>VXBT01013448.1:220003-467317 GCA_013400235.1 Oriolus oriolus | reverse complement strand
GTAAACTATAGTGATTTATGCTTGAAAAAAAATCCCAAGAGCTATGAATTAACCACTGTTCTGCTATATAGAAAAAAAATAACACCCTAGTGACACTGAACAATGGATGTCAAAACCTACTTATTCTAGCACTTGCTTCTGGTTTTATCATAGTGGAAAATTTGAGTGCTTTTTTCTTTCTTTTTCTTTGAGTACTATGACTGCATCAGTTTTGGACTATGAGCTCACTAGTTTTTCCCCAGGGTTCCTCCTCATCATGCCATGTTAAGTACTTGATTCACTTAAACAGACTAATGTTTGCAAAGGTGGAAAAAATGTCCCAGAATTCACTGCTTGACAGAAGGTTAGCTCATTTAGCTCCTGGTGCACACAGAAAATTTGAGAGGCTGATTTACAGCTTCAAGAAAATAATCCGATACAAAGTCAGGTAGATTCTGTGCCTCTATTGCTTTAAAGGAAAGAAGCACTTTCTGTTTTTCACTGGAAAAAGTGCAGAGCAGTGGGGTCACAGCTGAACTGGGTAGGGCAGGACAAGAAGGTTCCACCAGTGCGTCACAGCAGTTGCATGACAGTGGGCACTTTCCTTCGCCTGCTGGGTAAAATTGTCACAGTGAAGCACAAAAATCTACTTCTGACATCACATCTTAGACCTCCTTTTTGGCAGCTCCAGCGCCCATTTTGAATTTGTCTCCTTTTTATGTGCCTCCTGAGCCAGTGCTTCCACATGCTTAGCCAAGTACTTCCTGGTGGGTTTGTGATCAAAACTAGGGGTAGAATCTAAATGTGTTTGTGGCGTTATGTAAAACGCACAGGACAACCCTTACAGATAGCTGGAATCACAAATTCCTCCAACCCCCTCCATCTCCATAGATACACGGACTGTGAATCAACATCTGAACTCCTTTTCATTCAGCAAAGAGGTCATGCTGCTGTTCCACCCCTCAGCCTTCAGTGCTTCAGCCACTGGCCTGGTTCCCAGCAATTTCAGGCTGTCCAGACAGACAAAAAATGGATGGAGTTGATTAGGTGACACTGTCGGAGACATCCCTGCAGCACTACCAGACCCCCCTTTAAGCCCCAACACATGGCCTGGGGTTTTCCCACTGTTGGGATCTCTTGAATCCAATACTTACCCTTAGACCAGCCTAAAATGCTCAAACACAAGAAGGAGTGATGAGCCCAAGACTTTCAAGTAGAAGAGAGATTCTGACCATGTAGAAAATCAGGTACGAGTACTTTTAAGACAAAAAAGAACAGGATGCCACTTCTATATTACAATATAACGTAAACCCAAGTACTTTAAGCTAATAAAGGCGAAACAGGGCTCAAATATTTCTGGCCTAGTTTCCTGGCAGAGGAGTGGCACAGATCCTGTGCACAAGAGAATCGGTGCATTTGGGGTCCATCTGACTCAGTACATGAAGCAATGCATCCACCTGGTGATCTGCACATACACTCGCCTAGGGCTGCTGTACATCTGGCAGCCAGAGAGCTACCTTTTCTCTGGGCTCACTTATCCAGGCAAATGGGAAAAATTATCTTTTACTGCCCAGGGAACATTTCCAGGCAGAAGGAGAAGGATATATTCTGGGAAACCCAAAACATTTAGTACCCCCAGCTAGTGACACAGCCTGTTAAGTGTGGCCTTTCACAAATTCGTGTGATAATTTCATTAACTGACAGCATACAAGCAAGTGTGAAGTCCTGAAATCCACAATAGAAAAGCCTTGAGCTCTACTATAAATGGATGTAGGCTTAAGTTAAGTTTTAGGTATGTTTTCACATGCCTACCATGATCTTTCTGTTGATCCAATCCATCCTTTGCAGCAAATACCGCAGAGGGAGCAAAGGCATTTCATGTGGTGGGGGAGAATTTCTCTGATATAAAGAAAACTTTAGGTGTGTGAGTGAGAAGAGCATTGGTTCGCAGAGGAGATGTGGGGGGAACAGGAAAAGTTGGCAGTCCAGAACACAGCTTTGAGGAACTGCACCCAATCCTGTAAAGCCTTCCTAGTGTGGACTGGGAGAAAATACAGATGTGAGTAATTCCTCTGGAGATTCCTTTGAAATGCCAGTATGAATTTTACCCACAGTGTGCTTCAGCAGTGAGTGGTAGGTGTCCAGGATGCCTGGACTGTGGGACACACTGCCTGTTCATCCTACACACATACACCACTATGGGAACAGAGGTCCATGGGTGCTGCTGTCCAGACTCTCTTAGGGAATACATCAGCACAGAGAAGCTGGCAAAGGAAAGTGCATGTAATCCTCTTGCTTCAGTAGGTATGTTTTTAACCTAACTGAGCATCTAGTCAGAGATGAGCTACACTTTTAACTTGCTTTCAAAGACATTCCTTGAGAATTTTTCCAGAGCTGGCATGCTGTATATGTGATATTTCCTTTAGTAAAGCATTCAGGAGATGTTTTTCAAGGAGGTGCATAAATATGGGAGTCCACCAAGCAAGGGAGGTCATGTGTAGAAGATCTGAGAACCTACTGGCAGAATTACCCAGTGACTTTATTTTACAGGACTTGAAGATTTTTTTCTTTCCCCTCGCAGTTTATAAAGTAACACTAATCTGTGTGTTAATGTGTGGCCTGTGAAAGGTGTGTGAAAGGTCTGCTTAGCCTTTTGCAAGGAAAAGACTCGTCTCCTCTGATTTAGGTGACTCAAAAGGTTCTGTAGGTGAAAATTAACTCATCTAGGAAAGTATCCATGGCAAGAAAAACATGAAAAAAATTCCTTTCTGGCATTGGGAAAACTTTTCCTTAATACATTGGGGTACTGCAACTATGGGAAAGTAAAGGAAGGTGATAAATCCAAACTATGAGCTATCTGGAAACACCTCTCCCACACACGGCACAGGACACACACCTCTGGAAGGCTTTTAGAGGACTATGTGAAAGATCTCAAACAGACCAAGTAAGAAAGGAGACTCATTTTAATTCTTTTCCCTTCAGGGTCTAGGATGAAATAGTGATATAAAAATGTAAGTGATTATTTCTCTCTCTGTGATGTAAAAGCTTGAGGTGGGAACCTTGTGCTTCAGGAATAAAAAAGAATACTAAGCACAACGGTGTTCCATTTCCATTACTCTGCCAGGAAGATGGTGCTTCCTAAAGCACTGAGAACATCAAAACATCTGGGGCAAGAGAAGCTGAAAGCTCCTCAGGTGAAATTGTGCTCCTAAAACAAATGAGAAAAGTCAGTTTTCAGAAATTAATTGCAATTTTTCAGTGTTTCATGAGTTTTAATGCGTCACTGCTGATCAGCCAGAAGACAACTGTATAAAAGAGCCTCCAGTGAAGTATGAGGTGTTCGGCTGTTTTTACCAAGCAATAAAATTGTGTAGTAAGATGGCAATATAAAATTGTACATTTTTTTTATTATTCAAAACTTCTTTTTCTTAAAATTCTGAATGTAAAGTCTGCCCTATTAGGTGAATGAATATATAATTATGTTCTTTACAGTTTTTGCTGTATCAGGAAATATGAATATTAGGTCTGAAAATATGATTTTAACAGCTTTTATTCAAATAAAGTCATAACATTCTGGTATGGCCTTTTCAGAGCTTCCTGTTAATCCTGGAAACACTTTTTACACCGATCTCTTCTCTGTGGTGACCAGTGGCAGGACCCGAGAGAACGGCCTGGAGCTCAGGGGAGGTTTAGGTTGGATATCAGGAAACGGTTCGTCACCCTGAGCGTGGCTGGGCACTGGAACAGGCTCCCAGGTCACAGCACCAGGCAGCCTGACAGAGCTCAGGAAGCCTTAGGACAATGCTCTCAGGCACATGGTGTGATCCTTGGGGCTGTCTTGTGCAGGGCCAGGAGTTAATGTGGTAATCCTTAATGGTCCCTTGCAACTCAGTTCTGTGATTCCGTGCTTCTGTACACCCTATGTGCATGAAATTTATATAAAAAATAGATATCTTTGAGGACTATATTGACTTATAAGCTTCTTCCTTTCTATTGCAAGGAAAAATTCCAGTCAGAATGTCATTTGTTCAGCACTTTGTATTTTCACTAAAGTTGGTGGGAATTTAATTTCTGTCTAGAATTAAATTGTTTTAAACAACATCTGTTCAGCCCCTGTGGTTTTATTCTGGAGCTGTGATCATTATTCGAGCTGAGAATCAAACCCATCATTTTTTGAGGAGAGCAAAGGAAAATACTTTCTTTTCACTTTTATTTACTGCATTAAAATGCCTTTGTCACTTACCAAGTGAGAGGTTTATCCTCCCCCGCTCTGTCTCTACTCCCTTTCTGTCCTCCCAGTCAGAGGTTCCTGTTATTTTTTTTTCCTTCCCACCCTCAGTCACTGTGTTATCTCTAAGGCCAGTTTTGAAGTAAAACCCTGACACTCCACAAGACCACTCAGATATATGTCACACTGACTCTTTGAGCATATGATTTGCTACCTCTCCCTGTATTGAACTCTTCACTCTTACTCATACCTTCTGTTTCCTGCCCAGAAACCAGTTTTAAAGCTTACAATACTTGTACAGTCCTCTCTCTCTGTGTGTGTGTGTTTTTAAAGGTTTTCTGAGAACTTCATTACACCAGCCATCATACAGGGTTGTGCAAGAGGGAAGGAACCACAGAAGGTCATCCTCCCTCCTTGCTTGGCTTTTCTGCTGTGCCTTAGGGAAACCTCTGTGCTGGGGGCAGCAAATGCTCTTTTACTGAGGCTTAAATCAGAAGGAAGAAGCGTTTATTTCAGTGGACTTCAGGCTGTGCCCCAATACCCATGCAGTGAAACAAATCATCACCCATCAGAGAGCAGAATGGATCGAAGAGGTGGCTGGGTCCTTGTCCCCTACTCCTTGCATCATTTTCTAGTGATTGGGTGGGAAGAGAACTGATAAAAGCAGGAGATGGAGGGCAGAAGTCCCTTCAGTCACTTCTCAGACAAGGATGACAAAAACTTCATGCTGAAGCACAGAAAGTGGAGCTAATTTTAACCTCCCTAATGAGAAATGAAAAGTAAACAGCGTTTCAAGAACAGCATGACAACTATCAGTAAACAGTTAAAACTTGTGTGGAGGAAACCAGGTTGCCTGAAGTTACCAAATGTTTTCTAGAATACTATATTCCTCTCCTGTGGACAATTAGGAAGACTGTTCTGCATTGGAGGACCACTGTTGATAGCACAGAGCAATGGACATTTCAATGAAAAAGTTGCTGTTTTCTTCCTCCTGAGATCCAGTAAAAATTTTATGCATTGGGGTTTGCCTTATTTTGCTTCCACTGAGATGTTAAGTATGGAATGGTGTTATTTATTAATGATACACTGTCTGTTAGCGTGAATACATAACTATAAACAGGTACTTTCATTTTCTGTGGAAGCTGTGTCAATCTTTTCCAGTGACCTCTTACACTGATTTTAAACATGTACCAAGCAACTTTTAAAAAGGGGCTTGAGCTATAATTACATGACTTTTCACCAATTTTTAAGTCTGTGTTTGATAATCTATCATACACAAGCAAATCGATCCTCATTTGCCAAAGGAATACTAATAGTGCCTTACTAGACTGTAAAATCACTAAGTCAAGCTTTTCTGGCTTGTACCCCACTAAAATCTTTATTCATGGAAATAATTTTAACTACAGACCATCTGCCCCTCTTTTGGCCTTCCATATTCTGCACATCTTCAGAGCCTGACTACTGTCCTTGGTGGCCATCCATGTGCATGATCTCACTTTCAGGCCTGGGTAACAGGGCTCCCACAAGTAATCTGGCTGCTAGTTCCTGAGCTCAGTGTCTGTCATTGTCATCATGGTCAGGAAAATACAGTTTTTAGTAGGGCAGTTCTTCATTCTCAGGTCTGTCCTCCCTGGCTTTCCCCAAAGGTGCTGCCCTCCAGGTCAGCCAGAGGAGAGGAAGCAGAAATGTGGTTGTTTTCCCGCCCTGCTTAGAGGACCCAGGTTGATCGCATACTTTGGATGTTGGACCTTGATGCAGTTGTCCAAATGGACCATACAGACTTCTGGAGAGGCAGCTGTAATTAGTTTAGTATTGTGGCAAATCCCTGGCTCCTTCCCGAGGGCGAGAGTAGCCCAAGGAGCCGTAACAAGGAGCCTTCCAGAAGGTGAGCTGGTCCTCCTTGGGAAGGGCAGTGGCAGGGAACATGTGGCATATACACAAGACAACAGATCCAAATTAGGCTTGTCAATTGTCCTCCACACTCAAGTAAGAGATTAAAATAATAGCTAAAAAATCCATTTCTGCCTCGTCACCAAAGATTTCCTTTTTCTCAGCTGAAAAAGGGCTTCAGAAACTTTGCAGGGGAAGACTTTCCCCTGGGAGATAACAGTGGGAACAAGTAACGAGGGGATGGTACAGTCCTGTTATAGGTCACCCTCTAGGACTAATGCCACAGAACTATTAAGCAAAAAAACTCCCAAGTTTTCCAGGCTCCTGATGGTCCTCAAATAAAGTATAATTTTCAGGATTTTTTTTTTAAATTTAATTACCTAAATGCTATGCTATAATTTTCAGAGTCCTGTGTAACTAACCCAAGAAACAGTTGTACAAGAAAGAGTTCTGGGAGTCTGATTTACCAGTCTACTTATGTAGACTAAGCTGCTACCATGAAGCCAGAGCTGGACATTTGTCTCATCAATGAATGAGGCTGATCAGTCAAAACTACCAGAAGTCAAAGCTAAATCTGATCATTAATCATTACCGATTTGCAGTCCAAGAAAATAGAAGGTCCCTACATCACTGAAGTTTCTGATAGAGTTCCAATTAAATTCTCTTGTCTTTTGAACACCATACTTTTGGAAAACTTGCAGACTTTCCTTGTACACCATAATACAGAGGTCTGCTGACATTTTTCAGAGGACACAGATAACATAAAGAGAAAAGGGCTGATTGAAACAAAGAAAACCCCAAAACAACAGAAAAAGTGGTGCTTTGTTGAATGTCCCACCTGAATTCTAAAGCCCATGGGTGGCTGCCTTGGTTCTAAAGATGTTTTTGCTACTTGAAATCCTACAAAGAATCAATTCTAAACTGCTTAGCAACAGCCTTCATTTCCCAAAGATAGAAATTAAAATTCATTTGAACTGACAGGGAAAGAAAGAGGGAGGGAGAAAAACAGGTTTCTTTTTTCATACAGCCTTAACAAATATGGTGTGTTTATTTGACTCAGGAAAAAAGACGCAATAAGAAGAAAACACGAAAGGGAGGAAAGAGAAAATAAATACAGTTTGAATTAATCAATTTTATGTTAATAAAATGAAAAAAGAATGGAATGAATGATCTTTTAATGAACTAGAGATCCTTTAGAAGGATTTATCATGTGCTGCCACTAAAATATATTTTAAAATATTATTCAAGGAATAGATGGGAAAAGCTACAGAGTTTTAGAGACTGATTGGAAGGATTTAAAGCATTACAGAAATTTCACTTGTAACCCTTTGTGCTGAGTTTTTAATACCTTACAGTGACAAGAAGACTGGTGCTCAGGCAGAGCTTCAGTTGATGTTGCAATTGTAATTCATTACAGATGGGATTTATTTGATTATATTTATCATGCCTTCTTTGAGATTAAGCAACAGAGACTGGATAGGACCTTCAGCAAGCAAAATCACTGATGCTGTGTGGGTACAATCTCTCACTTTGTTGGTGGGCGAGTGGGCAGGCACTCTAAATGCTGGATGCTGCAGGATAAGAGGGGTCAGACTCATCCAGTGTCACTGCACTGATTCAGTGCAGTGTGAGAAATGCACTTGTGTAAAGCTCTGACAACTCTTCTCCCTGAAATCTCTGAAGGGCTGCTCTGAATCACACCAGTGAATCATGGTCCTTAGCACAGCAGGGTCTGTCTCGTCTGACTTCAGCAAGGCTCATTTGGAGTCTGTCTGGAGTCAGTGGAGAGAGGTAGGAACCCATACAAAACTTTGTATGGGATTAACTGGAGCATGTAGACCAGAGGGGGAATGACTAATTTAGACTGTATGCCTAAAATTTAGGTGGCCAGGCTGGGTGAGATGATGTACAGTCACTGTGGCTGTACCAGCTGGAGGATTCAATGGAGCCCTGCTCATTTTGCTATCCCACCACTGCTCCTCACTGCCCTCCACCACAAGCTTACCTTGAACATGGAAGCAGTGGCAGTGGTGGGAGGATCTGGATGTGGAATCACTATACTCCTTGGAAAATCTCCTTTAGTGAGGGATTTCCCAAGACAAGGCTTGTTGGGGCAATTTCAGCTTTTGTAGTGCCACTTTAAGGGGACAAACTGAAAGTCTTGATTTTGCACGCATAGGGTTCCCATGTCATCAGGAAGCTGACAGACCTTCAATCCATGCCATAGTATACGCCAAGCTTTCAGTGGAAAGCTGCGAGTAAACCCCAAAATATAATCAAAACCAGCAGTTGAGTCAGAAAGCAGCAGTGACAAACCTTTCTCCTTGCTATTTTTCTTTTACCTCTGTAATGCAAATGGACCTGTCAGTTGCTGCAGTGTGAATCTGACCTCGTTTGAGGTTCATTTTTGCAAAGAATAGGAGGTCTGTTCACCAGGCTCTGAAGATGTTCAGACTCTGCTCGTCCTTTGATCTCCAAAGTAGGCTGGGCTCACAGCCTAAGTGTGTATTGCCAAAACTTCTGTGACCTCACAGCTCCTCCTGTTAATAAGATACCATCTGGTTTACAAGGATGAGAGTAAATTTGAATTTAAAGTGAGAGACATACCTCATAATGTGGGTAAATATATGCATAGTGCTGTAGTGCTGTCAGTACCGTTTGCATACATGGAGTCCAGTCACATGGGCCACACATAAGTGGCCGTACTTTAGAAGATGGGGCCAGTTGCTTTGCATTTTATCAGGGGAATCATTACATTAATAAGAATCAACCAGAAATCAAGCAGAAAGCAGAGCTTTAAATGTAGAGTTTATTTTTTTTTCCCCTTTTATTATGTTTCAAATAATCCTCATTCCGCAGTAACTTCTGTCAGCCGGAGCTGTGTGCATTTTTCAGCTATCAGTTCATGAAAGAAAATATGTTGGGAGCTAGTAGCATGGATTTAATTGGGAGAACCACCCAAGAGCTCACATGTGCAGCTGACCTTGGTTATCTCACACCCATGAATCAAATATACCGTGGTACAACCACACTGGAAATGAGAGGCTAGTTCCTCTCTCACAGCCTCCAGTGTGAATCAGAAATCATTATTTTGAAGGAAGAGCACTGAGGCTGTGTAAAAGCAGCACAAATTCCTGGAGAAAACCCAGCAGAGTTACTGGTAAGAACCAACCCTCTACAAAACTGAGTCCTGGGAGTTCCAAGCGTTCTCACACGCCCAGTCCCATCACGTTGGAAGTAAAACAAAATCATCTTTCTCAGCTTTGATCTGTGTTTCTGCTCCCGTGCTAAAGAGAGAGAGAGAGAGAGAAAAAAAAAGAAGAAATAAAAGAAAATAAAACCAAGTACTTTGGAACATCAGAAAGTTTTGTTCCAGCAAAAAGCAAGTTATTGTTTTAATGCATAGAATTGTAGAATCATAGAATGTTAAGGGGTTAAAATGAACCTTAAAGATCACTTAGTCCCAATCTCCCTGCCTTGGGCAGGGACACCTCCTACCAGACCAGGTTGCTCAAGGCTTTATCCAACCTGGCTTTAAACACTACCAGGGTTGGGGCATCTGCAACCTCCCTGGGCAACCTGTTCCAGTGTCTCACCTAGGGTACGTGGGATTCTTACATTTTCTGAACCTGTCCCTTTGCCTACCAAATAACTGAAGGATCATCTTCATTCAAGCCTCAGATCTCAGTCTTACAAAACCTTACAAACAGGCTTTCTTGCTGCCTCTCCCTCAGGCAATGTCAGGAACAAACATTCACACTTCACCCAGTCCAATCAACGCAGAGCAAGGATTTTCAGTCAACAACTTGTACACAAGATTCTCACAAAGCAAATGATACTTTTGCTGAGCTACAGCCTGTGTTGTGCCAAAATGTCAACTCCCAGAATACAATGTGTTGAAGTGACATCTGCAACCTCCCTGGGTTAGCAGAATTGTTGATGTATATGACTATTGTCTAGTCATATACATCATATTAGCATGGGATATTAAGGAAATACATGCTAAGGATAGGAGAACTGCAGTCAACATCTTGTTCATGGTTGGGCTAAATGTCAGTCTTCTGATAGTGATGGCAGGGGGGCCTTAGTCAAGTGAGAGCTTTGATTAAGAAAAATGTCACTCTGGATGAAAAACAAAAAAGAAAATGTGCCATTTACTTTACAGGCAGCGTAGGGAAAGGATGCAATTAGAGAAGGACAGGTACTCGTTTGCAAATATGCTTGCATTGTTAGTATCTATTACAGAACAAAGGGTTGTGATTACATTCAAGACTGAGAAATAATGTTCTCTGTGTGTGAAAACTGTTGGTTATTCTTTCAGAAGGTAATGCTCCTCTTTCCTGTTTCCAGCTTGCTCCAGCATTGCATCTATATTGTTGCAGTGTCTCAAGACATTCACAGACACAAGACAATTTCTAATCCAGTTAAGAGGAACCAAATCCAGGGAAATGACATTGTTGCTTCCATATGCTGTTTTCCATCATTTTCATTGGTGTTATGAACATTTGTGGATGAGGGAATCAGGGAGTGTGTTGCAGATGCCTTCCCAGGCTGCAGAGGCTGGAGTTCAAGTTGCTCTGGTTCCTGCAACAGAGCATGATCCTGCATCCAGCAAAGTGAGTGGGACATCTCCAGTCATCTTCCCAAAAGTTCACAGCCACTCTATCGTGTAACTCAAGTTCTCTCTGGTGGATAGAGAAATGGCCAGAGCAGGCTCTGAGGTTGGGAACAGCCACTTTACATTCCATGTCTGTACACAATATTGGTGGAAAGTGCAGGAAAACAATAGCAACCCTAATTTTGCTTCCTAGCTAACAGCATTTCATTTTCCCATATCCAACCTCAGATGCTTTTGTCATGCCTTTGTTGCCTATTTGTATCCAAAGAAAAATGCAGAAGAATGAGAGGCACACAGAGCTAGGACTAGGTTTTCCCATGGATCTCCCCAATGTACATGGTGGGAAGACCACATGAAAATCTTTATTGCAAAAGTTTCTCTGAGGGGTTCGTGCTGTAGCAATTCCAGAAAAGCTCAGAAATTAGCTTTATTACATGTACCTCCTCAGGAGATTTTCTTGTCTGAGGACATTTTATTTACAAGTTAGACAGTCTGTTCTGCCATGGATTCTTAATGCAGCTTGTTATCTGTGCTTAAGGCCCTGTTCAGGGCTTACCTGAAAGATTTCAGTTATGTTTAAAACCCGAGAAAAATGTCACCTAAAGCCCATGGGGAATGCGATGAGTTCCCTCATACCCACTGCAATTATTCTTCACATGCTGTGAGATGCATCTGTAGAGTCTGAAAACAAGAATCTGTCATCTGGTTTTATTCTGTTGTTCTTGAGAATGCCAAGTTGATTCAGCAAGGTCATGCATGATCTAAATATATGCCAATAATTTTTTTGTTGTTGTGAAAATCATCTTTAGATTTATGACTATGAACAATAATCTAGCTTAAGCTCAGTTTTCTAGTTCTGCATGCTATTTTGAAAATAAAAACAGTTACAAACTTTGAGCTTTTAGACCAACCTTGAAGTTGGCATGAAAATGTACATGCTGAGCTATCAGTTTCCTGATGTTTGTACAGTGAATATATTCCCTTTTCTTAACCCTGCAGTGTCCTCATATTCAAGCTGCAGTTCTTGTTCATCCACTGGGAAGGGTATTGTGGTGCTTGTGGCATATTTACACACTCACAAAGTGAGCGTTTGGGGCTGCATCCTCCCTTTTTGCTGCGTTTAACTGAAGCTCCAAAGAGCAATACCACACAAATATAGCTCCTAGAGGCTGTATTGCAACTGGACATTTTTCAAAGCTCCTTGAAAGCCGTGAGCAAACATGTAAAAGTTACTGTGTGGAAGTTAATGGTTTTGATCTGAGTTTCAGTAATATAAATATTACTGGAATAACTTCAGTGACCACATAAATGTATGCATATTTGTCTTCAGAACTTGGTTGTAGTCCCACGTGCCAAGGTCCCATACACCCAACAGAAAGCTTTTACAGTGAGGTGTGGCAGCTGCTTAGTGCTGCAAGGGAAAGCACAATTTAGGAGAGTTCTGCACCAAACTCTGCTCTCAAACCATTTTTGCAACACTGCAAAGGCATTGATTTATGTGTAATTAAAGCCTATAAAATTGAAGGGTGATTGGAGAGTCAGAAAAATTACAGCCAGCTGAAATCAAAGGGCTTCTACAGAAACAAATACATAATTATTGGAAACAGAATTTTTCATGCTCAGCAGGTTTAACAGCAACATTTCTGAGAATGTGTCAGGGACTGCTTCGTGAGCTCAGTCTTTGGTATGTAGATTTATGTTGCTTCCAAAATGTGACACTTCCTCATATAGAGGGCCCTCTAATTCATCATCAGTTCAAGAACCAGATCAGATAGGCAGACTAATAGGATAGTTCTAAATTTAGCGTGAATAATTTCTCTAACGTGAACGCATGATGACAGCTGGTAAAATACTAAGATTACAGTGCATTTTCAATGAGAAATAAATTAGTTTATTGTCTCGTTTTAAAACGTGTCAAGTTGTAAAAAAAAAAGCAACTATGTTATTGCTCTAAAATTACGAAAACACAAGGTCTCCTATAGCAGTAATCCCTGGAAATTTTTTTCCCCATAATGATGCAGTGAGCAGGTGTTTTATATTCCAACCAGAATCAAATAACATGGAATCACAAAACCAAACTGAGGTTAGAAGGCACCTCTGGGGTTGTTCCTCCCCAGGTGCAGGACTTTCCCTTTGCTTTTGTTCGTGTTCATAGCACGTCAGACTTGGAGCTGATATCAACCCCTGGGTGCACAGCCCGTGGCCAACCTCCAGCTGAATTCCTCACTGGGCCCAACAGTTCCTCAGGTTTCCCGGCCACTTCGCTGTCCATTTGTCCAGTCCATACCTTACTGATTTGTCTGTGATGAACACGGTGTTGGAAGCGTTGCCAAGGTGAGGACAGACAGCATGGACTGCTCTCCCCTCACCTGCTGACGTTGTGGGAGCTGAGTATGATTCCCCACACACGTCAGTGCTGGTGACTCAAAACCATCCTGCCCTTTGCATGTTTGGGAATGGCTGCCAGGAGGATTCTCCCCATCGCCTTCTTGGGGACAAGGCTGAGGTGCATTCTGATGGGTTCAAACCAGTTCTGGCTGGTGCTGACCTGTTGCAGCCAGATCAAGCTGGTTAAAACCAGCTCAAACCAGTTCCGGCCAGTTCTGACTAATCAGTTGGAACCAGTCAGAACCGGTCAGAACCACTTTAAACCAGCCAGAACAAATTTGAACCAGTTTAAACTGGTCAGAACTGGTTGAAACATGTTGGAACCATTTGGAACTAGTTTGAACCAGTTTGAACCGGTCGGAACCAGTTGGAACCAGTTTGAACCAGTTTGAAGTGCTCGAAACCAGTCAGAACTGGTTGGAACCAGTTTGAACTGGCTGAAACCGGTTCAAACCGGTTCAAACTGTTTGGAGCCAGTTTGAACCGGTCAGAACCATTTGGAACTGGTTTGAACCTGTCAGAGCCAATCAGAGCTGGTTTGAACCAATTTGAACTGCCCGGAACCAGTCAGAACTGGTTGGAACAGGTTTAAACTGGTTGGAACCGGTCAGAACCTATCGGCACCAGTTTGAACCAGTCGGAACCAGTTGGAACAGGTGAGAACCATTTGGAACCGATTTAAACTGGTCAGAACCAGTTGGAACCATTTTGAACTGGTCGGAACCGGTTTTAGCTGGCTGTTTGACCAGTTCGACCCAGTCAGAACCGGTCAAAACCAACATGAACCAGTCGGAACTGGTCAGAACTGGTTGGAACAATCTTAAGCTGGTTGGAGCCAGTTTGACCCAGCTTAACCAGCTGGAACCGGTCGGAACAAGTTTGAACTGGTTGGAACCAGTTTGAACCAATCTAAACGGATTGGATCTTGTTGGAACCAATTTTAAGAGATTTGAACCAGTCGGAAACTGCCGGAACCAGTTTGAACAAGTCAGATCCAGTCAGCATTGGTAGGAACCAATTTGAACTAGTTAGAACCAGTCAGAATCGGTTTGAACCATTGGTGATGTCAGCCTTGCACTTCATGGAAAGAGCTGCACAAGCCTTGGATTGTCACTACGTGGCCTTGAAATGGCCAAGAACCAAATGTGCAGGAAGCTGCACACATCCCCTCAGCCCCGAGAAGATCCCTTCATCCAGGGGCTGCAGCTCTTTGGCAGCAAAGGGCACTGCTCACCCTTCTCGTGATCTGTGGGGAAGTCAAGTGCTTCTGTTTCCAGACTCCCCTTCTAAAACATTTCCTGAGAACTAAAAATGTTTAAAAAATGTCAAAGAAAACAGCTACAGAAAAACGATATTAAAAGAAAATTCCAAACTGCAGGGAATGCCTCCAGCAAAATTTCTACACTGGGCAGCAGAGTGAGAGGAAATGGCAACATATTTTTGCAGCATTTACACTTCTTATGCTACTGCTGGCACACACGGTTTTGTGCCTGTAGAGAGAACAGAATATTGGAGTCAAAACCTTCCCTGTAGATCTGAGAGCAGAATAATATTGAAGTTCAGGTCCTTGGTGTAGGTCTGAAGACACAGTCCTGCCCTCGAGTTGAACTGCCTGTATGAGTTGGTGAGGGGTTTCTGGGAAAACTGGCGGTGGAACTGGGATGAGCGAGTGAGGCTGGTGGCTCCACTGAGGGGACAGGCAGGTCCCTGAGGGGAGGCCACGGCCAGCTGGCCAGCCCAGCCTGTGGCCAGGAGCTCTGCCGAGCCCCTTGCGGACAGGGAAGGGAGTGGGAAGGTTCCACTGGGAGGACGCTGAAGGTCCTGCTGGGAGAATGCTGGTGTTGTTCAGGTCTTAGGGAAGAAGAGGCAGAGCAGGTTGGATGGGAAGCCCCAGGAAACCTGGCATTGTTGCTTGTGAGCAGTACTCAAAGGAAACACTTTTGTTTCCTTGTCTTAAACTTTCACGTAAGCGCCCTGAGTCCCTTTGAAACTTGTTGAAAAATGAATGAAACACGGCATTAAGTGTCTGATACATAAATCAAACCATTACTGTAACTGTGGAATGATCAGTAGAGACAAACAGTCTCTCTTTAGTTTGTTACTAGCCTGGAAAAAGCATTAATTAGCACTAATGAATCACCACAGCGATGACTGAGCCAGGTTTCCAGCATTGCCAAAACACAAGCATGATTCAATTAATGCTGAAGGTTTTAGTACATGTGTTTTTACGGAACAGTCTTTTGACACTAGTGTCTTTTTAATAATGCTTTGCAAATCTCGTCCAATATTATTGCGTGCAGACTGAGCTTCCCGATTTACTGCAAACAATAAAGAGTCAGAATGCATCTGTGACCTCCTTTTGGAAGAAATACTCATCTGGGTAATGTAATTATTATGTAAATTACTCAAAGTTAATGGTATTTTCTATTTATGCCGGATTTACTGCTGTCAGAGCTGATGACTGACTAGCACTAGAGCTTAGATATTGGCGCAAAAGTTAATGTGTTATTTAATTTAATTTAAAGATTCCGAGAAACTGCTCCTAGTGTGTAAACAAAGTCTTATCAACAGACCTCCACAGCAACTCGTGTTTTCATTGGTAATCTCTGCAGTTTGGAGACAGAGGCCAAACTGTGCAGTCCAACTCAATAGGGGATAATGTGGAATCATCCCGAAGAGTTGTGGGAGACTATCTATGATTCTTGCCCGATGTCCTTGGAGCAGGGGGAAAGACAGTGCAGCTTCTGCCTTTGCTGTGCGAACAGTTCCATCCTCATCAAGCAGTGTCTGAGCTCAAACCAAGAGGTGCCAGAAAGTACAGTACCTGGAGCATGGAGCAGCACAGACTGCAGCTGCTGCTTCATTGCCATCCTGGGCTGGCTTATTCCCAGACATTATCATCTTTAGGGACAAGATGACTTTCTAGACCCCGAAATGCTCAAATTTTTGGTTTCAATATGAAACGTTTTGCTCTCTGTCATCTGTGAAAGTGAAGGTAGATGAAAGCCTTCCTAGTTAAATCTGGCTGAGAAAGAAAGTACAACACAATACCCAAGGTCGTGTTTCCTGCTGGGTGTCAGGAGCAGGCCCACTGCCTCCCTCTGCAGCAGGAGAGTCACTGAATTTTTTCAACAGTCTCTGCTTTTTAAAAGAGACTCAGAATTCCTTGTTTTGAAAAACAGGCCAGTTCATGTTCCTGAACCACCCACAGTGCTTGGAGTGGAGACATCTCACAGATTCTCTAAGTATGCAGAAACATAAGCTTAATGCCAAACCAGTACTCACCAAACGTGAACTAGCAATGCATATAACCTCTTTTCTTGCCCTTCTTCCATGTCACCTTCCAGCCCCTCCAGCCCTTAGCTGAAAATGAAGCTGCTTCCTTCAAGGGGAGTCTGGAAGGTCACCCACAGTACTGGATGGGGAAAGGGAATTCACTGACCAGGGGGAAAGTAACAGCTCTGGCAACATGGGAGCTTTGCATTGTCCCCTGATTAGTAACTCAAATGTACCATTGAGGAAAAGGCATTTTGCATTTTCTCTGGAAACACTCGACGTGGTCATTAAGACCATGAACTGACATTATCACTGATAAGAGGACATGGAAGCAGAAGGAAGTCTATACCAGAAACATTTATTTGAATCTCTTTGTACTTCATCTGGTTGAATTCTGAAGAGTTTAATAAAGCAATATAACTGTAGGCAAGATCAAATTTGCGACATTACACAAACGCAGCACAATTTCGCGTCCCAGGTGGCCATCAACTTTGCCCATTTCCAGTGTGTCTCAGGCTTGCAGTCATCTACTCATCTTCTCTGCTGCCAAGGCTGCCTGCTGAAAGTCTCTTTTCTTAAGAAAGGCCAAGCAATCACTCAGTGGGACTACACGAGGCTGTCAGCTCCTCCTATACCACTAACACTGGGCTTGTTGTAATCTTTTCCACTCTAAGCCAAAATTTCTCAGCACTAACAACCCAGATGTACACATTAATTTTGGTCTGAAACTGAAAACAGAAGGAATTAGGCCACCCAGCTCTGAGCTAAGGACAAACTTCCCAATCTATGTGCTGTCCCTATGAGAACAGTATGGGTCTCAGTTGCAGCTGGGAACATTTATGACATTTGGTATGTCTGCACATTCTCACTGTGAGGGACATATTGTCAAATTCTGCTTCTAGTTACATGCATGCAGCCCAAGTGAAATCAGTAAATGATCACATCACCAGCCTCTCCAGTCAAATCTAGGTCTTTTATAAGCTTTGATAACAGGTTTGTTTTCTGCCTACTGTCACATAAATAAAGTAGGAAATCAAATTTTAAAAGATTGCAAAATAGCTTTATAAACTCAGTGCAAACCAAGAAAATATCAGAATCTTAAAACAGGTAACCAAATGCCCTCTAGTAAAACCTGTTGGCATTGGTGTGGTGTATTTCTGACATAGCTTTAATTCCATGTAAATGTTGAATTTGAGATACTTCATGTGAGGCTGAAACCTGAGAGGAAACCTAACTTGGTAAGCAGAATAAACTATATTAAAGCAATGATTTACAGAGCAACTCTAAGTCCAGCTGAAGTTCCCTGTGCAGTAATTTCACAAAGCCTACTGTTTTCTCCAGTCGTCCTCTGTAATGTATAAATTCCTTTCTATAGCCTGTGCAGATGGTTAAAAGTCTGGATGTTACCATTTTCCATTTGAATCATGTCACTGTCCCTTAGCACAGATTTATTTATCTCAAAATCCTCCTGTTAGGCTTAGGGACCAACATGCAGAGCTATCAGAAATAGTGTTTTCTCTAAAATCCAAGTTCCTGTTATGCCCTCAGATGTAGCTGACAACTGTCCAGAACAACTGGTGCTCTTAATAGTAGGAAAATGCACACTGCAGCCATCATGTGCACTTCCAGTACAACTCCTCTTATCTGCACTTCCTGTGGATTACATTTATGTTTCCTGTCCTTTTTTCCAAGTGCTCAATCTATTGTTTCGTTCATGAGAGCAATCCCCCAAGACAATACTTGTGTGCTTCCAGTATGTTAGTAGTCAGCAGTCTGCCCAGTCATAATGACTCTGGGGGGCAGATATCCCTAACCATGTCCCAGTTAGAGAATGACAACTGCATGACGTTTTTTAGGAGATGAAAAATTTTTCATAAGATCCTCATACACAAGATGGAGAAACGCCGACTTTAAAATGCACAGGACTGGATTAAAACAATAAAAAGCTGCAGTAAAAGCAATGTTTATTTGATGTCTTTTCATATTTTAAGGATTTTTTTTTATGGATTAGCACTACCTGTTATAAGACCGGATAAAGTTTGATATACCTGAAAATTAATGCAATTCCCTTTTGATTAAGAAACAAGCAAATCACATCTTTATTGATTCATGCAACTTTGGTTTTTCCCTAGGTATGATATCAAAACAAATCTGTCTAATTTTTTTTACAAGACCATCTCACCTTTATAGCACTTTTCAGGAGAGATTGTCAAGCTTGAATCCACCTATGAAAGCTTCTGCTCTGTCTTTGCGTCTCTTGGAAAACATAACTTGGTGGGTATAGGTCACGCTCAACCAGAAATTTGGGAAGCTGAGCTTTTAGATGGACATGTGGAAAAGCTGTGAGGGTCAGTCTCTTCTCCCAGGTAAGAAGTGACAGGATGAAAGGAAACAGCCTCAAGCTGTGCCAGGAAAGATTTAGATTAGGAAAAATTCCTTCACTGAAAGGGTGGTCAGGCATGGAAACAGGCGGCCTGGGATACTGGTGGAATCACCATCCCTGAAATTGTTCAGAAAAGGTATGGATGTAGCACTTGGGGACATGGTTTAGTGGTGACCATGGTGGTGCTGGGTTAACAGTTTGACTCAATGATCTTCAGGCCCTGTTCCAACCTTACTGATTCTATGATCCTAACTAGAGAAAAATAAAAAGTAGTAGCAAGATGATTTCATTTTTCTTAAAAATGGGCAAGGATATGAAAATAAGAAGATCATTACTCGTTGGTGAGTGATTTTGGAAAAAGTGAGGAAATATGCCAGTAAAAATGCTGTTGGTAAAAGGCTGGAACGTGTGTGTGGATTGGGGTTGTTATGTGGTGCACTAACAGTCAGTATTTCACTTCCAGCAAGAGTGAGGAGCATGGCTAGGGAAATGCTCCACTCTAATTAGGCCTCTGTGTGTGTGTTTATAAAAAAGTGTGACAAAGATCACACGGGAAACATCAGTGCTGAATCTTTTGGGTGATGTTATCTTACCTTTTTAAAACCAAATGCAACAGCGCTTACTAGTTAAAGATTTTTCCCTTAGGTGCCATGTTTTTGTTTTTCTTGTGTTTCCTTGGGGATTTTCCCAGCTTCAGGGGGACTTTGCAAGCACATGTGAGTGAAGCATCCCCATGGTCATGAAAGGGGAAGGCAACAAGATATTGAAGGTTTCTATAATGAGATACCTTTATCCTCATTTTACACCTTTATTGCAATAAAGATAAGATGGGGGATGAAACTCCAGATTCATGCCCAAAGCAACAGAATCAAGAACTCCATCTCATCTGCAACCTCAGGATTTGCAGAGCCAGTGTACAGAAGTTCAAAAGGTAAATCCAGGAGCTGCTGAAATCAAGGGATGGGTTGTAATCTCTCTGCAATGTGACTATAAAACCACATTGTGATCCTAGTTACAACGTGTATGGATACAATCACTGCACTCATGTCCACAGAGTTGCTCTAGCTTTACAAGCTATGTAACAACCATCGGAACACGGGACACAAAGCACATTTGTGCTTCTTAATCTAAAAATCTGTGCATGAAATGCATTAAAACTGCATAAAATCTGCAGTGCTATCTGTTACGGAAAATGCTACCTTACTTGTCAGGGAGCTGGTACTGCCCATGTCTGCCTGCATGGAGGGCTCTAGATTTTCTTACTTTCATATTTAAAGATTAATGATTTTGTAGCTCTTCGTGATAACTTAAAAATTCTTCAAATATGTAAACCTAGTAAATGTTGATATGCAAGTTCTTAAAATCTTTGCTGATCACAGCAGTTATCTTAGTGAGACTGCTCAAAACACTTCTCTTCTGGAAAGGAAAGGTCACTCCAGGAAAAGCAGTGTGTTAAGAAACCTTTGTACCACAGCTTTTAGTTTCACTTTATGACCAAAAATTTCAAAACAAGACATTCTGTGTGGTGTATCCTGGTACCATGAGACTCTTGAGAGTAGCACCTGGAAAACAACATTTTTCATGTGTGTATGTGTATTATGTAAAAGCAGTGAATCTCTTCAATTTCATAACTTAGTTAAATTCTAGAAAAGCCAAAAGTTGTGTTTATGTTATGATAAGCACGAGTTATGACAAAATGGCTAAAACGAGGGTTCATAATTTTTTCATCTGTCTTGTTGATGCTTGTCAATTCCCTGTAATGATGTGTCACAGTCAGATCTACTGAATGGCCAATTTTGTGGGTTTCAAAACAAGGAAAAATACACCATAAATTTTTTACGTATTCTAACTGACTGTAAATGCGATTGAATATGTGGGACTTCCTCCAGCTTTGTTCTTTGGTGGATTGCTATTAGCTTACATTCGAAGTCTCTGTTGGCCACACATTTCACATTGTTCTTCCAAATGTAATAATTTCTTTCTTTTATCTGATCTCCGACAGTCTCTCTGTTTTCATCAATATTTGACAGCAATTCCCAAAGATGCAATGTAGTCCATTCTAATATCCTTGTGCATACTCTCTTCTCCCTTTGAAATCCAATACCCAAGCAGTGAAATAATTTATTGTGCCTTATTTAGAATTTTATTTTTTGCATGTGTTTTGATACTGTCCCTTTGAAATGAAAGTTATTTGGAAATTTAAACCAACTGTTCTCAAAACATAGCAATGAAATATTGTTCAGTCTGCCCCCCTTTTCAAAGATGCAGTGTTTATCACGTTTTCTTTCCATGCATTGTTTAAATATTTCTTTCACATTTTACATCCCAAACCATAATTTTTATCAGAATGTTCAAAACCCAGTTTACACCAGCCACCTGAAAACAAAGTTTAAACAAATCAGTCCTGCACAGATCAGTGCCACCCTGAAATCACTGGACCTTTTAGTCTGAGGGATCAAACCTAGAACTGAGCTCACTTCATCTCGCATTTTCTGGCAACAAGAAAACATGCCGTATGTAAAAAGAGTGATTAGTTTTCTGAATAAGCATGACCATCAGCATTATTCCTGAATGCACAGGTTTAACAGTGAAGATGATACCTTTTCAAACAACCTATAGAGAAATGCTGGATTTTTCGTGCCTGTCTGAAAGACAGGCATCAGTTAAATGCAGGTTAAGAGGTTCTGTGCAAGGATAAAGTGGTAAAAATACTTGATTAAAAAGCAGGCTAAGTCATTTAGAAATATATTGATATTTCTTGAACTTAGAATTAAAATTCAGGATTCTGGATCATATTCTGTTGTAATGAATATGGAGATGCACTTACATTTACAATACGACAAATTGTAAATGCATTCTTTTAACTCCTAATAACAGACTTATGAATTCTCCCTGTACTGAGAAAATGAGCAGAATGGTTGACTAGATGCTATAATTGATAATGATTAAAAAATGCACTTTTCAATTGTGAGGGAAGACCAAGAACCAAGTATTACTCTGTCTATATTAAAATAACATTAATATACTAACCAGTGCGTAAAATAAGCCAAAGTACTTTACTGAAGTCCAACAATACGGGAAATAACTATGGCAGGACTGAATACATTACCTTTTTGCCTAAGCTAGAACACATACAGCTCTTTGAAATTAACATTAATAAGAGTTTTTAACAAAATAATTTTCAAAGAGAAATGTAATTTTCATTTAAAAATAAATATGTTACTACATTAATTTTAACAAATATCTGTTTTGAAAAAAGAAAGAAAAACAAAGCCTTTCAGTACCGTCCAAGACATATATTGATTTTAGAAGTTGACCCTTTTTTGTATTAAAAACCAAAAAGTTAAAAGTGATCAGCTCGTAACCAAAATACATACTACTTTTGTCTAGATAAGATGTTGCCACTGACTTCAAACATTTTTTAAATTTGTATTTCATGGGAGTTTGGAAGTCTTGTTCCTTTCAAAGTAGCAGAATTTCCTTTCCAATGACAAGCCAGTTCCTGCCTGCTCAATTACGCTGTTATATTGTTCCTGGGCTTAATCTTAGTCCTTCTGTTCAGAAGAAAGCTTCCCTCTTAGGCATTAAATGTAAATTGCCTTTAATTTTCACAAAAATATTGAGGTAAAGGTGAAAAATGTCTTGCTGCATTGCAGAAGTGGTAAATTGGTCTCTTTTTTTGCCCAGATTTTTGACAGAGCTCTGATTCTGAGTGATTCCTTTGGTCTCCAGCGCCTGAATGCATGACTGGTCTGCAGTTGTGAGTGTGCTGGCTGCCTGAGGCAGGATGATTTTGATTTTCTACAAAGAAATGTGTACTTCTCAGGTAACATATTCAAGCTCCTGACTGCAAGTATAGCTCTTCCCCGTGTGCCCCCTCATCAAACTTGACTGACTGTAAAGTGCTCTGTTTTGAAACAGGTTAACCTGTTTCATCTGCCCACATGTGGTATCATTTCTGCGCTGTCTTTGTGGGGCCCACGGATCAGCTGAGCTGGAATCGGATGGAAAGAGCTCTCTCTGGAAGGGGAAGAAACTACTGCCTGTGCAGTTCTGCTCATTTAAGGAGGAAGGAGATTGTGTTTGTGGAGTTACCTGTCACCCATTCAAGCTGCAAGGGATACCAGTAGCCTGAGCATTGTCTGTGCATTTTCTTTCCATGAATGCTGAATATTCCCATAGCCCTAAGTTATGTGACCACTGACTCAGTGTTTGTCTGGGTTTGCCACCAAGAAGTGGCTTCTTGCAACCTGTTTCTCCCTGACAGGAAGGACTAAATACTTCTGGACCAGTGTTTCCTATGCAGGCTTTGGAGCAGCTCCCTCAAAGGAGATGGAGAGGCTTTGATTTTAGGTATTTAAAGGGTTTCACCAAGTTTTAATTTCTATGGCAGTTCCTGTTATGGTGTCAGCTGGTTCAACCAAGAGCTATGAAAATAATTACGTAAGAATTGAGTGTTCAATTCATATGTCAAATAATCTTGAATTTTACTAAAAGTCCTAGTATATGGGCAAGAGGAAGAGAGAGTTTGTGTGCAAAATGTACAGCGAGATATAGTCCAGGAAATATCTGCTATCCCTCCACTCACACTACAGCTTCTGGGGAGAAGGGAAGTGGGGAGAGGGCTTGGTTTATTTGCAATTTACATTCTTTCCACTCTTCTTTGGTTTCCTTTTCTTTGTGTTGTTCTTTTACCTAGTGAGCACTGTACTGGTCCTCTTAAACCTTTCGGAGTTTGGGACAGTCTTTGCTCATTTGATACAACATTCATGAACTGTTTGGGATTTGGGTTTAGGGCTGTGCAGAAATGCTCAGCATTTTCAAGGAAGCAAGAGAATATGTGTAATTTCTAAACCCATGAGTCTCAAGATGATGCAAATTAGCAAAATCTGCAGACTGAATATATGGAATCAGGGATAATGGGAAAGAAAGGGCTAGATGGGAGAAGAAATGAATGCTGGACTGAGACTGCCACTGCTGGCAGAATCTATAGCATTGGCCATGAAAAGAGACAAGTAGAAATGGCCTGAGAAAGCAATGTTTATTCTCTTGTACTTGCTGGGCTATCCAGAATGAAGAAATATAAAACTGATTAAAAAGGAAAGAAAAAACATTCCAAAACTGAAAGCACATTTTGAGCACCTTAGAGTAAATTCTAGTTCGAGGTTTGAGCTTGTTCATCCTGCCTGTGTCTGAATGGGTTTGCCCACCTTTAATTTGCATCACATGTTTCTGCTTGCGCACCGTGGAAATTCTGATCTGAATTACATACTGCACAAACTGATTGCCATAAACAAAGTCTGGGAAAAAAGGGAGAATATCTAAAAAAAAATAGTTTTAATTGAATCAGAATTTTAAAGTTAACTAGTCAATATTATAGGAATTACCATTAGCACAGCACAGTTTGGTTTGGTGTTTGTTATGCACATCCAGTTAGTGATGCTTTTCTTCCTGGAATGGAAAACTTCTATAGCACTAAATAAATTTGAGATCTTGAGCTTATATTTTGGCATCTTTTTAATGAATTCACCACCCAGCAAGTTTCCAGGGTCACAATAAGACTTAAAACTTCAAAACCATGTTTCTTTGTTATTTTTTAGGCTCAAACTCTGACAGTAAATTATTTACGACATCTTTTTGGAAGTGAAATGTTGCATGTCTCTATAAAAATCTTGACTTTTTTTAATTCAGTTCCAAAAGATAGAAGAAGAACGTATGTGAGGAGGCACCAACACATGAAGAAAAGTTGTTCCAAAGATACTAAAACAATTTATTTGAACATGGTGATGGTGTCAAGCAGTAAAGCACTGGGTGTGCACTTTCTGTTTTGTTTACATGAAAGTGAACTAAAGAAGCACAAAGTATTCTGTAAGCTCAGCAAGCTCAGTGTTTTGTGTGCTTGTCTGTGCATATGTATTTATAGGATTATAATCCTTCACATGCCTGATTTATGGTACTTAACATGGAGTAAGTTCAGTTTCATGATATGCTGTGAACAAATGAATTGTCACGTGGGGTTTTGTTGTGTTATAGGTGAAACTCTCACTGTCTTGTGGATCTACAAAGAATGCCTAAACAAAACTGTGTTGTGGAGTCCTTCTAGATCTTTAATTTTTGGTCTGCATTGGAATGTAAAGTCATGCTAAATCTCTGTTCCTAAGGGCTGCAAAAAATGTTCAGTGTGTAAGAAAAATTTTCGCCCACTAAATAAAAGCAACGTTTTGGTTCTGATTCCACTCCCCTCCTATTCTAGGGTAAATAGCATTATAGCTATTTCAAGCTCCATTGAGACCTGGCAAATGCTTAAATTATGTGAAATAGGAAGGGTGGAGAAGATTTTTAATTAGTTCAGAATTTTTTTAAAAAATAGAGGAACTTATAGGAATGCTTTATTTATATCGTGGCAAGAGATAAGAAAGGAAACATGAACATCAGCAGAAAACTTCTATAGGAGAAGAAAGTGTCTTATGGAGAATTTCACTCAGCATTAGTTACTTACAAAGAACTGATTCTCTGCCAAAGCAGTTTGCATATGTTTCCCAGACCTTATTAAAGGCACACTCGTACCCTGTGTCCGTTCTTCAGGAAATAAAGCTTCTAATTTTAGGTCTGCTTCTAGAGATGATCAGTGCTCTCTAACTGAGGTGTTGGAGATGAACCCATTCAAGTCAATTGAAAACACCACAAAAGACTTCACATGGTCCAGCACAAACCCAGAGCCCAGACAGCTGCTGTAAACTGCTGCAGTGACCTAAGCGACATCAGTGGGGTACTGCTGATGTGCAGCAGGTGGACATTTGACCTCTCTTGTTAGACAGAAACTTTCACAAAAACTAACTATGGGCATCACGGTCAAAATATTTAGGGAAGTGATGTAATAAAAGTATCCAAATGTTAAGCACCTCAATATATTGAAGCTGCTCCTTGGGAAGGGAAATCAGGTAATGTGTCAGTCTTTCCCCCAGCCTCAGCACAATATGTATGAAAGAGCAGATCAAACCAAAATCAAATCCACAGCCAGGTCTGCTCCAGCACAGTCTTTACTTATGGTATCTCATGAATAGAAGAACAAAAGCATACAGTCACTATTCCTTGGAGCTTGATGTGCTTCCCTGAAACGGCTTAAGAAATTAGACTTTTAATGTATCTGTCTAACACATAAAGTGGCGCTTCCTGACCTGTCCAATGCAAAGTACCTGTCTTACACACATCATCCATCTTTGTGTGAACGAGCTGACTCTGCTTCCTGAGAAGTTTGGAACACTGACTTGAACATTTCTCAGAGTGGAATCTTGGCTTTTTCTCCACAAAAGGAACAGGCCTTGCTATAAAGCACTGTAGGGACAGAATTCTAGTCGTAGAGCCATACAGGTCACCAGCCCCTGAACTGCTGTGTGTGAGCCCTGCTGGGCCCACCTGAGGGCCTGAGTCAGGATTTCTACCTGAGCACACAGTGCACACCAACTCAGTCTGAGGTAGCTTGCCCATTCTGCACAATTTTGTCCTCTGGTGTATGGACAACTCTTTTGGGTGCATGAAAGTTAGCTCCATGGCTGCCAGCTTAAGGAGTGTGTTAGAGATTCACCTCAGCTCCATACCCCAGTGAAGAGATTTAAAATCACAGGAGAGGAAGTGAGAGCTGGCTACCCAGCCCTCCAAAATCCTGACAGGAGCAGCTCAGCCTGGTCTTATCTATGGCAGGCTGCAAGCTGTGGTTATGCAGGAGCATATCAGTACTGAGCAGGGTTGGGTCCTGGGAAAGGAAAGCAGAAAGAAAAGTGGAAAAGTAAATGTCTGAACTGCAAGACTCCTCAATGTCTTGCTCAGTTTTTGCCCTGAGTGATCAGGGCTGTAGGAATGCCTTGGGAAACCAAGAATCGGTCTGACTTTTTTGAAAGGAAATAGCACAGGACATTTTAGAGATATATAACCTTTCCTAGCTGCTTCACAGAGGAAATGATTCCTAAGTATCCCTTATCTTAAAATTAAATAGGTGACGATGGGAGAGAAACAGAACAGCTGTTTAGAGACTGTATTGAAAGAAAACAGAAAAGATTGTGTTCCTCTACGCTGTCCTGCTGCTTTAAAAAAACTTTTATAGGCAATTAAAAAGTGAAGTAGTGATAATAGTCTGACAAAATTCTTCCTTATCTTTGCTCCCTGACTTTACCTATCACTGTAGGAAGACCAGTTCACAGCTTGACCGTATCTTAGGTTGCAGCATATGAATCACTATTCTCCAAAGAGGTATTATTTACTTAAGAGTGATTAACAGGGATAAGAAGGGTCAGGGTGTTCCACTTCGTGCTGTTAGATGAACTAACTTGATGATAGGCATAATGCAATGGGTCTGGGAGAGCTGTACTATGTGCCAAAATGGTCCCAAGCATTATCAGATCTTACCTACCCTTGTTTAAACTAAACAAATTTGGCAGCTACTCAGTTACATTTTCCATATGGTGCAGTATCTTCTGAGCAGCAACTTGAATCAATCTTTTTGAGGCAATATTTTGAGTTATTTTCCTGATATCCACATTTCTCTCAACATTGAATGTGGAGAGCAATAATAAGAAAAAAACCCAAGGAGACTGTGTGCTTTAATTAGTTTGTTCTTGTAGCTATTGTTATTATTAATGGAAGACCCATGTGATACCCAGTGGGGAAAAAAACAAACAAACAAGCCTTTGAAAGACCATTTCATTTTAAGAAGGCAAACAAATTACATCATTTGACTCACAAAGAAGAAAATTGATGGATCTGATTCTCCACTCACCCATGTCATTTTTCTACCAGAGCAACATAGCTGATGTTAGTAGAACTTTCCCTAATTCACACCAGGATGAAGAACAGAACAGGGGAACAGACACAGGGTGTGTATTTATGCGAGTCTTTCAACATTGGTTCTGGGATGGGAGGGTGATCAGGGTTTGGAAGCCAACTCTGGAAGCTTTTCTGAGGACACTCAGTGTGAGTGCATTTGCTCAGCCCATGTAGGGTGGCTATTTTCTGGAAGAAAGACAGGGAAGAAAGAAATAGAAGAAGGGTGAAAAATAGTTTAGATCTGGAAAGGATGGGATGTGAAACACATGTCACAGGATGACACAGTGGGATGACAGACTGGATGAACAGTGAAGGAAGGAACATAGAAAATAATGAGTTGGGGGCCCATGTTTTTGGTTGGCGTGAGCTTACACTTTATTCTCTTCCTTCCAGCCTCCTTCCCAAACTCTGCAGGACAATATCCTGATTTCAGTACAACTCCTCAAAAACCTGGAAGCATGACTGGAAAACCAGATCATTTTATCCACTCACATGGGAACTGGCTGAAATAAAATGTACAGCAAGCCATTCTCCAATGACTTGTGATGTGAGAACAGGGAGTATGGGGAATGGGCAATACTGATGGATTCATTCCTTGGCAGATCTTCTTGGCCATTTCCTTCCACACTCTACAACCCTGGGGAATTTGACAGCTCAGCTACTCCAAGCCTCTGGAAGTTTTGTTGGAGCAGGAAAAGTTACGCCAGTTTCTGTTCTTTGCTACACCAACAACTGCTTTCATCTAAAGCTCATTTTAATCCAGAGAGTGTTCTTTTAAATTATCTCCTCAAAATGCTTTGATTTTTCTCAGGGAGTTGAAAGCTGTTGCATGCTTACCCCATGATGACTTCCATTCATGAACTTTTAATATATTTTTCCTCTCTATCCATATTTTAATGTCAAAACCCATTCAGCATTTCTGCAGGTTCCTTCCAGTCTCTGCCAGGTCACTGAGGAAATCCTGCTCATTAGTTTTGGTCACCCATAGTGTGAGAACCTCACCTCAGAATAATCTCTATAGCACATTTCCCTGTCCCTTGCAGGGACAGGGACTTCATTTCCTGACCCCACTCAGTTAATAATTTTATCAATTAGGCCAGAAATGTTAATGCTCTTTGAACAGATCATTTCCTTTAGCTGGAAAGATTTTCTCTGGTTTAATTAGCAGTAGAGGAAGCAGTTTTGCATTGATACAATTATTTATTATTTCCTATTAGTGAGCAGCATATCCTGTGATAACTTTCATAATTAGTGGGTCAAGTGTGAATTTCATCAGAATGAACGTCAGAGCCCTCACCTTTGGCTTAAAATACTAAGTACAAAAATAGTTTGAAGTCAGATGTCCTTCCCTCCAAAGCACCTTTGGCACTGTGTTCTCCTGTGACTTGGCAATCTTCATAAAGTGTAAAAAATAGCAAAAATGCATTTATCTAGTGTTTCTGTTAGAGTTCTCCTAAGCTGGGATATACTGGGAAAATATCCCTGTGCCACTGTGCTTTGCCAAAGGGATAGCCACAAGGAAAGGGCTGGGACATAGAATACAACCTTCAACCACAAGACTAATTACCACCCATCTTATGCTAATACAGGAATAACTAATTATCTGCACCAATCTGACCTTTAGGTCAGGTGAGGACAGGATTCATGACAAAGAAGAATTGGAAATTTTGGACCCCGTGCAGTGGATCACCCTGTGCTCCCATTTCATTGGCTACAAAAGGAACAGGAAAAAAGTGCAAGGACTGCACATGATACTGTGGTAGGGGCAAACAGAAAGAAACTGAGGTATGGTTATGTTTAAAAGTGATAAAAGAGAAAGGAATAGGGTATTTTCCTGGAATTTCCAGCCACTTCTTTTTATTTTGGAAAGCTGTAATTAAAGTTGCACTCATCAGATGTTTGTGGTCAATGAATTCAGCAGTCTATCTTCAGAGCAAATCTCTGGATTCCTCTTCTCTAAAAGGAGACCGGAACACTGTTTCTTGGAAACACTTTAAAAAAAAAAACCTCTATTTTCTCAGTATTTTCTTCTGAAAAGCCATCATTTTTCACCTAGGCCTGCCCCTGCTCAGCTTTGTGGAGGGGGACTTCCCACTTTGGGATTTATTTCACTTTGGGACTGGAGATATATCTGTTCTGGTGGGCCTGGTTCACGCAATCTAAAAGCAGCCTGGGCTGTGTTGGACACTCAGGGATGTGCTCTGGGGCTGATGTGTGGATTGACTTTGTCCTTCTCTGACACGCACACAGAGTCAGTAACAGTTTTTATAGACTAATTCTTCCAGCCTTTCTTCATTTCTGTTAATTTTCTGTGAAGTCTTGGAAGCCAACAGTGTCAAGCGCTGACTGAAGCATTCTAGGTATTATACCATTGTTGGGACTTTGCCATTTAAAGTAAGAAAGTTTCCTTTTTTCTGGGTGATGGCATGAATTGTCTGTAAATGCATCCCATACTTGCATGAGGCTTTTTGCCATTTTACCAGATGGAAATTTCATATCTAATTTAATGTCCATTAGGTCTCTTTCAATCCCACTGCTTTCCAAGTATCTCCCTCCTATGAAGCTCGTATTAACTGCCTGCCTGACCCCCACTCCCACTATACAATTATCCACCCCCTCCTCTGCCTCAAGACCTTAAAACAAAACCTGGAATTAAATATTTGCACATTTAGTGCTGTGCACTCCTGATGCTTGTGTTGGCTCCCCTGACACCTGGTGAGAGCAGGCTGTGCTGGGATCAACAATGGGTAAACAAGAGGCCTGCTGCAATCAGTGTTTTCCTACTGGCAAGAAAAGAGAAAGGATCATGCCAGGAGTGAGAAGCAGCAGGGTCACAATTCTGCTTCTCTCAGGGGCTGACAGTGATGAAAAAATGTATGAGGCTGCTGCAGGCTTTACTGCTGTGGCCAAGGTGGAAGCGGATTTTTTCCACTTCCTTGCATAGCACAACCACTCCATTAAATTAATAATCCGACCCTCAGTGCCGCAGATGACAGAAGAGGCCTTTGAAACCTGACTGAACAAATGCTTCCAGCACGCCGTGAACTCTCGGCACACACGGACTCCTCTCTCCATCAGGGAAATCATTTGTTAGCCTGTGCTTGGATATCCCGCTGATCCGGAGGCCGGTGTGCAGCCTGTCAGCAGGATCTTGCTGGGGACTGGGCTGGTTTGTACCCATGCATTTTTAATTCCCTTCTGCCTGCCCCTTCATTAAGCTGTTGTTTCTTGAAGGAGGGGTTCAGACCTTCCCAGGAGTGCAAGGGCCAACTTATCTCGCAGCGGGAGGTGGGAAACATGCTCACTGCCATCTCAGGTTCTAAACACAGAGCAGGCAAGGAAATTTGTCTTCTACAAATAATACTGAATGAGGAAGGGGAAGAAATTCACATAAGTCAGGCACAGGAGGGGTGAGCAATCCTGTTGAATAATCATCTATAAGCCCCACTTAAACAAGACAGATATTTACAGGGGGAGAAGGACTGCACGGGGCTTGAATAACAAGAAGAGGATTTATTTTTGCAGATTTGGAAATCCAGGTAGGACCATAATAAGTACTATGAAATTGTTTAAATTATCACTTACCAAGAAAATCATACGTTCTGATGCCATGACATTACCAAAACATGTCTTTGCTTTAGAATTCAATCCTGAAAGATCTGAACCAGCAACCCAAGCTAACACCCCACCTTAGAGGGCCTTAACTATAAACCTGGGTGACAGATCCTACAGGTTCCAGAGGGTCTGTTTCTGGGCAAAAAGCCACAGCACAGGTACTACATGGGATGGCTGTGAATCTGCACACTGAAAACCCCAGGCTATGATCCTGGTGCAGGAGCTCTGCAGCTTGCATGGAGAACCAGGAATAACTGGGTAACTCCAGGGGCTCTCTCCAATCTGGGTTTCACAGTATGGGGGATAACAAGGATTCCTTTAAACATCCCTTACTGCATTGCTGGGTTCAACCTGTGCAGGACAGAATTTCAGCCTTGTTTAAATATGTATTGTTGTATTTAACAATCGTCATTGAACTTGTGCACCTAATTTATTATTGGGGAAGGTCTTGCTTTGCCATTGGTAGGGAATACATGCTGTAAGAACTCACTGTGTGACAGAAGGACAGGGAATCTGATGAATGATGAGGTTTACTTGCACATTTCTAATCCAGACTGGATGTAAATTTCTCCAGCATCCAGGGACTGTTTGGATCCAGAGTTTTTCTCCAGGCCCATCTCTTCTTTTTTCAAACGCCTGTTATTTTTTGAAATATAAAACTGTGCAAATAAAAGTGAAGCCGTACTTGAATGTCAAGAAATGTATGGAGAACATCAGTAGCGTAGGGAATATATACTCAGGGAATAAGCCTTCAGCAGGAATGCTAATTTAGTTATAGTTTTTAAAGCTGACTGCAAACAGCTGGGTAGCATTAACTGCATTAGGAAAACAAGAAAGGTGGAGCAAAATCTAGGGGACTAAGGTATGGCAGTGCCAAATATATGGAAAAGATTTGGGATATGTGAAATGTACTGCTGCTGGACCCACACTATGTAATAACGGTGATGTGGTGTGAATCTGTCCCTGGGATTTCCCAGCACACTAAAAGACTTGCGCAACAATGTCTGTGGCTTGTGACAGGGCACTCTCTTGATAACATGGCAGGGACACAGAAACACAAGTAAAAATAGCATGTGCTGCGTTCTTCTGTAGAGTCTTCAGTCCCACTAGAGAGGAGATCCTGACAGTCCTTTATGCTCCTTTCACACACGTGTTGCAGCTACTTTAAAAAGCCTGCACATTCAAAGCTGGGAGATTAGGTTTAAACTATATGTGTTCCAGCTGCATAGCACTTACTTTGCACTTTACATTTTCCAAGAACTGTACAAATGTTTGTTAATTAGACTGAATCCTGGCAACACCCCTCTCACAGTGGTAGGAGCTTTTCTCTGTTTTCTATGGATAGATAAAAAAGAGGCAAAAAAAACCCTTCAGGAGCAGACTGAAAAACTTAGCCTTGTGTAAGTAGATCCATGTTCATGCTGTTTCCATAGCTCAAGTGCATGTTTCGTGGACTGTGATGTTAAGCAAAAATGCTTTGTAAGGAGCTGGTTACTGGTGTGAGTAAGATGTTCAAAATATGGCCCTTTGTGGCTTGCCCAAGACCACACAGTGAGTTAGGAGCAGAGCTGGGATTTTACTTCCTTTAACTGATTTTCTCACAATTGTGGTTTCACTGCAAACTTCTTGGGTTACTTTCATATTTTTTATATTTCTCAATGTCTCTATACCTTATGGTAGGTTATTTTTTAAGCTTATTAGAGATGGGCCTGAGGTAGGGCAGAAGATATGCTGCTTCTTGGCTCTCTGGGGACACTAAGGGGTGTATGGATTCCCCCAGCTGCCCATTTACCTACTTCTTGTGAAAACAGAGAGCCATTGATGTAACAACCCATGAGAGGTGATTGAAGCAACCTTTCTTTAGATCTAGACACCTAATCAATAGCAATTTATCCCCGGCACTGATGCTGTTATGTTCGCATATTTACCCTTATCATCATGTTCTTCATGTGTTTCTTTGCAAGATGACCCTTTTAAAGGCATTTGAGAAACAACCCATTAGGATAAAACTCTTTTTTGCACAGACTTGCACAGAATTTTTTAGTTGGTTTTAGCTCTACTCCCCAATGAAATGGCTTATAAAACTCAATAAGACGTTCATGTTTCAAAGCACAAAATCAAAGTATCACTGAGGAAGTACTGCTGCCCTGTGCTATGTATTACCACTTCCAGGCCATTACTGACTGCTTATCCCTTCACCTTTGCCAGAAGTTACTATTCTGGCAGATCTTCTAGGTTAAATAATTAGTTAGGAGTTTCCTTAGTCTCTGGCTTTATCCTATGCATTGAAGTTAAAAAAAAAATTGAAAAGCCAAACTGTAATAAGTTTCATGTTATTCTTTACACCATAACCCTGTCATAGAGCTGAGCTAGGGAGCAAAGGGAGGCTGAGCTGAATCGGCAGGACTTGGTGCTCAGGAGAGTTTCCTTTAGCAGACACAGAGACAAGGAGCAGGGATGGGGAGGAGGCTGGAGAAGGCACTTGCTGTAGTTGGGTCAACAGTAGCAGATTTAGGTGGGCCAAGTGTGCCCAAATTGTATCACTAAGTGTAAAATTCATATTAAAGTTTGGTTTGGAATTTGCTTTTGGAGAGCAGTTGAAAACCCATTCTCTAAAATTAGCTTTTAGCAAGTATTGCTGTTTATAAAGTTCATTCACTAGCATGTTTATGGAAAGTGAGCCCAGAAGGGAAGGAATGCAGTAAAAGTACATTCATTTGAAAATTCAAATAAAAATATTTGCTTTGAATCAGAGGCTTTTTAAAATCCTTCTGTGCTCTTTGTCCAGTATTTTAGTACTTTTGTTGTCCAGTAAAACAGTCACTGTCCTGAACGATTTCCTTTACTGCACAGCACGTGTGAGTGAAGACTCGTGCCTGTTGTGTTGGTCTTGTTTGTGAGAATGGGAAATTATTATTTAAAAAACCCCAATGAAAACAACAACAATAAAAGAGATAACATCTCCCAGCCCCAAACTCACCCTCCATGTTGGGAAGCTGGGTGTCAGCAACAGCTGGGAACTGTTACTGTTCCACTGACAGTATTGATAACACCAAATGCAAAAAGTTATTCAAGACTTCACCAGACTGACTTAAAATAATGAGGTTCCTAAACTGACACTTTTCATTTGTTTTCTGGGTTCTGAGAAGGGCTCACTAAGTAGTAATCAGTCAGTAGGATTACCTTTTAATTTTTCTGTAAAGTTTGTGTCCTCCACTGCTGGCCGCTTGCTCCATCCTGCCCCTCTGGCGTTGTTCAGCCACAGCCATTCCCTGTTTGGTCAAGGAAGGAGGGAGAAAAAGGATGTGAAAAGAAGGGGAAGGAAACTACTGGAAAGAATAAGAAAGTGGCTCAGGAGGCAGATCAGCAGAGTAATGGAAGTGAAAATTGATGTTGTTACTTCCTCAGTTCCTTACACATCTGGTAATGTTAATCAGATTTCGAATCCTCTGAGCACTCACTTCAGATGTTTATACACATGGGGTTGATGATAATGCACTTAGATAACTGGGAGGGTTGAGCCACAGCATCGCCGTTACGTGGGATCCTCTCACTCTTATCTCCTTGTCAAGCAGTGCCAGGTTAGGCAGAAGGTCACGGTGGGATAAAGGAACCCCAAACTGCCTGTAGGTCACCATCCTCAGGGAAAACACAACTCCGCTGCCCTCATAGTCACTTTCTGGATTGAAAAGCACTTTGATCACATCATATGTTAAGAGCTGCATAACCGCAAATGCAAAGTCATTCCTCTGATTTTATTGTGTCCGCTCAGCACAGAGCCAGATTCCATGCAGTAAGAATTAGCCTTGTTATCTCTATTAATTACTTCTGTTTGGTTACTTATATTTAAATACTCAAAGTCTATCTAACTTCTTATCTCTATTAGTTATGAAGGGGGACTGATGAAATCCCTTTGCAAATTATATTAGAAACAAATGTTTTCCACTAGCTTTGATCATTTTTTATTGGTGAGCTCTTTGTTTTCATCCTTTTAAGCAAGAAAGACCACTATGTAAAGAGGTGGACCAGAGCTGCTGATCTGAACACACCGATTTTTTGAGAGCTCTGGATCCAGAAACTGATATCTAAGAAAAAAATAAATACGCTTGGAGGCAAGGACACCCTTTTATCTGAGCCTGTTTCCAGCTCGACCGAGACTGAGATATGAAGGGGAACATGGGTCACCTGGTTTCTCTTTCAGTGTTTTTATGAAATGAATGTAATGGATTTAGTTTACTTCTGCTAGCTAGGCAGATCTGCAAACTACCCAGGAGACAAGGTGAGAAAATTGGCCTGGCAGGGTCACTGCCATCTCCAGAGATGTGTTAATCCAGTACCTTTTACAAACACTAGAATCGTGTCATTAAGAGTTTTAAAAAGTCAATCAAACTCTTTCCCACGTTCATGTGTCTTTAGCTGTGTGTGGTAGGAAAAGGATCCAAGGAGTTTTCTCTCATGTGTTTGCTTTCATGGCAATGAACTGAACTGCTCCCCAGAGCTTTCACTTTAGGGGTTTCATGGTACCGAAAATTTAGTGGGCTTTATTCTGGCCCTCCCTTCTCTGTTGCTGTAAAATGTGCAACAGTTACTGTTCAAAGATGTATTTAAAGTTCTCCTTGTTTAATGTAGGAGCTGGTGAAAAAACGTAATTTCTGGTGGAAATAGTTTTACATTCCAAATCTTGTTCAGTCACCTCCTTGTTCACCTACTAATCTACCTTCAGAAATAAAGGTACTTCAGAAGATGCTGTTTGGTTTGTGGATTGTTCATTTACTGAAAAAAAAAAAGTACCAGTGTTCTCACATGACTAACCCCATTTCCTCTGAGTCCCTCTTCCTTCTCTTATTCAAAGTGAGCCTTTACCTCAGCAACTGTGAATTGCAAATGGTAGGGTTTTACTATCTTATATGCTATCTTTTATACTGTGCTTTCTGGTAAGGATCTTAAAATGACTTACAATATCTGCTTTACATCATGAAAGCTATTTTGTAGACTGAGAAAGTGAAACCAAACAAAGCTCATTTCCAGCAGAGTCAAGACTTCTGGACTAAAGTTTAGAAGCCTCCAACCGCACAAAGCCATCTTCTTTTTTATGTACCTTCTATAATTGGTACAATCATATTTACAGATTTATGGACACTGTAACAGATTTATGGACACTGATCATTCCTACTTTTTGGACAGTCTGAGTGCTCAGCATCTCAGAACAACCTTATTCCTTCTGCTTCTCTGTCACAAATGATAGCTTATAATTCTCTCTGATGATGGCAATACAGATTTTGGACTTTCAGACTCATGTCTGCCTTGATTATATCCAGCAGATAACAGGAAGGCAAATGTCCTTTGATAGAGATGTCCTGCGACAGAGATGGAGTCTCTTCATGGATAAGACATTTGTCAGCTAGTTATATTTCCCTACTGTGCCTTCCCTCAGAGCACTCTCCAAAAACATGTGTGCAATCATGCCATGTGATTCACAGTCTAATGGCTTACATGCCTTGATTGCTTCACTTGAAAATAAAAAAACAAACCAGACAAATTTGTGATTTTTCATTGGTCATATCAGAAAGATTTTCTTCAGCTGGATGACTTTTGTGTTCCACTCTTTGTATTCAGCTTCAAGTTTCAAGTCCAAATGAACCCCAAATAACAAAAATCTCTGAGTCCCACCTGGTTTCAATACAAAATCATGTTTTGTGTTCCTTTCAAAATAGGCCCAGGTTGGTTCAAAAGATTCATAGACCTTGGCAAACTTTTCAAGGAGCATGATTTAAGTTTCTGTGTTTGTACTGTGTGGTTTTATTGTTTCTCATGGTCTTAGTTAGGACCATAGCATAGATTCACTGTACATCAGCTATGCTGATAATCTGGCCTGCATTTGATGGTTGATGCTCATGTTTCGATTCATATCTAGCTCTATCCCTATATGCACAGCTGAGCACTTGTTTAATCTAAAAGACTGACTTTCCTTAGATCAATTAAGAATTTGGTTTCACTTGTAAAATAAACACGTCCAGAACTACAGATGGAGAAAAAGGCATCTAAGGTCAAAGAATTTAGGAACTTGGCAGATCCTCAGAGGAACTATATCAAAGAAACAAGTATAAACTCTTTAAATATGGAAGGAAGGCTAGTAATTTCAGTTAGAGACAAATTTGGTTGAATTATGAGCTTTTCAGAGCCTTTAAAACATGGAGGAAGGATGCAGAAACATCCATTTCAATCCTCTTCCCTCGTCTCCTAAATTTCTTGGGATGCAATGGCATGATGTGGGATACACAAAGGTAAATAATATTTTCTGGTTTAATACTGGCGAACTAGAGTTCACCCAGGTTCATAATTAATGATCTTGAGTATCAGCCAGGTGTTTGAGACATTTTTATTCATCCCACACAATGTGTTTCTACTAATTATTACTACATCTCTGGAAGGATCTGTGTTCTGAAATTTGGACTCTGATCCAGATTTTCTCCCAATTTGGGTGGGCTTTACATTTTGCTTCATAATTAGGGTTATTAGGAGAGATGTACTAATGGTTTGCATTGCTGTATTCCAAGTTGTTTCCTAAACTGAACCAGAACTTAGCATAAAGAAGCACGGGTTTGCTTTTCAATTTCTGCATTTCTGTTCTTTGATATCGCGTTTCCTTCCAGTCAGAGCTGTGCCATTTAGGTTTACTTCAGCAAGAAAATATGAGAAATAAAATCAGAGTGAAATAAATCTATCTTCATCTCATTTCTCTCTGACATTCACAGATGTCAAGTGAATACAATAGCTCTTTGAGATGACGGACCCGTGTGGGGCAGCAGCTCCAGTGACCTGAACCCCACGGTGTACAATTCAGCAGAGACTCCATGGCAACTGCAGAAAAAAATTGGTAATAGCTTGGCAGAAAGGTATACTTTCAAAAGCACCCCTTTATTTATACAAGCATGTGTACACATTCCTTGAGATAGCTCAGAAGCAGGAGATTTTGAGCTCTCACTGAACAGCGTGTCACTCATTACTCAGAATGGAGATGTGTTTGCAGCACTGGCTGTAGCTCACACCAGCAGGAGGACAGCATGTTATGGGCCTTGTCTCAATGGTATAGCTAAAATCACCAAATCACCTCCTCCTGGCTCAGCTGGAGGCAGTGCTCCTCTCTGCCTGGCTCAGATTGCTGCTTATATGTTCATTTATAGCTGGCTGAAAATTTTCTATTTTCTGGGGGTTTTTTTTGCATCAGAAAATAGGGTTAATCAGCAATTACATTTGTCAGAAGGAAATGTAGAGGTGGAGCTCCTCAAAAGAGGAAACTTTATCTTAAGCAGTTTCCAAACAAAGCCTTTGGTCTCTGTTTTGGAAATTTCATGAGTTTCTGGATCGGTTTCTGGGCCTGTTACCCTGTGTGTCTGTTTATGCAAAGAGTAATTTCAACCCTGAGTGTGTAAAGAGCATGACCACAGACCTCCAATCAAAAACAAAAGGGAAACATCTCTAAACCAAAACCTGTGTGATCTGTAGCACTTCTGGCAGCTGATGAACCTGGAGAGAAACTGAACGATATCAACAGTTGATCTCCTTAAAGACGAGCTCAGGGCCACCTTGCAGTTTGGAAACGGGAAAGTTTGGATGTACACTTTGCTGGATATTCTCTGAAAATCCCCAAAGGCATAATCCTAAAAATCATTTTCCAGTGGAAGACATGGTCGCTCCAGAGCTTGTCACACCCTTTGGCAGCAGAGCGCAGAGGCCTCGCACTGAGCAGACCACCCTATTTCCTGGAAGCCATTTACTGCTGCAAGTCACAGGAGACATAAAACTTTCTTGAGTGCCTGGAAAAATGTAGACCTAACCCTATTTTTTGTCATCCTTAAGCTGGGTTTGGTGGGAATTTGCTTGGCTAAACTGGCAAAACCGCATCATATTTTTTCTTCCAAGAAAAAAATTTCAGGGGAGAAAAAGGATTGTAGGTTTACATAAAAGTGGATTAGAAATGCAAATCTATATTTTCACCGGGGTAAATAGAAGCAAAATGTAGCCTGATATTTTATTACTTTTACATTTTATTTCAAGCTGCTTAATATTTCTGTTCAAAAGTAGTTTCAAGCCAGTGAAGATTCATTAAAACATTTCAGTGGCAGTTTAAGAGTACTTTATGAATTAAATTATTATTTATTATTAATCATGTGTTGGTGAACTGGGAATTCAAGAGGTCAAATACAGTTGGCATTTAATAGCTGTTTCTCACTAAAAAAATCATCTTTTAAGCAGACTCAGTTTGTAATGAAAATTAATTTTCGGGTTGAGCTGTTATCAGTTTGGGAGCGTTTGACTTCCACAAGCTGAGGAGGGAATGTGGAAGGAACACTGACAACCAGCAGAAATTCTTTATTGCCTTCCTATGTGATGTACATTTGCTCTCGCCAGGATAACCAGTGTCATGCTTGTCAGCAGTGCATAAAACAAAGCTACCATTTTTTTACCCTTCCTTTATGTGACTGGAGCCCCACCAGTTTCTACTGTCTCAGGATCCAGCAGAGCGCTCGTAGCCTTTACCATGAATGCGTTTTGTGCTTCTGTGGTCCATGTCCTCAGAGAATCTCAAAACATTTTGTGTGTGCTCATGATTCGTTGGACTCCATAGTATTCCCAGGAAGTAAAATAAATTTAAAAAAGTAAAAACCTGATTTGGAGAAGCATGTGTCAGAGGACCCTGTGAGCTGTGCTCGTTAGAACAGTCAGCACAAATTCTGAAATCCAGAGCGAGTGATGTGCAGCTCCTGCTCTCCAGCCTCCCTCCTGTGTGAGCTGTTAGTCTTCACAAATGCTGATGTGGCTTCCTCGCCTGTCCTCTGCACTAAATTACCTTTATTGGCTGTAGGATACCAGAGTGGATTTCCTCGTGTAATTGTGGGCTTACATCTTTCAGCACAGGTTACTTTTCTTCATGTCTTGGCTCTCTCTCCTTATCTCCCTCTCAGAGCAGTTTCTGGGCTAACGCTTTATTAAATTCACATTTTGGTAGACCAGAGTCCTTCTAAAGGAAAAGATGCAAGTTGAGATAAAATGCTGAAGGCGAACATCTTGAAGACAACAGAGAAACACAATGAAATAGATGACATCTCTTGTAGTGACATTTCTTAAAAGGCTTCAGAAGTTTTTGGAACCTTTACTTCTCGCCAAATTCATTCCATCTGCGTGCTTGCGAACATCTATTTTTAGAGTAATGCCTAAAGTCACAGGTGCTTCAGGTTGTTAAAGAGGATATTTTTAAAAGTGCAGATGGAAGCCTGGATCTAACCCTGCATTTCAGGTTAGCCAAACTCTCACATCTCCAGCCCCAGAGCAGAAATAAGGATAGCTCTGTGCTGCATCGAGCAGTGTAGGAGGGGCATCCACGACTTTGGCTTCCAGTCAGTGCGGAGAACGAGTTTTACTGACACAAACACAGTGAGTTATTGGGCTTGCAGGCCCAGAAAGCAGAGTTAGGGGTGAAGGTGGGGGTGTGAAGGTGGAGGCTGTGGCCATGGAGCTGTGCAGCGCTGCTCATCCGTGCCAGAGTGCGTCAGGCTCACGCCAGGCGTTCGCTCTGAGCCACAGGTGTTCTGCACTGCACAAAGCCTCCACAGATCAATCACAAATGTTTCTGGTACTATAAAGAGGATTAAAAGGATTTTTAAACATGGTGGGTCGGCCCGACTGCTGGTGAGATTGCCAGCATTTAGCAAATGAGGGGGAGGCCAGGGCAGCGGGGTGGAGCGGGGGCTCTGGGGAAGCCACACGGTAACTTTCAGGGGGGTTTTATGATCCAAATGTGGATCTGTAGCACTTTCAACTGGAACTCATTAAGAATTCATGGAGCAGAAAATGCGAGACGTTCTGGAAATGCGGGCTTTGAAAGGCCAAATGTGAGCTGTAAATAAAATAGAGTGGGTATTCAATTTTGGCTATTAACTGTCTCAGAATATTTTCTCAGATCAGCAGATCAGGCTTTCAACTGAAAACCTACTCCTAAAAACAAAAAGAGAAATAGAAGGAGTTTGACAGACTCCTAAGGCAGAGGGCAGATAAAGAGCATAATCAGATATTATATGTCTCAAAAACATGAGAGTTTATTGATTAGAAGTGCTGAACAGCGCTATTCATTCTGGCTCTGATTGAGCAATGTACCAAAGCATGTGTTTATCTTTAGGCATATTTTGAAATCCCATTGACTTCAATCACCATTGACCCCTGTTACTGAAATGGGACCCTTGGGAAGACACAGCTTTCCTAAATATTATGTGTATAAACAAGAGAATCAGGAACACCCACACTTGAGAAAGCCAGCAGCTTAAGCAGAGTGTACCGAGATCACTTAGAAGTTACCCTTCTAACTTTATCTGCTACAAATAGGAGCTGTCAGTCATTCATCCCTGTATTTTATGGAGGCCAAGACCTTTGTAAGAGAATATTTTATCTGCTGCTATGTTCATTTGAGGCCCTCTTTAGAGAAAGGCCTCATTCCCCTCATTCCTCATTGCTGCATTAGGATGTGAACACCAGCCATTTCAAGAGTTTGGGGATGAGTGTATCGGTGTGAGCGAAATGTTGGTTTGGACTAGCTTTGTAGTGACGCCCCTTCAGGAGCAAAAAGTGCAGCTCTGTTGTCAGCAGCTGAATGCCAGATGAAGTAACATCACCTGGTTTGCAGCCTCGTTCTCTCCTTTTGCAGGTGCAATTTTGTGCTGGTGTTTAAATGCAGCCACAATGTTTACTCTCGCTATGGTAATTTTCCTTTACTTGGAAACTTGGGGCTTTTCTGCCAGAAGTGATTTGGGCACAGTGCTCTTTTCTCCTTTGTTTTTCTGTGTTGAATTTGGTGAATATTGATGTTACTCAAATTTTTACTCAGAACTCTTCAAGGATAGGAGTCCAATCCATTATTTCAACAATGCAATAATAAAAAAATAAATGTTTGCTAGCAACCTATAGATCAAAAGTTGGGGTCAAATAACGAGGAACAATTGCAGAAGATCTGGAGAAAGCAAAGCCTTGCTGTGCACCAGGTGAGTCAGTGCACAACACAATTTAGTCTGAAGAAATCCAGAGTATTAAATCTGGGAATAATAAATCAAAAAAGGGAATAAAGTCTCTCCTGCTTATGGGAACACCTGTTAAAAGTAAACTGAAGTTAAACAAGCAACTCTCAGAGGAACTGATTATTGCCCATAATTTTTGATGGTGGTTTTTCCACTTAAAACGAACGCTTAGCAGCTTGCTAGAACATGTTAAAAATTTCACTTACAATTTTAATGCAAATATTGGTCTCTCTGGTCAGTCTCCTCAGTTCCTGCAAGGGGTGAGGGTTATTAAACATACGAAAAAACTTGACAAATGCTGAGGACTGGGCAGATACAATGGAAACTAGCTGGTGTTTTACTGAGATTTCACCAGAGGTCAACAACTCAACACTGTCTTAACAGAAAAAATAGAGTTCTTCCTGGAAAGAAGAACATGGGCAGCTGATGCCTCAGTGAGCTAATGCCTCCTTGAAACATTATGAAATTTGATTCTTACATGCAAAATATTCTGAAGTTCTTAGAAGAATATGAAAAATGTAAAAAGAATTCAGATGTTAAAAGTGGTGGTTCGAGTATAAGCAAATTTGCAGTGCACACCAAATACGAAAATTGCTTTCCAGTTCAGATGATTTAGCGTATATCTGTTGACATATGGGGAGAGTGAGTAATTTTGGCTTGTCTAGAAGAAGTTTGGTCTTAAATTTAAGAGGTTTCACGTTCGAGTATCTGCAACTACCAAAATTTCATGACCACTGCAATTGTTAAAAGAAGTTCACTAACATCAGTTTTGCAGCGATTAACTTGTAACTGAATGTTAATGTTTTACTTTGTTGGGAGATTACAACTGCATTGGGTGAGAAAAATTTATGGCTCAAGATCTTAAGCCCATAAAGTCATTGAAAAATATGTGTCAGGGGTAGAGTTTTTTTTAAAAAAATGGAAATCCCTTTCCAGTTCACAGAAATTCAATAAGGTGACTGGAGATGTTACAATTATACCCTGAAAAAGACCATATTAAAATTGTTATTGTCTGGTTTCTGCAGGACTCTTTGCCTCTTGTAACTGCACTCATCCCTGATAAATACCCATAATGGGCCTTTTGTAAATCTGTCCTAAATAAGACACCATTTTCTCTCTCATTTTAGCGTTTAGTTCTTTCCCCAACACACAATCTGGTGGTATCTTGGAAAATGTGAACTGATAAATTTCTGAATTACCAGTACTGCACTTTAAATATTTCAACTTTGTCTTTTATCTTGCTCTTTTAATAGAATTGCCCTTCTCACATAAGCTCATTTCATTGGCTTAACATTACATCACAGCAGTCAGACGCTCTGACTTTATCTGCAGGACGTTGTGTTTGTCATCTCACACCTGCCTATATCTTTTGTTTCCCACTTGCGTATTCTGCTCTGAATTCTCCTAGATAGAATAATCTCATTCTTTTTACCCTTCTCTGCATCTTGGATTTGCTCCTTCTTTGTGCTCCCCCTTGCTCTTGGGTTGCTCACTGGTAATGCCATCGAGTTTGGGATAGCTCAGCTGAAATCTTGTGTCTCAGCAAACTCTTTTGGCCATGAGACAAATCTTATCAAATGGCTCACAAAACAAAAACTAAATTTCCTTTACCTCTCAATTCTTGGCAGAAAAAAAAATGAAATAACAAGAATTGTAATTAAAGCATAAATGTTTCTATACTTTTGCTATGGATAGTTATTCAACACAACACAAGGTCTTATTTTGCCACACTCGCTGAATCCAGGCATTTTAAAAAACATTAAAAGGCTTCACAAAATAAAATGTTCTGCCTTCATGGGTGATAAATATTCACTTTTTTGACTTCAGCTCTAAGCGAAAAAGTTTTAGCCTCACTAAAACTAAAAGAGTTGATCCTCACTTTGGATCAATCCAGACGGAAACAACTGTGCTAATTTCACATGGCCTCCCCACAGCTGGCAGAGTGCGCAGAGTGCCCAGCAGCCTCTCCTCTGAGGCTGGGGAGCTGGCTGAGCAAACACGGCAGAGTTATGTCCTTTCTGACAGGTGAGTCAGAAGCATAACCATGGTGACAGCAGTGAGGTGTCTGTATGTTCTTCCTTCTGCTGCGTTTTGAAAGAAAATTAGGATGATGTGAAAGGGTAAATATTGCCTTGTGTTTTCCAAATAGACCAGAAACAGCTGGTGCAATGTTGTTGGAAAGGCTGCTGAGGTTGTTAAAAGGTTTTGTATGACCACGGTGCTATGCACTGCTTTTCTTTATCATTCAGAGGCATTTCTTAATTTCTTGGTGAACGAGGAGGTCTCTCATACAAACTGCTCTGCTGGAAGATTGCTGTAGAAGAAAAGTAATGAAGGCAAAAGGAACCTGCAGGTTCTTCCGACTAATGCCAACATTCAGGATTCTAAAGTATTGCCAGAGAAGAGACAGTTCTGACACTGCACTTCTGCTCCTCTCTGAAGACCAAATGCTGTGAAGGAGAATGGGATGTATTTTGGAGTCAGATGCTGACATACCTGATGCCATGTAGGGATTCTTTAGTTTCCTGAGTAGAGCTTCTTGCTACTCCATTTACACATCTAAAAATGGCCTAAGTGTTGAAATCAAGGCCAAGATTTTGCTGGTTTTTCAGAGAAGGTAGGAGTCCTTGCAGCACCAAAGTTTTAAGTAGCACTTTCAGGTTTTCTTCCTGATCCTGACACCTTGCCTGAGAGTGCACACATTCGAGGATACCCATGACAAGCTGGGAGCTTTGCTATGATAGCCTCGAGAAGTCTGGGGTCCCACTGCTCAGCTACACATGGAACAGGGAGAGTGGAAGCCATCAGAGTTCATAATCCACTGGGAGCTCTGACACTGCACAAGGGGGAGCATCCATGGCTTTTCTGTCCCCCACCACAAAGTCTGCCTTTAGCCTCTTGGTTTGAGGTGCTGTCCCAAGGAATGGAGCCAGCCCTTTCCCTCTTTCTTCAGACTGGTGCAGGAGCAGCAGTCTTAGGGAGAGCTGTGGGATGCCAGGCTGGGACACTCGGTGCTGCCGGGGCCCCTTCCCTGTCACCAGGAAAACATGTTTTCGAGTTCTTTCTTGAACGCAATCAGCGCCCGTAGCAACTGGGTGCCTTAAAACTTATTTATTACGGCTCCAGAGAAAACAGTAGTTTGCTTTTATATATGGACACCATAGTGACATAACAGTAAACTTACAGCAATTCTCTGTGTTGCTGCCATTTACAGTGGTTGCCTCAGGAACTGCAAATAAAGTTACATGTTTTATTTGAGCATTTGAAAAGGGTCACTGTCAAGTAACTTAGACCAAAAATGCAAGCTTTGGTAGGAAAGGATAGAAAGTCTACAGAAGGCTCCATTAATAGGAGTGTTTTTGAGATTTTAAAAAGGCAAAGGTAGGTTGGAACTTTTTAAAAATAATTCTGCTGTGTTCCCCTACAGCATTTGCAGTCCGTCACCAAGGGTGTTGTATTAGTCAGACCACCAGCAAGGGAAGGAGAAGCAAAGCTGATTATGTCTTTTCAGCTTTTTGATTGTACAAAATCTTCAAAAACATTGCTGTACAAAAGTGAGTATGATTTGTTTAATGCTGTAATATTCAAACTTTGAATGTCATCAACTCAATGCAAAAAAAAGAAAAGAAGACTGTGGAGTTCAGAGCTTAACCAAAGCTTTTTTTCCCCCAGCTTTCACAAATATGGTGAATTTGCAGCATTTTTTCATATTTGAATACTTCAGTGATTTGATTAAAAGAGGGAAACCTGTGAACTACAGTGAAGAACATTTAATATTTCTATAATATGGCCATTGTCCATCTGACTTCGGGATACACTCCAGACCACATTCCATTTGGTTTCCTAGTTCTAAATCCACAGCAAGTGTCCTAAATGTCAAGTGTATGGGTGTTACTATGATCTGAAAGCAGAAATGGTTCACCAGATTTTAGGGAAGTTTTTAGTTACATTATACTCCTTGTTGGTAGACTTGCACTCTCACCAGCTCCTGCCAAACCATTGCATTAGGTCCAAAGATTTAAGTGGAGAAGTCTGAGGGAGCAAGGACTTAGCAACTCCCACAAAATATGATTCTAAAATAAGAGTTTTGACATTTTGAAGAGATTCATCTGTGTTTTAGGCTGGATCCATTCTACAGAAGATTTGCATTTGAATAATCCAAGCTGAAGAATTAATGGATTTGTAATCTTTACGTGCAGACGTGTATAAAGTGTGGGTGAACACTGCACTATGCTACATGGCTGCATTAAAAATAGCAATTACCAAGCAACAGATTTCACACCTTCCAAGGAAAAAACAGCTTCTGCTGTTCTTTTGCAGGCAGAGTTTTTGTGGTGAATAATTTAATGTAGTTATAAATGGAGAAAAATCTACCCATTGCAGAGGTGAAGCTGCCGCTGCATCCTGTAGTATGAGTTTAAAGATCCTAATGCTTTACAATATCCATAGCATATCATTAAACTGACTGTGAAAAGATGCATAAGAGATTAATTGGCCACCCACTTCTTCAAACTTCACATTGCTGATAATTAAGCATGTGAATCTAAGAACAGCAAGGTTTAATGACCTTATTGGTGTAAACTGTCCTGTGATTATCTGATCTAGCCACACATTAGTCTCTTCTGCAAGGACCAGATACGTGAGTTTCCTTTCTGCTCCAAGAAGGAAAGATAGGAGTTTCAGACCACCCATTGAGCCGCCTCCCTGTGATGTTTAGGGTTGTTTCGGCGTTTGATGATAAAACCGTAAGGTATTTGTGTTCCACTATGAGGACATGTGGCACTATTTTAGAAAAAGCTTGCATAACTTTGACCACTGAAATATACAGAGTTAAAAATAGGCCAACATTCCAGAAATGCCTTATTCCTCCACATCCACAATGGTTTTATCATGCAAAATTCAGGGAAATTCTGGCAAGGAAATTAATCTCTTGATTTCTTGTAAATACAGAGGGAATAGGGGTTGCTTGGGAGGCAGGAGACATTGGAGGATGCAGAATTAGATCAACAGATATTGCACCTCCTTACACAGATATAATATTTTAAATATTCTTCTCACATGGTAAACATAAAATCCAGGGAGAGTCACCTAAAAAAAAGTCCCAGGAAATTAGGGGAAAGACAGAAGTATCCATGGATGAAATATAAAACCAGAAGGTGCTCAAAAAATTACAGATACTCCAATTGATGAGTTTGTTAGGACTCACTGAAAGTTTTGGGAGGTCTGCTTGAGCTTTGTGTACTTCAGGGCTTTTCATTATCTCCATGGGAAAAAGACAGAGTTGAAAAAGTATGTTACAGAAAAGAGTCAAAGGCTTCAGCTGTTCTTTCAACACTTGTATTATTTTTAATAATGGAATAAGGGAGGAAGGGGGGGAATTAGAAAAAAAAAAGAAGTAAGTAAATGATAGTTTGTTTATTTCTTTTAAAATAGAACTGGTTTTGAAGTTGTTCTTTCCTCTTCCTCTCTTCATTCATTACATAAATTTTTCCCTCTCTTCATTTTATGTTTGTTTGTGCTGCATTTTGTTGTGAAAGATACACAGTCTTTTTCTGGTCTTGATCCTGAAGGTTCCAGAGTTAATACTCAGCTTCCTAGCAGTGAATGCCACTGGAAGTATCCTAACTGCCAGTATGTCTACTGCCAGAAATGCCATGGGGCCGCAGTTGTGCATCCCTTTTGTCTCTTCCTACTCTTGTGCATCTTTTGTGGTGATGAGGAGAGAGTATAATCTCCCCTGCACAAAGCACAGGACCAAGATTCAAGCTTGGCTACCCAAACAAGTCTGACTCTGGGGACCTCTATGTCCTTTCCACATCTATATTCATAGAATCATAAAATCATAGAATGGCTTGAGTTGAAAAGGACTCATTCCAACCCCTGTTCCTAAAAAGAAAGATCTTTATGAACACCACACAAGTCCCAGTCAAGCAGCTGTTGTGATAAGCACTGCATAAAGAATGAAAAAACCAAGTGATGCTGCCTAAAGCGCTCATATGAAATATATCTGTTAGGATGTGATTCAGAAAAGCTGTATCTTTTGAAATTAAGGTATGAACTGAGCGGAGCAGAAAAATCAAAGAAGAATAAAATGTGGATCAAAATCAGAGGTACGATGAATAATGAGCAGGAATGATGTCTGGAAACATGGCACCTTTACTTCAAAGACAATAAGATGGTGGTTTCAGGATGTAGATGGAGTGATAGGGCTGTGCATGTGCTTGGAGTAGACTAAGGAAAGGAGGTCAAATCAAGCATTATGGGCATGAAGGAAGATGGAAACAAAACTTGTGTGTGTAGAAGATTGAATAGGATGGAGATAAACACTGTGGTATTTTGCAAACAATGATAAGAAGTTTATTTTTGATACAGGAATGAGGAAATAAGTAATACAAGAATGCAAAGAGAAGAGTGCAATCAGACTGCCAAGTCATGATTCGGATTCTACCAGCAGTGTTTTGAGCAGACGGAAGGAGGATGCAGAGCTATGACAGTGTTCATACACCCCAAAAGATGAAAGTTGTATTACAAATGAAAACACGAGAAATTACTACTTTCTGCTTTCTGAGCAGACAGAAAAAATGAGTATTTTGTACAGAAACAGAAGTGGCAAGACAGGGAGGTGGCGTACTGTGGAGGCATCTGGTTTTCTGGCTCTAGCACCTCATTGGAAATGCTGACCATAGTCTCCTCACAACCAAAGAGTCCATTACTCTCTGTTGCAATATTTCATTGGATTCCCTGGCAAAAAAAGCCCTAAATATTTTGTAAAATGAAGAGACTAATACAGACCCTTATGCTAAGCCAGTCTGACATAGTATCATTATTTCTTTTTTTCTTATTACTTTTTCTTGTTTTGTGGGATACACCCTTTTAACGAATACATCCAGCAACATCGGGATGAAAAATAATTCTGGTTATTCTGCTTTTGTCTGCTCCTCAGTTCAGCAGAAAAAAGGTCTATTACAAAAATGTTTCATTATGTAATAAGTTCTACTTGACCACTTTTATCTCTTTATGTCATATGTAGAGTGGGAAAAATATTGAAAGGAAATTATGGATTCCAGTAATACAGGTGTATGAGGAAATATCAAAAGAATTCTCCCAGAATCTTTTTTAGAAAAGAGGTTACTGTGAGCTTTCACACTGTTTGCTGGAACCATGTTGATGCTGTAGCACCAGTATATATAAATATCTGTATTGCATGAGTACACATATATGGAACAAATACAGTGTGTAAGTGTGCTAAAAAACCTTGGGGATTTTTTCCAAGACTTTTAATATATTGAGAATATTGGTTAATGGAAATAAAAACCTTTGTTGAAAAGCCATCACTTTTATTATTCTTTTACTGTTCTCAAAAATATGAACCTGAAAATTCTAGAAAATTTCAATGAACTGTTTCTTAAAAAAAAAAAAAGTAGAAAGGTATTATACCAAGAGAAAGATTGTCACAAGAGTCCCAGGGTTTGTGGGAGGTATTAGAGTTGTGCAGTCAGATTGTCTGAGTGTGCCTTTGCCATCCTTCCTGATGACACAAGACAAGGTTCCCTAAATTTACAAGGAAAAGATTACTGGATAAATCCTTTGGAATTTCCTCTAAACTGAGAAACTACCAGCTTCCCAGGTGTGAAAAAGAAAGAGAAACGAAAGTATGAGAACCCATTCTAGGAGGGAGTCTTTGAGAGATTCTCTGAGAGAAAATTAACATGGGAGCAACTGAATGTGAGATTCATATTGAATATATTTTGTATCTATAGTTTATTAATTTTATGTGTTTATTTTATTTTAAAACAACTTTTATTCACAAGCATAAACCTTCCTTTAGCTTTCAGTATGTCTCATGCTTATTCAGGTAACAAGAAACACAGGCAACTGATTTTTATGGAAAAGATAAATTCCTATAAATCAATGTAACAGTCAAGTCTTGATAGGCATCTGCAACGACTAAACCAGCCCAGGAGTGGGTGTGTTTTATTCAAGCTCTTGGGGACTGATGTCATGAAGATTTTCCCAGGTGGCCATAGATCAATGCTTCACTGGGAGGGAGCTGATTAGGAACAGATGACTTTTGGAAATATTAATACAGAAAATTTGTGATGCTTCATGATTTCTACATGAAGAAAGAAAGAAAAAAAGTTTTAAAAACTCAGGTGAATGTTATAATGTAGGACAAGATCACAATCCTACATCATTATTGAAGTCCCTGGAGAAGACCCAGATGGAAAGGGCTATTCACAGGGACATGGCAAGACAGGACAAGGGGCAGTGGCTTTAAACTGAAAGAGGGTTGGTTCAGATTGGGAGGAAGTTTTTTTAGTCAGCTCTCTGGAAGAAAAGGCAGTGAGGAACTGTAGTATCTCAAATGAAGCACCAGACATTAATTGATTTAAATTAGTGAATTAACTAGTTCAGGGCTTGATTATTATAGCTGATGAACATTCTCAGGCCATAGGTCTGCAGCTCTTACAAGTTATGCATGTGGGCAAGTAGAGGTGACAATCAGGGATTTAAACACCAAACCTGGATGTCCTACTTAGGCTTTTTGGGTAACCCCAAACATATGTCTCATATCTATATGTTCAGGGTGTTTCTAGCAAAGGGATCCCACACTTCCTTGCCTCAGACCCCACTTTCAGTTTTTGCTACCACACTACATGTTCTAAGAAAAATTAAAGGAATAAATGGGAAGGCAAAATTAAAAGGAATGGACAAAACCACAAAACTGGAAAATCTGTGTAAAAACTGACCATGTACTAATTTTGGATGCACTAATTATCTATTCCCAATGAGAAATCCTGGTGAGAGAGCAGGGTGAGGGGGTTGGAGAAGGCAATGATTTCCAGAAAATGGGAAAAGAAAGCCAGGGCCTGAAAGTAAAGTGAGGGCATTGAATTATAAGCTGTTGAAGAAAGGAACCACCATGGTAAACCCAGATTTCAGTAGATGGTCTTGGAACACAACACAGGCAATTAGCACTCTCTGCTGCTCTTGTACCGCACCAGACAAGAAGAGATAAAATATTCAGCTGGAAAACAGAACTGCAGTGAGACATCTCAGTAGAGATAAGTTGAAGACTACTAGTTTTCTTAACTAAGAGTAAACACTTCATTAAAGAAAAAGGGAATATTAAAAAGTTCTCTGTATTTCACTTTATACAGATGAAAAGATGATTAAAGTCACTTTTAGTTAGATCTCCAGCAGAGTCCAATTACACAAATGAGAACGTTAGCCTAGGGAGCAATATTCATGAGATACAGGAATCAGCAAAGGGTCTCTATGAGCACTCCTAAATAAACATGCTTTTTTCCCTCTATCACCTCCTGGAATTTGGAAATGTTTGGGCAACAAACATTCTGACTAAATGCCAGCTACCAAACAGAAATGAACCCTTAGAAAGCTGAAATGGGGAAGAAATTAAGGTAACTGATTACAGGAAACCTAGAAGCCTTCAATTTTCTCTATTTTTGTCTTTTTTTTTCTTTTACTTTCAAGGCTTTGGTTCACGTTCAGAATAACGGTACCAGAAACAGCATTTTTCAATATGATTTTTTTGTTTCAGGGTAAACTCTTCCAGCTGTCTGTGGTGACTGTCCAGGGGGATTTAAAATTATTTTCCACATGATAATGACAGGCCAACTTTCCACTGTTCTCAGAGCAAGGAAATGTCATTTAATTGTTGCACACAAAATGGCTTCTGCTGTGGTCCTCCCTGACATGGCACTCTTGATACCTCACATTTTTCTTAAAGCCCTTCAGACTAACATCTGAACAGAGAAAAGATGCTGGGTATGAAATGAAATTCTATTATATCTTGTGTGGCCCAAAGTATAATGGTTGTGAAGCAGTAATTGCATTCTTTCACAAATCTGTGCCTGACCATGAAGGGGATAATTTGTAGAGAAGACCAAGAGGCACCAGCAAAGGGACCATGCTGCAAGAGGAAATCATTGCATTTGGTTTAGCCATATCCAGGAGGTCCAATGCCAAGGCTATGAAAAATCAGACAGTACTGTGGAAAATAAAAGATACCCTCCCTCAGGAAATCAGTACGTCCTTTTCTGAGGAATTATCTATTATCAGAAACCTGAAAGCCACTATCACAAGGCTGATGATTTCAGAGTGTGAGAGCTGTCATGAAAATTGTCACAGCCTTTGCCTGAGAGGACAGGGAAAGGTACATTTTAGCAAGCTGCAGGCCAGGCAAAGCTCTCACAGAGATGCTGAATAACTCACCTACTGTGGCCAAAACCATTACCCAAATGTTTGGGCTCAGAGGGATGGCACAGAGTGAATTTATTCTACGTCTTCCCCAAAATGAATTTCTTGCCTGGATGGGTTCGTCTAGCAGACTATAGCATCTCTTGAATTGTATTATCTTTCATCAGAATGAAAGGTTTTTAAAGAATTTCCTTCGTACATGTCATAAACCTTCATATATTTTCATCTTTGTATTACCTGGGCTACATCCAATGTCTCTGTCACCTTCAGACAGCTCTTTCTTTTAATTCACATTTCCATCGACATTTCTGGCGGGCCTACAGTGAAATATTCCATAGCTTTTATGAATGTGAGGAATGTGGTGGTGAACCACAGGATTCCCCCACCTACAGCTCCCCCTTTCAGCTGCCAGCTGCTTGTCAGATTTTAATTAACAGGAAAGTTGCTAGGAGTTATTCATGCTGGTTCCCTCTGTTCCTCTCTGGAGAATTCCTAAGCAGCATTCAGAGCACTGAGCCTGCACTTTCTCCTTTTTAATGCTCTTCTTCCCAGCAGCCAGTGAAAAATGTAAAAAGTGATGACTTGCTACACCGAGAGCTCACTTAATAGAGAATGATGTCCACCAGTTATGGGTATTGCACGTAGAGCCTCCCTTCCTTCCACTTCCTCCTCCTGTTTTCTTCTCTAAATGAATGGAGAGGACTTCTAAAAAATTATGTCTGCTCAGCTGTAGATATGTTATTAAACATTTTATTTTTTACAGTATCAGGAATATAATTGAAATGAAAACACTGAAAGAGTGCCTGCACTGGGAAAGCCAATATGGGCATGGACAAGTGAAGTTATCACCGAAGTGGAGAGAGGGCTTCTGAAAGCATTGTCTCTAGCAAGGTCACAGCAGCTCGTGATGAGAGTTTATTTCTAAGGCAGAGAGTTTATTTTAGGGCAGCCCCTAAAACACATACCATTTTTTTCCTGACTGTCAGTTCCTGGAATTCAGAATTGTTTGGGCAACAAGCATTCTGTCTAAATGCCACCAAATGCCTAGGATCATATCAGAAAGTCTGAAGAACAACACAGGAGTTCAAGAAAGTGAAAATTTGTTTCAAAATATCAGCACACAGTGAATATCCTCAGCTGTAGCCCAGCCCTGACATCTAACTGAGAACAGTTCTTACGGTACTGCTAAATGGGAAGGGTGTACTTCTCAATGTTGGCTGCTAGCCTCTGAAAATTATTAAAAGACAGCAATGTGCAGCAGTCATTCTAAGTGATCCAGCAGAGACTCAGAGAGCATTTCTGCACTCAGTCTTAAAAGGCAATAGCAAATGGTAAACAGTTGGTTACAACAGGTAGCAATTTAATAGACATAGCTTTTGATAGGCTGCAGATAAAATCTGATGTACTGTGGAACCCCGAGGAACTGTCCCATACTCTGAGTGTAAGTTTCCATTATAAACCCTGTTTTGATGCCCTCAACCAACCCTTCATTCTACATCGCTGCAAAGAGCTCCTTCTTGTCTAATGTTTCTGCTATGTGGAACCTAGCCAGAGAAAATCTGGAAAGAAGGGAGGGAGAAGAAAGAAGCTGGAGGTTATTCTCACAGGTATCATTAGAAGAAAGGACTTTGTAAAGTGTGATATCTTTTTTGACACATTATCAATCTTTTCTAAGGCAGTTTTTACTGTGTCTCTGATTTGCACTTCACTTTATTTTTAGTTTTTCCTGGTCACTTTTTATTAAGAACTGGAGTGGGGAACACAGCACTAGTTAAGATTTTGCAAGTGGCTTTGTGGCCACCACTGCCTTGGGTGCCTCCATAGCACTGATGGTCTAAGCATTTCTAGTCTTGTGAGACAGTAATGGTCCAATTACACATCCTCTCCCTTCCAGATAAGAAATGTGTCCATATGGGTGGAACTTGCCCTATATTAAAAGAAAATGAAGCTTCTTAGTGATCCTTCTGTTCCTCCATTTCATACTAAATGGCAGGAATAAATTCCCTTCCCTCATTACTAATATCCAGGGTATTTCCTCCACAAGCATTCTGAGCAGACATTGAATATACCCGGACAGACACTGCAAAGCTTTGCAGGCCTATCCTGCAAACCTTATAGTGGTTGATATCATGAATCCTAAATAGTCTATGAGAACCAACCACATTTTTGTGAAGTCTACAGGTGTTATACTACCCAGTGACCATCTCCTCCTCCAGTCTCAACCCATTTATAAACTGTTTTCCCTGCTTTAATATTTTGCCTGTGCTTGAAAGGATACGGCAGGAAGCCTTTAGGTGAGAGTATCTTCAATCCAGCCCTCTCTTACCTATTCACTAGTAAGAAAATGATGACTTGGTTGCTAGTATTGATGTGAAGAGTAGGTAATGGCAGTTTCTCATGGCCAGGAAGTGTGGAGTTCATCTTCACAAGCATTATTTGCAGCAACAGCCACATCCTCACATCCTCACATCCTCACAACCCTCTGATCTTCTATGACGTTCTTTTAAAGACACTGTTGACAGCAAACTAGCAGAACAATTGTAGCAGTGGAAAAGTAAAACACAGAAAGTGTCATGGGAATAACAGGGCCAGCTCCTGGACAAGATATCCACATCTTTAAGAATGAGAAAAGGCCTCATGCTCTGTGGACTCAGAGTTGCAGGCACACAAAGTTGCACAGTTCCCCACATGGGCACATAATGGCACAGGTTTCCAGATGTGCAGAGGGCATTTAGGCACACAATTCCCAAAGCTGACCAGAGGATTCACTCAGATTCCAGGCCCTCACTGGAAATCTGACTGGAGTTCTTCATGGCAGAAACTCCCGGTTAGGTCTGAAATTTCCAGTCCATGCAACTGCATGCCTACATTTGTTTAAAGGACAGAAACTGAACAAACTCCAGTCTATGCCTGACAAAATTCATACACACAGGAGGATTTCAAACATTCCAAATAAACTGCTATTGGCCTGGCTTTACTTTGAGGCTACAAGCTTCCATTCATCAGCAGTCTCTTTTCACTCTTTGTTTCTTCCTTTGGAATGTTTCTGTAAAGCAGCTTATAAACTTTTGGCTTTAAATAAAAAGATGCTAGGGTTTTTTGTTGTTATTTGGATGGGGTTTTTTTAAAACCTATTGCAACAGCAACTGCAAGGTCTCTACTTGCACCAGGACTCCCTCTGAGAGTTAAAACCACAGTCAAACAAAAGGGAACAGAGAACAGAGAGGACAGAGAAATCCCCTACAAGCCTCTGAGGAGACCGACTCATCTCTTTATCAGCCTTTGGCTTCTATGTTTCCCAAAGATGATTCAGAATGTTCTGAGGTTGTCCCATGCAGGAGGTGGTGGTTATAGTGTTACAAAGGCTCTTCTGTCAACTTCACAGCTGCCTGAAAATTGGCTTTTATTTCATCAGATACTTCAGCTCTGAAAAGGGGCTTCTCTTTTATCACTACGTTGCATGTGTCCAGCCCGTCTGATTCATACTACTCTGGCATTCCTTCTGTGCATTAATTAAGGTCTTTAGCTAAAAAAAAACCAAACAAAACAAAACAAAAAACCAAAAAGAAAAAAGGTTAGCACTATGCATTCAAAATTCCTGGTGTGCTCCTCAGTTTAGGGTACATTTTAATGATTTAAGTCAAATGGCAGCTGCGCAGTGTAAGTAGGAGCATACGACTTGCCTTATCAGATCAGACCATTGGTCCATGAAGTGTTGCACAGTGAATCCAACACCTGATTTGTGAAAGGAAGGTAAAAACAAGTGAAGTATTATCCCTCTTAACTAAGTCTACAACACTAACCCCCAGGAAAAAATTCCTCCCATGCACCTGTGGTGATCAGATCACTGTAGCCTAATTAAAAAGTGCTTCTCGGCTCAAACCATGCAAAGAAAGAATGTACGAAAATTTGATAGAAAAGGGATAAAAAACAGGAAGATGCCAAGAAGCTTGGAGGGAATTTCCATTTACCAAACTTGTTCACAGATGGTTTCAGAGCTAAAGGCAACAGGAAAAAGTTTGAGCACTGCAGGTACAATATGAGAAAATGTTCAGAGTAACTGCTAGCACAGCACAAGCACAGTAACTCAGAATAAAATGTATGCATGAGGTCATGTGTCCCTGACCTTTACTTGTCATACGGTTTCACTGCAAACATTAACACAGTCTCTAAAGGCCTGACTGACACTGATGTGGTCATTCTGCTCCCATTTTAATGACAGTAGATTAATACTTACTAGTGGATAGCAAATTAATCTGGAATGTAGTGGCCTCTTTATGATGTAATCTTAAGTGTCCTTTGCATAGCTGTAAGGTCACTGTAAGGACATGTCTTTTGGGGGCTTGAAAGTGTCTACAAAATACAGTTTTGATGGGCAGTGTGGTCACTTGAGATGTTTAAAAGTCAGTTCATCTTAGTTCCCCTTCAATCATCATGCACTCTGGAATTAGTATTCAAAAAATGTAAGCTTTTAGGACTGTATCATGAGCTGAGTCCTCCAACATATGCACTAATTACTTGAATAAGAGAATGTCATTCTGTAAAATAATAAATGAAGTCATCTTTTACTTATGAGAACTACCAGCAGGATTTTCTCTGCAATGCCCTTATTTGTTAAACTCCTGGAACACAGTGCTCTGTACAGAATTGTGTGGTCTCCCTTATCATTGTTGTTTTGCATCCCTTAAGTTCAGAGACATTAGCAGGGTGTGGCTTTTTTTCCATTAAAGGCTGTTTTGGGTAACAGTCATCCAAGATCTATTTCGTTATGCTAACAGCTAAAGGCCTTGTAACAATAATTTCTGTTTGGCAGCATCACAGTCAATTTCATTGATGTTACAGTTGTTTTAGTTCTCTTTTTCAGGGGTGAGAAAAGATCCAGTAATTCTTCTGAGATGATTTCTCCATACTTTTCATCTTTTACCGCAAAAGGGATTGCCAGGGAACTATCCAAGAAAGAAATGCAGATAAGCAATACCACCACCAGAAGGAAAGGGAAGGAAGAAGAAGGGGAGGAAAAGAAAGGCAAAAAATACTTGGGGTTTTTTGTGAAACTCAAACAAAAGCAAGAGCAGCTGTAAACTTGCAGAGACAAACAACTATGTAAACCTACAAAACTTCTGGCACTTGTATGGATACAGAGGTACTGATTCACCACTTACATGATATGCAGATGACTGGTAATAAATGTTAATGTTTGTGGTAATATTAACTGAACCAAGGTGTCTGGCAATAGTGGACTAAGCCATAAACACACACACATCATGCAGAAGTTAGTGATTATAACAATGATAATATGACCTTACCCTTATGTTCTTCAACTCTTTCTTTCAACCTTAGCATTCAGCCTATCAGAGGGCAGAGATGAAGGTGAGTTTTTCAAGGTATTTTTAAGTAAAAACCAGAATTTGTAAGAAATTTGCTGGATCAACTCAGAAAAAAAGACCTGTTGAAGCCTTTCCTGCTGTGAAGGAAAGGTTCATGGAATGGTCCCCAGCCTCCTGGTATCCTCCTGTCCATCCAGATACCTAATGGACAGCTTCCAGCCATGCCAGCAGGGCTGCAGGCATGTGAGAGAGCGTGCTCCTGCTGCATCTGAGCCTCTTCTTGAGGTAAAGAAAGTGGGAGAGGCTGAAAATCAAGAAAGCTTCCCGGGATGCTTTTAGGAAAAATATAGCTTATTCATTCTGGGTTCACATATCCTTTACTCGTGGGATTTGTGCTCCGAAATCTTCAAGGTGCTTCTGGAAATATTTCTTTTCAAATATGAATGTATTCATTTTTGAAAAGTCACCAAAATGTTAATAAATCCTAAGTCAGTAGTCTCACACCAAAGTCGACCTTCTCTATTACTGTTAGGAAGGAGAGTTGTTGGCATCAGTTGAATTGGAGGGGATTTCCTTTTGTTTTGCAATGTATGTGCAGACAAGCAGGCACCAAGCTACAAGTGAGTAACTTTCCCACTAATCCTCCAAGGCGTGTGACAATATGACCCTGAGCTTTTACAACTAAGAGCATTATGGTATGTAAATATTATGAACATATATGGTAAGTGCTGTACTTGCTGAAAAACACAGAAAATGATTGCCGGGAATGCCTAGCTGACCCTAAAGCTACACAGATTATTCTTTTTTTGTCTGCAGCATTCATCTCTGTTCAAAACCACGATGATATATTAGATGCAAGTTCACTGAAGCAGGAATTTTGTCTTGCTGTCTTTATTTCTCAATTAGGATCTGTTTTATTTTGGATATAAATAAAAAATGAGAAATTAAAAAAATTATTGCATTGTATTTGCCACTGCATTCTTTCCAGAAAGGGAAATAAATAATCACTTGTTGAACTGAGAACATTTTAACTGCTAGCTGGAAACCAGAATGTCACTAATTGTGCAGCACACATTAAATGATGACAAAGAGTGTGACTTGTTCTCTGCAGTCACGCACCAAAGCAGCTGAAGAAAATCTGTTATTATTTCTTTGAAAATGTTGTGGCATCCACTGAAGTCACTAGGATATGGGAAAAAAAATAAAGGAGAATAAAGAATATTGTTTTAAGTCTCTTGATAGAAATTTCATAGCACAATAGAGTGTCACCTTTTTATGATTAATATATGTCCGGCCTAAAACGTATCAATGGCACTGAAACAATGTGCAAAACCTAGGTTTATTTACATAGAGGAGCTAGGACAGAGCAGATGAGGAAAAAAATGCAGTGGAGATTTACTGATTTTGAAATGGAAAAGTTATGAATATACTTTCAGTAGCAGTCTCAACAGTTGCAAGGGCCATGTACCATCTGCCCGTTTAATAAGAATATATTCTATGTGTGGAGGCACATGACAGCCTTTGAAAGTCTTCACCCCTTAATGTGTGTGTATATATCTCATTAAATTCTTGCAGTTCTCACTGTGTATTTTCCTGATTTGCCATTCAGCTTTCAATACTGATAGAGACTTGGAACCTGCATCCCACAGAGAAGTCCCAAGAGTGCAGATTTATCCATGGAATTATACCAAGAATAAATCAGACCATGGACCTCAGAGGCACCACTCACAAGGGTATGAACTACTGGCTAAGTTCCATAGCATCTGTGCTTTGGTTATTTCCATTTGCTTTAGTTTTACTTGATTAGATTCCAGCACTTGGTAAACCTTATCTTTTCTTTTTTTTAAAGAATATGTTTGCATATCGAGTACATTTTTCACATCCTTGCTCAATCTCTGCAAAAGCCTCTTAATAAAAAGGGAACTTGCAGCCTTACATGTAATATAGGAAGAACCAAAATTCCACTACATCTTGGGAAAAAGCATTGGTTGAGGGAAGAATATGATGCGATTACCCAGGTGAGCTTTCAATTAAATGTAAAATGAAGTTAACTCCTGGGGACCCTAGATTTGTTCAGGGGCCTTAAAATCCTTCCCTTTCTTCATCATGCCCTTATTGCTTAATTATCAGTTAGTTCTTATGAAAATGTTTGTGCTGATTTTTTTTTTTTTTTAGTAGAGGAAAGAAAAAGACAGCAGCTGTGGAATGAAATGGGACCAAAATGGCTTTGCAGCAAGGAGTGGCTCCTGCCACCATTTACTGAAGAATGCAGAGTTCAGTTTTTTGAACTGGAAATAAACTTATGTTTCACACAGACTGGAATTTTCAGTATGGCTGAGCTGTCGCAGAAAACAAATAATAAACAGAAGTGCTGTATCTCTTGGTCCCAGATCGCTGGCAGTGTTTTGGAGCATTTGAGGATTTGTTAGGATTTGCCCTTGTGAGCAGCTATGTCCTTAGGGGGAAGTCCTATAGAAATCAGAAGGGTTTTCCTTTTAAGGTCTTATTCAAGCCCCATTGATGGCAAGGGAAGAAAATTCCTATGGACTCTGTAGGCTGAGTTCAGGCCTGTGAAGCAGTCAGTTCAGTGGCAACTAATTTTTCACCACTGACAGAACATTAGAATTGCTCGATTGATTAAAATAATGTGCAAGTACTTCTGCAAAATTATTTCAGGGTATATTTCACTGTTTGTTGTCCTTAAGCTCGTGTCATCTGTTGTTCATGGATATTCAGGCTAACTTACAGTTTAGTCATGAAAATGTTTGAAAATACCAGAAGTTCAAGAGTTTTTGGACTAATGATCAATCATCTGGAAATTCATCGCAGAAGTCCATTATACAGTAGCTGTCATCATTACAGTCTTTTGTTTAAAGAGTATCAGCCACTCAACTGGAAGCATGAACTGCATCCAAGATTTGTGTTAAAGCTAAGGTTATAAATCACCTTCTACAGAAAAGAAATATTTCTGGACACCAAATAATCAATTACATAGATTTTAAAAGCCCCGGAGGCTAAAATTTGAGTGTCAGTACTATTTTTTTTCACTAAAGCATTAATATATACACACGTACATACAGCTATACAACCCATACAGAAAGTTAAGTATTATTTTAACAAGATGGCAAGAGCTAAAAGAAACGCCTGCCCTCAGCACACCAAACTTCATCCAAAAGCAGCTGACACAGACAAGAGGTTTGCACCCAGAAGTATATCAAATTTTGATACAGCTGTCTCAGAAGCCAAGCTGGTTGTGGCTATGCAAAGTTAGGCCCATACTCATCTACGTTCAGTTGCAGGGTACTGAAGCTCCAGCAGGAGCAGCAGGATGGAGCTGCTGCCGGTCGACAGATTGATACAAATGGCAGGAAATGTAGATTTTGTTAGTTATAATGACCAGTCACTGTGACTAACAAAGGGCAGACACTACTTGTTCTGCTCTCCCAGAAGTAGGTTTCCATAGTTCCCAGCTCGTGGGTGCACAGGACAGCTGTGAGCTGTAGCATCTTCAGTGGTCACATCCAAATCCAGCACAGCTCAGCATGAATCAGAAACCTAAGCCTGCATACCAGTTTTATGAGATGTAAGCAGTTTTAAAATGCAGAATTCATGCCAGATAAACCCGTGCTAAATGACCATGGAAGAAGCAGGAACAGTAGGGCGTAAAAAGGACCTTGGGTAAAGATGGGATTCGGGCTGGGTGGTTTTATAACCGTACTTGGTGAAAGTGAAGTTAAACTGCATTTTTTGCTCAGAGATCAAGAGGGAGCTCCACCTTTAGCTCACTCCCTTCTTCAGAGCTGCACAATAGGGTGGGTTCATTGTTGTGGTTTTCCACACTACCCAGATGCAGCACTCGCTGAAGTTGGCTGGCAGGAGAGAACACTCGGCTCGGCACAGAGCTGTCCTGACCTAAGAGAACAAATCCCATGTTCCAGCCTCCCACACACTGTGGTCCTGCACATGCTTGTGTGTTACACAATGATCATATTAATAGCCTTTTACCTCTCCCATCCCTGCTAATTAGTTCAAATTCTGTATTCATTGCCCAGTAGTCCAAAACTGTGACTTCCACGCTAACTGAGGGCCAAAGGAATCTTCTGGTGGAGTGTATTTTTGTGTCTTTGTGCCTTACAGGTTATGTAGGGAATCAGAGAAGTAAGAACAAACAACAGAAGGGATGCTCTCAAGTAATGGAGAATTCCCCACTCTTTCTTCAGTCCTGTGCAATAGGTGTACATAAAGAGCAAAGACAATTTCTGGTGAAAATTAATATTCCTTTGTGGGAATCAGAATTGAATCTGGATTGACGTTGATTTTAAATACAGATGCTGGCAGAGTGAAATTATTTTTCAAACACTGAAGCTTTCCCTGGTAAAGTATTTAAGTTTGCATTTTCAGGCTAGAAGGAAAAAGTGATGAAAAGTTCTTAAAACTGAAGAAACAAAATCCTTGATTTTGATCCAAAGCCCTGCAAAAAAATATCCCATACTGGAATGGCTAATCTTTGGAGAATGAAGAGGGATAAAACGGGTACCTTTCCTTCCTCTCTTCCTTTCTCCCCTTTATTTTTTTAAGGTTCATGTAATATGCCACAGGGGGGTTTCTGCCAAAAACATCCTTCACAAGCATTTATGCCATACTTTATTCTTTGTGGCTCTGTAAGGATATAGGCGCGTGGTAGCAGAAGGAAAGACACAGCACCAAGCAGGTCAGAGCAGAGGTTAGTTCAGGTCCTGAAAGTGGCATAGCCCTGTTTCCAGCCCGACTTTTCCTGTTGTGATAGCTCTCTGTACTTCAGATGGTTCTCCTGCCTGTTTAGCATTGCAAACTGTTGAACGATGCATTGTGGGCAAAGCATTAATGCTTCTGTCTGGTTTTAAACTTCCTTTCCCTGTTTTCTTGGGAGCAATGTCTGTCCTTGGTCATACCATGTTTTGTACTGTGCAAAAAGCAGCCATGACCCTAACTAGCTCTTCTGTGCCAGGTGAAAATCAAGCGGTCAAAGGGTAATCATGCAGATACGATTGGATATTATTATTATTTACTGATCATGCTGTCAAAGGATCTACAGGCTTTAAATGAGAAAAGTTCCATGGTACACTAAGTAGGTTCTGAAAACTAAATAAGGCTTTTCAAGAAGCCTCTTGTCTGGAAACACCCTCCAGAAAGATGTCTAATGTTCCCAATCCACTGCCATGGATGGTCCTTCCTCAAGTTTTACTTGAAAAAAGTTTTTTAGGAATGAGTTTAGTCCATTTTCCTTCATACCCAAAAGTAACCTTACACTCATAGAGAGCCACTGACTACTCATCTGTAGAAGGATTTTCACGGTCAGGCTGGACAGATATCTTAACTTTCATCCTGAAAACTTAAGCCTTATAAGAAAAAGGAACCATAGAACATCCTGTTGGCACACAACACGTAATGGCAACATTTCAAGGATGTCTTGCAAATTCAGATGATGTGCTAAAACTGCAGACAGTTGTTGAGTGTCAGTTGTCTAATGTTAGCTATCAGCCTGCCTTTTTTGAAGTTGCAGTTGTCACAAGGTGACATAATATTGCCACACAGGATTTCGATCGTAATTCAGTTCACAGCATAGGCTGATATAATTAATTTTATTGCTGCAGATTTCACTAAGAACCATATAGAACCAGACTAATGGATGAGAAATAATTTAGAGAAGTATCTTGTTATGAAATCTCAAATAAGAAAGGAAGTGTTCAACACCAGGTCATATGGGGCCTTGAGGAACCTGGTCTGGTGGGTGAATCCCTGCCAATGGCAGGGAGTTGGAACAAGATGATTTTTAAGGTCCTTATCAATGCAAGCCTTTCTGTGATTTCTATGAAATCACATCCACCACCTGCTATAGGGGGAAAACTCTTCACACGGAGAGTTTGGGGAGAAATTTATTTTCTATTTATATTTTATTAATTTGGTAGTGCTTGGTACTACTCAATTATCACTTCAGCCTGACTAATCACTTCTGTTCTAGACTAGGAGAAAGATACAGGGTGGACACAGCAACAGCCAGGTTAGTCTGGATGCTGAAGATCCAGAGACTCTTACAGGATTTTGCTTATGTTCATTTTAGTGTTGCAAAGTCTCCCATAAAATTCATTGCAAGTGGCACTGTCAAATTAGGAAAGAGAACCACTGAAAAATGATTACATGGCAGAAAAAAACCATCTAGGAGAAATATGAAATATATAGACTTTCATTCGGAATTCAGAAATAATTTAAAAGAAAAATCCCAAACCTTCATATATTTTTAATTCAGAAAGCTTTTTTTCTTGCTATCCTGACTAAGTCCATTGCCTTTGTTCTGAATGGACTTTAACAGACTAGAGGTGTCTGCCAGAGATGGAGTTCAGACAAACCTCCATGTCTGTCCCATGGACTGGCTCATTTCATGGACCCGAACTCCATAGCCTTGCTGAACCATGAGAAGTGGAGAAAGGGAACCTGAACCTATCAAGAGGCTTTTGAGAAATGAGGGTGGCAGTTTTTTCCAAAATATTTGAACTTTGACTACTTCTTGAAACAAACGCATGGTTCTCTGGACAATTTTTGAGGAAAAAAAGAGATTTGTTTACCTGACAACCTAATTTTCTGCTCTAAAATACCTCTCTTGGGTTGTGCTGTGCTGCCTGTCTTTTTCTGTGAAGAGAAAAGCATGTCTACTTTAAAACCTTTGCAGTTCCCTAGTGAATAACATGAATCCGTTCATCCCACACCGATGCCATGTTTAAGTATGTTGGCTCAGACAAAGAAGATCTTTTTCTGAAGTAATAATTTACATGAGTGAGACCTTAAGCCATGTTCAGCTGACAAAGGAAAGGAGCAGACTGTTTCTATGGTATGAGAGCAGTTCCACGTTTTTGAAGTGGTTTTTGGTACAACTTGTACAGTGAACATTCTCCTGAATAACTCCCACAGTAGTAAGTTTTCTGCAGTAGAATGTTCTTTTTTTGGTTTATTCTGTGTATTACACAGTGAACCACGGAAATGCAGTATTCTTTTACTGAAAACTAATTAAATGTAAATTAACACTTAATAATTTTTATTTAATTTTGATTAGCATGTAAAACATCCTTTAATTACATCAGAATAAAAACTGGAACTTGAGCAGTTATTTAAATATACCCCTAGAGTTTAATACAATTTAGGGCCTGACTCCCCTCTGATGTTGTGTGGGGGCTTTTTATAGTGAAACATTTAAAATAACAGCTAATTTGTAACATATACACACACATATGAAACACATTATTTTCAGAGCAGTATTTTTACTGTGTATCTTGAAATAGAGTGTGTGTGTATATTCATTTAACACAACTTGAGCTCTTGGAAAACTCAGCTCAAATTCCAATTATTATACATTACTTCTAAAGAAAATACCAAAAAAGGAGGGTGGTTGTTGCTGTAAGCATTTTAATGGACATCACTGTTGCAAATGGCGAGAGCTATGGAAGTCTTAGAAACATTTCTCCATGCCAAGGATAAAAGTTTGCACTACTTTGGCCTGCCCTAGTCTCAGCCACCTGGAATTTCTATTGACCTACCCTATAGTCCATCTTTGGACATGGTATTAAACACGCTGGAGGAGGTGCCAGACTGGGATTTTTTCCCCTGCTGCTTGCCCCCTGCAGCCACATCACTATGCACCTCCTGTCACGCTTTGTCCCTTGAAGCATCACCCTGGGCTAGTGTTCCCTCTTGAAAAAAACACTCATAAAGAAGATTTGGGGTTCTTTCTGAGTGCCAAACATCTCCTGCAGACCTCTGCAAAGCATTGCCCAGTGTTTTTGCCCAGCAAGGGGAAAATGTGGGCTCTGAGTTGTGCAGATTCAGATGTAATGGTTCTGTTTGCTGAGATGCTGAGCAATTTCATCTCTGTCAATTAATTCAGCACTGGGATTCGAACAGTTCTGGAAACTGTTTCTTTGGATTTCAGAAAATTAAAGAGGGAAAAAAAAAAAGAGAAAGAAATCAGCCAATCAAAATATCCAATTATCACCCTGAAAAATAACCTAAGTTCATTTTTTCACTATTTAGTTAATCAAATGAATGCTGCAAGATAAAGTCAGGGTAGTCTCTGAAGCCATAACTTTAAAGGCAAGAAGTCAGGTTTAGATCAGTCAAAATAAAGAGAGATGGGATATTATCTGTGAGAGGTTGACCAGAGGTATTGCAAAGTTTGATTTTCCTTAAAAAAAAGAATAATCTGCTGGTTGAAAAAAAATTTCTTTTGCTCCATCAGACAACTGAACAACAGCATGGATGTCAGTGCCATAATATGATTACAACTGTAGGAAGGGAACACCAGGTCACAGACCATGACATTCAAACACAAGAGTACCTGCATCTGCTGATGTCAGCAATTATCACAAATAGACGAATGTTAATAATGTTCAGCTGCTCAGATGATTTAGGTTTAGGGTTTTTTTTTAATTTTTCCTTTTTTTTTTTTTTTTTTAATTGCACAAAGGGAGCTTGGGAGAATTGCATTGGCTATTATAAGTACAAACTGTGCTCTCTCCTGGTGCTTGACCCTACAGTCTTTCTTTTATATGAGATTAAGTTCATTTTCCTTGGGCTAGAATAAAATGAGAACACCATGGAAGTTTTCATCGTTGGCAGAGGTGAAGGGTGGGCTGAGTGGATGATCTAATTGGCCTTCTCCATCTCGCTGTTCTTGCATGCTGTGAAGTTCTGTGATGAGCTGTTGGTTTAATTTTACAGGACCTCAGTGGCCACCTTGTGAAATCTGGCTAGCGAGAACATGACGGAGCTTACGGCTGGGTTGGCTAAGTTATTTGTTTGTTTAGGAAAGAGGTTTTTCAGTACAAAAGCCATAAAAATAAAGATAGTCTTCATTAACACTTTAAAAGTTAATCCATACTTTAGTACCTTCAGTGGATCTTTTCCAGTCACCTATCCCTTCTGACACATTGATGGCAGAGTCTGAAATTGTGGGGACTGAAAGTCTTTGAAAACCTAGAAAAAGACTGGATCTGGTGTTTGGTAGTATTTTTGAAATACACAATTATTATTTTCTGTCACTACCACAAAATGGATTTCACAGAAGATTTGCATTAGGGAAGCCTGGCTGTATAGTTTGTATATCACCACAGAGCTATTTTGAAGAATAAACTCAGGAAAAAACTCTTTATCTGTGGTTTCAATTTTATTTGGTCCTTATCAAATACTTCAAATGATTCATTATTCCTCTGTGCCCTGGGGGAGCTTGTCTGACAGAGCCAGAGCAGGTAAGGAAAAGTCACGTTCTGTTTGTCTTCATTCATTGTAAACTGGTGAACTTTGAGTTATGACTTTTACTATAATGACATTACTGCACTCCTACTACCACTGAAAAAGAAACGTTATGGAAAAGTGAGGAAACTTCTGGGGAAAGGTATACAAGTAACTTAAAATTCTCTCCTCCTGACGCCTCAAACTGCACCTGCCACCTGATGGTCTTCTTTTTATCCTGGTAGAGAGAATGTAATAAATTGCTCAGAAGATCAAACTAATTAAGTAGCTGTTATTGTTAAGAATGCCTTTTAAAAAGGAAAAATTAAGTTGTATTTAGCACTCAACACCTACACACCAAAGTACGTAGCCCAGATGAGCTAAGCTTTAAAACTGGTGTAGAAATGAGCTAATGTTTTTAGGGAATTGTATGTACAATATGGCAAGAGATCAATAACAATTGGGAAAAAAAAAAAAAAAAACAACACCTAAAACTACTCAGCTGCTAACAATAAAGAAGTACCAAGTTTCAAAATGCATTAACTGTTTTTTGGCTTGTTTGTATCTTCTGTTTTGTGCAGTTTCATATGACAAGCTCATATCTTGGCACCAGCACTGAAATAGTGTTTGGTGTGACAATGTGTACCTTTACAACTTGTGGCAGTTAAGCAAGAGAAGAGACAAAGGTGTTATCTCTGCAGAGTGATAAAAACCCATTTATAATACTGAATAGACTGGAAGCAGAAGTATGTGCTTGCTGTATATGTGCATACACGTAATTATACTCACAAATCCAGGCACACACATGCACATATATCAATCTCAGTAACAAAGTTTTGGTTTTAAAAGCATGAAGTTGGCCTCTGGAGCTAAGAAACTGAATTTGTGAGCTGTTAAATGTCAGAGCTGACCTCTGGGAGTTTGAGGAGGGATGATGTGGTGAAGGGCAGGCTTCAGGTCATGTTTTATACAAGAAGTTTAATTGTTCTGGCTAGGAAGCAAAAGTGACTCATTTACTTGAAGTGGGTCCCTATCTCCCAGTGCAGATTTCAAATGGAGGAGGATACTGCTAGCAATAATATCTTTAAAAAAATTGGACTGGTTTACTTCAGTATTTTAACTACTTCCATTCAGATTCATTTGTTTTGGACACATAATTTGATAACGTTCCAATGATAGCAAAAAACACTGCTTTGGTCACCCTTCTTGAACCCTTGCAAGTCTTTTTGTTGTGTTTAAATCAGATTTTTTTTGCCAAAGAAAATTGTAAGCTAGTGGGCTCTTTCTGAGCCTTTTATTGAAAAATGTAATAAACTATTTAACTGTATATATTGTAAAGTCATCGTGACACTGGGTTTGTGGTGTTGGTCTTTTCATTTTCACTCCTGTCTCAGAAAGTTCCCTCTACAGATTAAGTGTGTGAATTTTGAGTCATGAAAAAAGATGAATAACATACATATGCAAATAAAAACATATTTAATTTTTTTAGTAGCATCTAATTTATTAACAAAGGGCTGACATTCATTTCAGTTCAATTTGTCTGTGTCCTTTAATCACTTTGATTTACCAAGCTCATATTTGTCAGTTACCAGCCTATTCCCAAGTCGTTAGTTACCTCCAGTTTCAATTTTGGAAACTCCTATTTTTTGGTGACTTAGTTTCTGTAAAATATGACTCTGAATAAAGAACTTTGCCCTAGAAAATGTAAATATATTTCCTGCTTTCTGATCCCCTTATAATTAAAAGCATGTAAATAATTTATGGTTAGAAATACTTGTTTCAAGTTGCTTTTACCAGTCTCAAAGGGTAAACATAATTATCACTGAAATGTGACAACACACTGCCACTGAGGCCCTGGCCATATACCACTGAAATAAAAGTGAGGTTTTTTATTGAGAAAGGGAAGTGCCTGGAGAGGATGATACCATGCAAAGCACCCACTTTGCACTGAGCAACATTTCAAATCTACAGCTAAGATCTCATTTCAAGCCACCCGGAAAATTTTTTCACTTTCACAGAAAATGTGACTTCTCAGAGATATTATTGAAGCCAAAGCTAAAAATGTTTCACTGGGCATTTAATATAAAAATACTACAAACTGAGGGTTTTTAATCATATTAAATCATAGAAATGGTGTGTGGAAGGGACTTCCAAAAATCCTACCTTCTGCCTGAAGCAGGATTACCAGCCCTCCACTAAGAAGCACTTCTCCCCTTTCCAGAAGGTGAAATAATGCCCATGTGGCTTCACTGTTAACTTAGTGATATGAGCCTCAGAATTAGTTTCTGTTATGCCTTTAATGAGGACAATTTGCAAGCTGCCTTCAAGCACAAGTCCCATGATTCCTGCTGGCACAAGGTGAAATTCCTGCTTCAGTAATGATACTGACCCTGGCAAACATAGTGTTGACTTAGTTAAAAATTGAGAGAATTCTCTGAAAATGAGATTTACTGATGAGTAGGATGAATAAGAAAATATAAATAGAAGATACATGAATGTATACTAAAAATTGGGCCAAGCTGCAAAAGCTGGACCCACAGCCAAGTTGCTGTGAAGTTTGGAACACAGACATTCAGTGCCCTTTTCATCTCATTAAAGATATAATTGGAGGTCAATCACAACAATTTTATCTGCTGAAGTTCAGGTATTGAAAAACACCTGAAAACTGTTTTCTCTGTGAGCTCAGGTGTGGTATCAGTGCTCTTGCATACACCAGGAAGCTCAATAGAAGGAAGACAAATACATTATCAGTTGGAAGAACATCTGTAAAAAAATTGTAGGGTGGGTAAAGATAATGCTTTAGACTAGTTCTTCTCTTATGACCCTATCTGGTGAGTTCTGTTTGTGCCTGAGAAACCAAAGCATTGGACTTTGCTTCAGTTCTTTCTTACAAATATTTTCTTTGGTTGCAGTGAAGCCCGCACTAGCCAAAAATCTGGACTCAAAATCTGTCTCAGGGTTAACTAAACCCACGTACTCTATCTGAAGGCAGGAGCAGGAAACCTTATGAGAAGCGTGGGTCAGTGAACTCAGCCCTTTACTATAACTAGCAGCTGTGGTAGACAATCTGCCTAGGAAACTCATGCAGGGCTTTCTGTTCCTACTAGTCCTGCTGGAAGGCTGGGTCACCACCTCACTCTGCAGAGAGCTGATAACCTCTTCTCCCTTTCAGCTTGTGTTTATTCATTCCCACTTTAAGGCCATTCGTTTCTTTGTCAGCAGTGCCATAGAGAATCCACTGCTCCACTCACTCCAATGTTTACAGAGTGTACTAGTATCTCCTTCCTGCTTTTATTCTTCTAAGCCTAATTATCGATTTATTCTCATCTTTCCTCATCCCTATAATGAGTCTAAAAGCCTTTCTTTCTAAAGCCATTCCAGTTTAAATAAAGGAGTTGTGCAACAGGGTTGCTGGGGTGTAATGTAGGAAATTCAAGCAAAACAGAATATAGCATCAGTTTTGAGGTCCCAGTTGTAGGACAGGTTCAGTTTTGGCTATCACCACGCTCAATTCATTGAAATTTGCAACCGACAAATTATGCCATAAAGCAGATCCAAGTCTTGAAGTAAAACTTAGCAAAGACCGCACACTTAGCTAGCTTGCTTCATATCAAACAGCAAGAAATCATAAATCTTCCCCTTTTCCTTCAACAGATTCATGAACTTAAGCCAAACACTTGAAATATACTGCCTATGATTTTATTTTATAATGAAAAATGAGAACAGGTGAATTTCCCGTTATTGTAATTTTACTGTAAAAGTTTTGCATACTCTGATCAGATGAGGCACCTTCTCTTCACCTCCAGATTGAATCCTTCTGGTATGCAGAGTGTTTCAAAGCATAAGCCAAACTGAAATTTTGCAAATTGCACTTATCTTCATCTTACACTGGGAATAAACAGATGACTCAGTATCAAGCCCAGTAGAGATCTTTTCCTTTTTTTTCTACAGCAAACTAACCTTTTTGGTTGTTTCTGCTAAAGGGTTTTTCACAGGTTGTTTTTTAACCTATCCTGCATCATTATTTCTCATGAATAACTGAATTCCATATATTTCTTTCTCTTATGCACATTTCCTGATGTCTGAAATGCACAAGCACTAATAGACTTGATTAGAAAAACAAATATAAGTATGCCCTTAAAATGAGGGGAGAAAGTTGCATTATTTTTATAGATGTTCTTCCAAAGATGCAACATGTTTTCCTGACCTCCTGATGCCCATGAGAATTAACAATGTGAAAAGGAGCACCAGCAAAATACTTAGAGAAGTATCATCATCAAGGGGAGACATTCAGTTCATAGACAAAGGAGGCAATGTCTTTGTATAGCATATAATTACATTTTAGAACTCATTACCACGTAACACTGTGAAGACCAAAAGTTAAAATGGATTCTTTGAGTGATAGGGAAGTCATGGTTAGAAATTTTGGTAAAGTCACAGAAATTTAACTGCACTTCTTAGAAGCGGAGGGAAATCAAAGCTGGTAGAGAGTTTTGGCCAGATGAACATTTCGAAACTCCATTGTTTATTTAGACCTCTTGCCCCTACAAAATGGAGGTAGAAATCTTCAGTGAACAACCTCCCTAGTGAGACTTGCCAGACTGTCTCTTCCTGGTTATGCCAAAAATAGAAGATTAACATGGTTTTTATGTGTTATTTGAGCACTGTCATCTGCCAGCCTGAACAAAAGTGTGAAATGGCTGAAGAAAAAAAATACCAACAGTTTTGATTAATTTCTGGTTCCCAGGGATTCTGCTGTCAGTAACAAAGCTGTAGGTCCTTGACTGAAGAGCAGTCTAAGAGGTAAAGGTTGTGCTGCAAAGGGCAACAACTTCAACATTTACTGGAAAATCTCTTGGCAGCCAGCGTGGCCAAAGCAGTGTGTGGAGTGGTGGCCAGAGAGTATCCAGGAGTGACTGGATGAGACAGTGTTTCAGCAAGTCTTTCCTTTACTCTTCATTAAAGGAATTTCTATGTAGCTGCAAATAGAAGCTAGAGCTGCCTTGGAGTCAATCCTCAAGGACAGGCAGGACTAGGAGCATAAAGGGGCATTACAGTGTATTGCTCTTGGACCACAATGGAAATGTGGTTTGACTTTTGGGAGGGCTCAGGTTAGTTTTTATTTGGCAGAAATAGTTTAATGGAGCTTTAGATTTCAAGTAGGTCAAACAGGCGTGCTGGTAGCCCTCGCGTAAGGCTGCCCAGTTCAATTTGATTTTACGGTCTATCAGAAGATATGTAGCAACTGGGTGCCAAATTCGGGTGTGCAGAATCACAGCAGCCTTTACAAGCTACCCAACAGCATTTAATATCCCAGCCCAGAAAACAAGGTTCCACTGGAACCCAAGTTTCTGCATATAAAACAACTTATTCTCGTCTGTTGATTATTCCCTTTGTGTTGCTGGGCAGTGGGTGCTGAGCATCTGTTTTATATGACTGCTCCCCGTCGTTGCTTCACAATGTTGCTTTTCATAAGAATGTGGTGAGGTATCTAAAGCCTGCTTTATATGAAGTGCTTGGAAATGCATTTGCAATAATGAATGGGTAGTGGAAATTCATCAAGTCATACAGAGGCAGATACTGTGAGGCAATGAATTAACAGTAATAATAGCATCTGATGCCGCGGCTTGTTTTCATTCTAAAACAAACTAGCTCATGTACAATACATGACACTTGCATTTTTTAACTCTTTTCCCCTTTTGGGTGCAGACAAATGAAAAATGACCATGCTCTGGAAAGGTAGTATTTTCAGGAAGACGTTTTACAAATGCAGTTACAGCAAGACATTGTAGCTTAGATTGCACATGGGTAAACACGTGCTTTCACACCAAGGGAAAAGTTTAACTTGGCAGCTGAGGCTGAGAAGCATGACTCCGATCTCATTTAAAGCCAAAACTGCAGAAACCCAAGCCATTTCCAAAAATAACATCAAAATTAGAGCCTTGAACCTCCTCAGACTGGTCATGCTGAGAATGATGATCCTGGGGACCAACAAAGCTACTGAGTCCCCCATGGAAACATTTTTGTGTGCTGATTTTGTGCTTCAGCCACGAAGAAAGAAATATATTTCGGCAACTGAACACAAGTATAGATCAAATTAATTCAGTTTCTAGGATTATTTTGCTGATCAAAAATTCCGATGAATTTCTAGGGCTTTTTAGAATCATGCTAGCTGATATACAACACTCAGTCCTCCTAACTGACATTCATTAAAAGGGAAAGTAGATTAGAGAGGATTCACCTATAACTTTCTTGAGAATTCAGAATAGACTCGAGGTATTTATGAAGCCTCAATTAATGTCATCTCAATGCCCCACTCTATTTCAGTGATTTTCCTTTGCAAAATCCCTCCAGTATTAGAAAGGCAGAGAATCATTGTCATCTATATTTGTGAGATTGAAAGCCTGCAGCCTGCTAAAAGGTCTCTGTTAATTAAAAGTGAGAAATCAAACTTTTGAGGGATCCTAGGCTCTGCTCCTGTCTTGTGGCTTTAAATATATATGCAATGCTGCGATCTGTATGTGGACTTTGCATTCCTTTTGGTCAAGATTAGCATAAGACATGATGGGAGTCATTCTCCTAGGTGATGGAAGATTTCCACAGGCAAATCCTACCACCTCAGTGTCAAAAGACCTACCTGGTGAATCCCAACAATGCTGAGGAGAGAGAGAGGCCCTGAGATGTCCACTTTAGCCAGAAAGGCTTTGCAGAGATAAAACATCAGGTGCTCAAGGATCATAACTCATGTATGTATCTTGGTGATGATGGTCTTGAGCTGCCTGCCCTAATTTTCAGCTCCTTATAATAGGATGTGCCATCTTATGTAGGAAATCTGTGAGGAAATGGAGAACTGCACACTTGTCTGCATCCAAAGGGAAGCATTAATCTCTGGTTAAACCTCCTGCAATGGAACCAGCAATGACATGGAGATATCCAGGATTGCTGTCAGGTTCCCAAAGGCAGGAAACCAACTCCCCATTAAGTACCTAACTAGACAAGTCCGGCTAGGACATGAGGCAGTGGGGCCAAGGCAAAGAGTACAGGAGGAGTAGAGGTCCCAGATTCCTCTGCAATATGGGTAGGCTGATATGAAAATGAAGGCTTGTCTCTATAGCACTTTTTCCTTCATAGGACTGCAGCCAGGATCCCTAAGGACTTGCGAAAGAGGCAATATTTTACTCTTTTGGAGCTATGAATGTGAGAAGAAAGGATCTCCTCCTAATGCAGATCTGTGCTAGCTGCCCACTATCTCAGTGATGCTGCCACGTACAGGAGCAAAAGACCTGGGGCACAAGTGGCTGTGAGGGGCTCTGAGGGATGTGAAGTTGTTTCAGTCATAGCTTGCAGTCTGTTTCACTGTAGGAAGCAAGGATGCAACACCATTTTAAAGAGGGATTTCAAATGAACCCCCACCCAAGCATAACTGGCAAGTCTCGGGGGTCGTGCTCCATTCAGCAGTTCTCAGTGTGGGCTGTGTGCAAATAGCACGGGCTAGCACAACATTATTTAACCTTTAGTGTGTTTATTTGGCGGTAGAACAAGTTTTGATTTTCCTATTTATAGAGATTCTGCTGGGAGAAACAACATATTTCACACTAGCCATTGCAGTTCCTGGGCAGAGTAATAAAGCAGAGTGATGGATAATGCACCCCCTCACTCCCTGTGCTTTATTATGCATTTCTACATAAAACTATTTTCAGTATTTTGAGAAGGAAGTTCTGACAATCAGCACTGGTGTTTATGAAACTCCAGACCCTATCCAAGAGTCCCCTGACACAAATGTTCTTCCTCACAGAAGGAACTGTTTCCTTAGCTCTTTCACCGCTTTAGAGCCATTCCCTACAACTCTTTTGTAGGCATTTTCCATCTGAATATACTTTATTTAGGTTTTGTGCTTTTAGGCAGCTATTTAGTTACTCCATTAGAAAATCAAAAAAATCCCCTCTGAAACTCAGATGGATGCCTGAAGACCTTACACAGAGGGGTTTTGTCCAGGCAAGAGCAAGGAAAGAGCCAGGGATCTTTCCAAAGTTTGCCCAGCATTGCCTACTTATCAATATTCATTTTCGTGCTGGGAACTGCTCCATCACCCTGTGCATTCTGTTGTTGTTTATCGGAGCTCCAGCACACAGCGTGAGGGATAGCAGTTGTTTATCCATCATTAACAAAAACTGTTTACAGTTCTCTGTGGCTGTGTGGTGCTGCTAAATGCACTACTGGATTTAACAAGGCCACTCATGTACTTAAAGTTACTCCCATGCTTACATACTTTGCTGAATCAGGGCTTAAGTGAACTGCCTAAAATCACTCTAGATGTCTAAAAAGCCAGAACTCCTGACTCCTAGTTCTGTGCATTAACCGCAAGATTATCTTTTCCCTCCTGGGAGTTTCAAACTCAGTTCGTTTCAAAATGACCACTGCTGAAAGACAGATGAATGAAATGGTACACATAAAAATAACTATGATCAGAAGTTTTCCCTCAAACTAAACATTAGCACAGACCCATCTGAAGTTTCCATTTGAACATTTCCATTGCTTTAAAATTTATTTTCCATGTTCATGTACATCTCGATTCTGGCCCAAACCAGAAGGTGAAGTGCCAAAATACTGTAGGAAAGGATATTTTTGTGGTCCAAGTGCAAGCATTCAATGCTGAAAGTCTTGCAACAAAGCTTGTTCTCAAGGTCTGCAGCCAAGTCTTGAAGATTTCAAGTGCTTAGATAGTATAAGGCCAGATTCTTGACTTCAGTGGAAATATATCTCTTCGTGCCAGCTGAAACGCTGGCCCTAACACATATTAAGTGTCTTTCTAATCCGCTATTACTCTACTACCTAAGTGTAGAAAACACCTGCTGAAATATTCCAAAGCCTGTGTGCCTCCTGGACCTCTATCTCAGAAAAGACATAAAGAAGGAAACATTTAAGCATCCAGTAGTGTCCTACAAAGCCAAACACAAAACTGAGCAATTTCCTCACCTTAGAAAACCTCTTTGGTTTTTGTCCTGAGTGGCTTTAATAGTCACAGCACAGACTGCGGGTTACTTTATGCAGTGCCGATGGCAAACATTTTGAATGAGCAAACACCCAATCTGTAAATTAATGGACATTGCATCACAGAAGCAATCTTCTCTACCTATTTCCCCTCCAATACACAAAGAAAAAGCCCCCAAAATACCAGCTTTCCTTGTGACCTGGTGTGCAGTATCAGTGAGCTATGCATGGTTAGCACAGCAATGAACTTGCCTGCTCCGGTGGTGTCACAGCCAGACGTGGAGAAGAGGTGGATGCACACAAGAAGGCAGCAGGCAGGACGTCTGTGCTTGTGGTGCCTGCAGTAGCTTCTTCTGACCTGTCCTCTGCCTAGATTCATGTCCCAGTGTTAATACAGAATTAATGACCTCCCATGCCATTTGCATCTCAAGGATCTCTTTGTAAATGAGTCCGGGGCCATTTTTCTTTTCCGTGTTTCAGATGAAGTGAAAGTATATGAGAATACATAGAATCTTCTGCTGCAAACATGAATTGTATTATCTAATATTGATAGACATAAGGTGAATGACAGACAGGGTTTCTACAGCCACCCAAAGTGGATCCTGGCTACACCCTTAGGTTTACAGAAGCAGCTTGGCACCCACCAAGCAGAAATCACAGGCATGCAGAAGGGAGCTGCTCCTAATGCTCCAAATGTGTTTATACTGGAACTCAAAATAAATAAGGAATAATGTGTCTTGTGTGTGCTGAGCAAGCCTATGACACCAACAAATTGAGCTGTTTTGGAAAATGCTGCCTGGGGAAACTTCAGCACTAAGCTTTAAAAGGAGTGGAGCCAGAAGTGGAAAAAAAACCCCAAGACCAACAACAAAAAATAACCCAGAACATATTTCAAATCTGTGCATAAGCTATAGGAAAACCTTAAATTAAACAGCTTGGCTTTGGGCAACACACAAATCTTCACCACTTCGTAGCTGATTAAAATGGTCAAGGTTCCCAAGAAATATAAAAAAATTATCAAGCACTTAACAAACACGCATCTTATTCAACAAGAGTTGAAAAGCTTTCTGCATTTTATAGAGGTTGAACACGAGCTATTTAAAGAGGCAAAATAACCTGGACCTATAGTGATGGTCAGAAAGATTGTCTGAAAAAAACACCCACAACTGACTGCCTCATTAATTCCTAGTCGTGATTGCAGATTTAAGAAAGCATTGAAAGGGATTGTAGTTTCTGTAAACCAATGAATTTTGATGCTAAGGAAAGCAAGGTATTGATTGGGAAAGTTAAACTGAGCAAAATAAAGGCATATTCTGCATAAGGGTCCTTTGTCCTTTTCTAGCAATGCCTCTATATTGCAATTCTATAGTCCCAGAAAGCCACAGTGAGCACAAACAGCAATAAAACCAGAACATGTTCCTGATTTTTTTCCTTACAAGTATACAATAGATGTAATGAAGGAACTCTCAGAACCATTTTTACTAAGGATCTGAGAAAGATGTGTTTGTTTGATGCTCTGAATTATGAGCATGTGTGTAAATAAACATCAAAGAGCTAGAAAAAGTTTGATAGACCCACGGAATATTTGGATGCTTTGCTGAAGTCTCCACACCTCCTAAACCTATAATATTGAGATGGTTTGTCATCCTTCTCATTGTATTTCTACTAATTCTAGTATAATCATAAGTTATAGTACTGTACTGTACTGCCCTGAGCAGCACTCTTCTCCTGGGACAGGTCTCTTGAGACCCCCATTTGAACTTGTGCTGCTCTCCTGGTGCATCTTTTACAGCCACTCGTAATTATAGCCCTCGAATCTGAGAGGAAAGAGCAGCTGGTAAATCCCAGTGGCCAATAACGTTAGAAAGGTCATTGGGAACCACGCTTTTCCCACATAGCCTTTTCATGGAGCCATAAAAAACCTGCTATGCACCGTGAGCCCTCTGCATTGTATCACGGTGCAGGGTTAGAGACTGAGCACTTCTCCTGCACTCCCACAAATCCTGGCTGGGATTGTGCGGCTGGGTAGTGACCCCTCAGCAGGTTCGGCCTGAAAGCCTAAGTTGGCTGTAATTTTACAGTTCATGCCTGAGATCAGGTAGCTAGTGGCTGAGACTGCTAACACATGGTGGCATTTTCCTAATCTGAAAGAAACATGTTTCTACTAGCAGCCCAAATCAAGGCCTGTCACTCCTTAAAAAGTGAGAGTTTGATTTGCAGTTGCTGTCACATTGACACATAAATAAATCGCTAGCATCTAGCAATACACAAAATCAAGAAGTTTGCATACAAGTCTGTGTGCCAACCTCCTACTATGTTAAACACATCATTATCTGTATTAAATGTTACACTCCCTAGGAACTAATATATAGATTTACTATATGTTAACATAAAATATATTTTCTGTTTATATTGTGGGTTTATATCCTGATGTTTATTACAATACGGTTACATTCAAAAAACATTGGCAGTACACTCATTATGATTTTTCCCTCCATTGAATTTTTATGGATGAAGAATTCACTGAAGTTCCCATTCCCATGACAGAGAAGAATTCATGGCGATGAAGTTATTAGATGTACCTGCAGATGTTCGCACTCGTGCTGAAAAAGACAAGACAACACCTCATGAATAGGTTTTATATGGTTAATGGCAAGAAAAATTCGCTGAAATCTGTAGTCACAGCTCAGTTTTATTACACCTACGCCTATATTCTATGTTCTTTGGTTTTAACTATTTTCTAGATGCATCACAAATTATCAGCTACTTTTTAGCATGAACATTTTTGGAATCCAAGCTATTTTTTTTAATGCTACCTACTGCATACATACTCATGTCATGTTGCCTTCCTTTTCATACTTTTTGTTTCTTTCCAGTGTTTAGATCGGGGGTTTTTTTCAGATGCCTATTTTTACTTTCTGTATCTGCTTTACCATTTTCTCTCATTGCTTTAGGGTTTTGTCTCTACAATTGAAATTCAGTTTGGTCTTGATCTTAATCTTAGTATGGCTTAGTAATCCAAACATTCTGATATTCTGTATTCCTTCCTATTTGTTATTCTCCTTCCTCTGTAATTATTATGTGCTTTTGAGTTCCACAGAAACAAATAATTATATATACTCTAATATAGGTTGGCTTCTTTATTAGACATTGACTGCAGAATTTCTGAAAGTTCCATAACTGTTCAAGAAATCATATTGTTTTTCTCCAAACTAACAGATGTTTCAATCCCCTGAACCAAGTATAAGAAGGCAGAACTAAAAGAAAAACCAACCAAAGAAACTAAACAAAACTAAACCCAATTATATTGCCTGTAGTGTTCCCCCACTGCTCCATCGTATTTTCTGGCTTTCAGCAGGCTCTCCCCTGCCCTCCTCAAACTGCCTGCATTTGAGTTGCTGTTGGTGGTGTTGTTGGAAGACATTGTTCTCCAGTTAGTGTCTGTGTAGGGCCCCTGGCAGCATGCTTGTTTCTCATTAAGTCAGACATTTCACAATCCCCAACAAAACATAATTTTCTGGAAGAACTTAGTTTAACAAGGAACTACTGTAACAAAACCACAAGGCCTGCCATTTACTCTTAGGCTATATTTTGCTTTTTGCCAGCTTTCTTTCTTTCTCTAAACATCGTTAGGATACAGTCTCTTTCCTAGAAAATACAACTATTTCCCCTCTGAGCAGAGCACACTTTCACACGACAAAGCAGTTGTCCACTTCAAGTAGTTTTCATGTGCTAAGAGCAACAGAGCTCTTGACATTCCTCCTAAGCAACAAGAATAACTTTCGTAGATCACCTTCCATTTTCTGTTTTTCAGATTAAGGAGACACTGCAAGTTGAAAAAGAAATAAGGTAGAGAACATGAAGTCCTTAGTTGTAGACTGAAGAGTGGTCTTCCCCTTCTTGCCTGGGTCAGGCCTCTTCCGAGCTACCCTGTATTGCCTGCTCCCATCTCACTGATTTAAACTCTTGGCTTCTGCAAGTTTCTTACCTCTCTGCCCCAGTGTGTTTCACCTGCTTTGAGCGCAGAGCACAGACAAGTTAAGGACTCATCTATTCACTGCCAGTACTTGGGCCCTGCCCAAGCAGGAGAAAATGCTACACTGGTCAGGAGAAAAATACTATTCATCTCTTCAGTTTCAGAAATACAGCAAATCCTGTGGGTTGAAAACTGAACTTTCACTGAACTGTTGTATCATGTACCATGAAAAGCCTTTAGATAAATAACTGAAAAGGAAAATAACAGTTTTGTTCTAATTTGTCCATTCATTTCCAGTGGGTTTGAATATTGTCAGGGTGATAGCTATCACTTGGGATATAATTCCTCTTTATTATCCAGAGCACAATCATTACAGAGACAGGCTTCCCCTGCTTGTCTCACCAAGGCCCTGCCTCTTTTTAGGAAGATAATCTATGTTGATAAAACTGCAGTCCCTGCTGAGCCTACAGAATTGAATTAGGAGTGGATATATGAGTCCTAAAGAAAAACAAAAAAAACCACAAATCTCAAAGGATACCCATGGAAAATATGACTCCATAATTTCCATTCAAATCTAAGAAACTTTTAGAAGACAAAGAGAACGACTTAAAATGCATAAGCCAGAATTCATACACTTCACTGCACTCTTTGGATATTGCCTTGACACTGTACATCCAAAAGTCTTGTGGTGGTGCACCAAGCACAAGGATTCTGTGATCTAGGGCACAAGATCCAGTCTCTACGCCTCAGCTACAGAGAAAGAGCACATGTTTTGAGTGCTTTACAAAGCCATCCCCCCTGGGGAAGGCTGAAACTCTGCAGTGACATGTGGCAGGTTACCAGCAAGTTGGGCAAGTTGGGCAAGCCCTCACCCACAGCAAACAAGGAGTGGAGAAGTTTTAAGAAGGGTCGTAGAAACCATAAGTTATGAGCACACCTAGAGCTAGCTGCCAGGGGTCAGAGGAGCAGCAGGCACACGGCACCTCATACCCCTGTTCTCCTCCTGAGCAGCAGAAGTCTGTGGAGGTGGTACCATAACTCATGGCAGCCACACTGAGTGGCACAGGCAGGACTGGTGTCTCTGCTGACATCCTGCAGTGGGTTCTGCAGGTGAACCTGCAGGCTTCAGCCTTTGAGCTTCTGCAGATTTTAATGGCAGGGAGAAACTCAGCTAGACTTTCACATCTCAAGCTGAGTGCTCAAAGCTGATTGGGGTGGAAGCAAACAAGCTACAGGTTTTGTCTAATCGACTCCATATGATATCAAAGACATGGATGGACAATAAACAAGCCATTTCCCTCCTCTCCCTCTCATTGTTATTAAAGCTACTTTGCACAATGTAATAGTCTTCAAGTAAGGACTGTAGGGTCAGGCATTAAATCTGATCATAAAAACCACCTGGTGCCTGAAATGGTTAATACCTCAACGAACCATGAGAAACAGATGCTTCTTTGAAAAAGGATGTGGGGACTGTGGAGATTTGTAATGCTTAAGTCAATAGGTGAAGTAAAAATCTCCAGGATCTTGAGTGCAGTCTGCTAAAACTGTAAACTTTCCATTTAGAGCATCTGCATTCTTTGTTTAATACCTAGCTCTCAAGCTGACCTTAATTCCAGGTTGAGCTTGGTAAGGGGCTGTCATTCCTGGCAATGCAGTCAGCACACACTGTACTTCACACTGCCTGCCCAGGGATTAACTAAGTGCTTGGCCTTATGCAAATGTTGCCTCACGTTTTATTAACACCAGCAAATAGTTTGTGACTCCTCACACACAAAGATATAAGTTTTGAAGCTCAATACTTGATATTTAGTTTCACAAATTCATTTTACAGTTTTAAAAATCAGTGACCTGAATTGCACAGCACCCACAGAGACAACAGAATGTCCCAGTGTTCAACAGCTGTGAAAATTTAAAAAAAAAGAAAAATTGTTAAATTTAAGTAGGAGGGCCTCAGGGAGAACTCAGTTGCGAGAAAGATTTGGAAGCAATCTTTGGTCCACTAAGACACATTCTCCCACACGCGAATATGGTTACAATATGTGCTCTCACACCTGGTGCACTAAAAGAGATGTTTAAGAGTAACAATCCCAAAAATTAGTTGTACCAAAAAACCAGACTGCTTGAAGATGCTCAAAATCAAGGGAGAGTGTTGTCAGTTCTTCTTATGAAGAACATTCTACTTTTGTCACTGCTTTGTAGCAGAAGTAGGCAAATGAAATTACCTGTATTCAATGAGTGTGAAAGCAGTATAGCACACGGAAAAGGGGCACTGGACAGATTCCCTCTGTGCTGAATGCTTTTCATTATTGTCAGATTATTTGTGTCTTCACTATGGAGCCATAAAATCATCAATAACCGGTACACAAAACAGCCCTGTGTACTGAATAAGTTGACAAGAAAATATTGGATAAAATTAATGTTTGAATTCATGATTCAGAAAGAAAAAGAGAGTGAGAACAAGACAGAGAAAGGAGGCAGGAAGGCAGGAAGACAGGAAGGCAGGCAGGAAGGAAAGACTAGCAGATTGAGTAGACAGGCCCTATTGATTACTCTTTTTGTGACACAGAGTATATAATTTAATCCTTCATTCTTTGAAAGCTCACCTCTGGCTGGGTCCTTAGGTGTTTAGTTTATATCTAAATGCTCTCAGGATTGAGTCAGTCTCCCGTTCCCTATGGAATACCAGACACTTTTTCTCATACTTAGTGAAAAAGTATAGGAATAGTTCACCTGCTCCACAGGAAGGATTGTATAAAACACAAACCTTCCCACAAACTGGAGACAGATACTTAGACCTCTGAAAGAGTTGGGGGGCATACAAATTATAGAATATAAATGATACCTGAAGAAACAACTTACTGCTTGGCTGTGGATTAAATTTGCAGCAGCACTGAATGTCACGTAACCACACGAATGGGATACAGGCACTCAGGCAGGAATCAGGAATCCTTGGTGTCTTAATTTCTTGTTTAAGGTGCTAAAATTAACAGAAAAATGGTGAAACTTGTGCTTTTAAATCTAAGAGCACTAAAAAAACTTACTCTAGACATTAAATTAAGATATTTGGGAACAGAAAGAAAACTTAGAAACATGTTGAAACCCAAAGGAATAGTTCCGTCTCTGGAGTTCATAACCAGATGAAACACAGGAAATTACAGAGATGTAAACAAGTCTTTCAGCCAGGTTTACCACTACTTTTACTTTTCCCTTTCTATATTTCAGTCAACAGTTTAATCTCATAAAAAGTAAGTTGTTTCTTGGGCTTTCTTTGGTAATTGTTTCACTTAAAATAGTGCATTCAATTACCACTGACTTTATCATTTAAATTAATGGGCAGAAATGGGAACTGAAAGGTTGTGATGTTCTGGGTTTGGTGTAACAACAAGCATCGATATCACAAACTGTTGTGCCTTGGCAGTTGCTTTATCATCATCTTAATGGATTTGTTTTCCTCTGTCTGGGGTACAAATTGAATTTCATCATGTGTTGGCCAGTGATATAGTAATGGAAAAGGGAATTTTTTAGCCTCCAGGCTTTGTTATCTGCTTCTTTGTGCATTCTAAAGAGCCAGAGTTGTTAAAAACAGCACTGCAAATGTTCAGCTAGAAAATGCCCTTTTGTAGCCTTTGGAGATTATAGCCCTTCATACAATGTATTCAGTCCACTTTCTTCCTGTTTCCCAATCAGTTAAATTTAGAACTATTGTCTTGATCTATTAATGAGATAGAACATCTAGGAAAGTCAATGAGCACTTACGAAACTGGCACCTACCATGTCTCTGAACTTCTCTGAAATCAGAAAAGTTCCTTAATTGTGGAGACTGCTGCCTCATAAATGGCCTTTCCTTTTCCTTCTTATTCTGCAATGTGTGATGCAAGTAATGAAATGATTCTGTAAAAAATGTGCAGAATGTGCCCAGAGTGAAGGGTGAAAAGAATACTTTTCCCGAGTTGCCTGAAAAGGCACTTTGATATGTTTCTGCTCTTTCTGCTCTTTTCCACTATGACCTGCTTCTTAGGTTGTCTATTATATTGCCAGTGAGATATGGAAGGTTATGGACTAAAAGTAAAAAAAAACCATAAAAAATATCTCCATACTCTTCAAGGCCTTCAAAGGCCTTGAACTTCATGAGACCTTCTATTATTTTGTTATGTTATATTATATATTAATTCTTAGGGCCCTCAGCATGCCTGCAAGTGCATAGACACAGACTTCACAAGAAGTAGTCATGGACTATTTTAAGTTTACTATCTAGATAGACAAGGCAAATACTAGAGGAATGTTCCACTGAATAAAATGAGACTGGCATATAGGGGGTCAGATATGCCATGTAAACATTATCTGCTTTCAGCCCCCCAGAAAATTTACAATCAGACCAATAATCAGATCTCAGGCTCTTTGCCATAGCCCAGACTGGAGCTCCTTGAAATTGAAATTTATTTTCTTAAGTTATTTTTACTTACTGATTTTCAGTCTTGGGCACCTCTTTTGCTTTTTCTGCTCAGCACTATTAATGCAGTATTTTGCCTGAGCCTTCAGTGACCCCTTCCATCTGCAGATACACGAATACAGGTTTAGATATTATGCTTGGCTGAGAGGAATCAATAATAATATATTATTAACAAGTAATAAACAAGTAACTTCTGATAGTTTCTCCTTTTATAGACTCTTAAAGGCTTATTTCAATTTTCTCTAAATCAGTGGAAACATCTGAACTATCTGAAATATACTCATTCTCGTTTCCATGTTTTATTTCAGAGTGGTGTCACAGTGACGATTTACAACAGGATGTTCAGAGGGTCCCAGTCTTGTTCTCCTTAAAGGCATTCAGTGTATTGCAAGTCTTCAATCAGATTTATCTCTCTAATTGCTCTCACCATGAGGAACCCATCCACCAGCCACAGTTTTTTGTCAGCACAGAGCAATGATCTGGAAAGTGCTTACTCCTGGTTGGTATTTTTTAGACTGCTGGGTCCCTTTTACAAATCAGAGAACACAGGGCCAACAGAAAACCACTCACTTGGCTTCTTATCACTGGGGTTCTTATCCCAAATGGTGGACAAAAAAAAAGTGAAACACCACAAGCATCCATCTGATGGTGTTAGTGACAGTGGTATTGCGACTTCTCTTTTTACCTCTGGAAAGCGAACCACAGGCAGCTCAGAACCCTCGTGTTATTTCGTTGGCCTTTCTTAAGCACATCTGACTAAACCTTCATCAGTACTCAAAACGTGATCTCTCTGTTATAGAAGCAAGTAACTCTGCTCACTAATACAACATGTTGTTTTATTCTGCTTAGCCTCGGTAAAGTTTAGTGGAAGCACAAAACCTACCTCACAGGGCTACTGAACAGCGAGCCATCACACCGAAACAAATATCAGTTGTTGAAAACCTGGGATTCACTGAAACAAACTGCACATATAGGAAGACCCACTTTTAGCATGAAGCACTTGAAGTGAAAAAAAAGAAAAAAAAAATCTAAAAATCTACTGTAGATTTTGGTATGTGCTTGGGTGTGTAATATACCTGCTTTTGAAGATGTTTAAAGCAAGAATAAAGGAACTCTTCTTGTTGGGAAAGGTTTTATTTTTCTAGTAGGGTAGACATAATTTGCAATAAAAATGCTAATTTTGTTTGCTTCCCGATGTTTTTGCACTTTCCATTTTGCTTTCTGGAGCAACAGAATTTTACTGACAAAATTCTCTGTAGAAGGAAAATATCCAAGTCACAAACATGAATATTTGTCAAAACCCAAAACTTAACTGTGCACATAGAGACTCCAGCAAATTATGGTTGGTTGCTTGTCCATGAATGGAGCAAAAAAATTCTCAAGAGATTTAATCTGTCTGGCAAAAACTACTCAATCCAGCTCATAGTTCTAATATTTGTCACTTATCCAGAAGTTAAAAATATTGAAAATATTCAAAATAGTTTGCAGTACTGAAAAAGTAAAAAACAACCACAACCCATTCTGTGAGAAAATAAGATTGCATGACTAAAATATTACTACTATGAAATAATCATTTAAAAAAAAAAATCTGGAACATTAACTTTAATTTTCTAGTCCAAGTAGAAAATGATTAGTGATCAGTGCATGGAGATTAAGGAAGCAGTAAAGGGGACAAGATGGCTCAGGGAATTGGTAATGTGGTACTGTGCCTTTTTGGTTTCAATTTCAGCTTTCCAGTTGCTGTTACCAGTGAATCCCTCATGCTTTAAAAAATGGCTTTTATGTTTTAAATCTAAGTTCTCCTGCCAAGTGGCAGACTGCCTGAAAAGTCAATAAAAGCTGGGGTCTGGTTCACCACTGCGCTGATCCGGTATCACGCAAGTGGAGCTCAGTTGACTTCAGGCAGTGTCCTGGAGCAACAGGACCCGGGAGTGCAGTGCTGAGCAGCAAATAACACTTGCTTGGGATATGACTTCTCTCAACTATAAACTGAGATGCAGCCTTGCCAAATCCTGAGATGTTATGATGAATCTCACAACATTTGATGCCTTCCTTATTGTTTCATGCCTCCCAGCTTTAGGATTAGAAGGCAATCTCAGTTTTCGTTTAAAAAGTTGGGTTTCTAGAAAAGCCTTACATCGTGCTGAGAAATTTGGGACTCCTGTATACCTTTGAGACTCAAAAATGGGGAAGGGGATGATAGATGATTGCTTTTATTTTTTTTCCAAGGTGATTTTTTAACCTAGTATCCTCTGTCTAGGGGTTTTCTAGAAAACCCTTCTCTTTGTGGTTACCAGTGTTCAGGACTGTGAATGTGCTGGCATCCTGCTCAGCCCAGTACGTAGCTCTGCTGACCAAGAGTCTCATCTCATCTTTCTGTAGGAAAGATGAGATGAAATTTCTTCTGTAAAACAGTGCATGAAACAAAATGGTGCTGATCAAAACCACCAGTCCAAGCAGGATGCCTCTAGGGTTTTCCCCTCCAACTCTGCCTAGCAAAATAGGGTGTGGAGGGAGAAGGAAAAGTCTGCATTTCCCTTGAAAATCATACACATTTCCTGTTAACATTAATGAGTGTTTACATGCATTCATAAGACTGAGAGTAGGCATTGTACTACATATTCATAACGTTTAAAAAGTGAAATAAAAATAAACCAAAGCGTTATTCATGAGGTAGTATTGTTACGAGCTGGAATACATTACACCAGCTTCTGTTTCCTGACCAATTATGCCTTTCATAAGATTTGTGCTGAATTCCCTGGCCAAGTACCATCCTTGCCTTAATCGGAAAAGACATTTGAAAAAACTGATATGGAAAATCTGCATTTGACCTTGTGCCCTTGCTTCATGTCAACAATTTCAACCACATCTGCTCTTGCACGGTGAAAATGTTGGCATATTTCTCTGAGCTCTGCTCTGACAGCTGCAGGCACTCTCTCTTTGTATGGGATAATTCCACTCCCAAATACTCGGAGAGCAGCGAGTGCAGATCTTTCATTGCTCCCTCGTTTAATGCAGAGGCTCTGCAAGAAGAGTTCAGAGAAGTTTCCACTGAAAAATTTCTCTGGTTCTGGGTCCTTGGAAAAGGAGTTTTTGTTGCCACAAGTGATGGTGAAATATGCCTACGTGATCAGTGGAAGGTGGGAAAGTGTTTGGAAAAGGAATACAGCAATATACATTCATTACATTCATTATGCCATGCCCAAAAGAAAGGCAACCAAATTATCAGGTACAGACTTTCCATTATTTTTAACACCTGTTAAACCAGAATCTCATCACTTAAGCTTAACTGAGTCTGCTTGCCCATTTTATTGATTGAAGCATTTGTAAGTCTGCTGGATGATAAACTATCAGAACAAAGATTGTGATTTATTTCTGCAGAACTCGTGTAGATCTCTGAAGTCCTGCTGAGATAGCAATACAATGCAGTGCAAATGAGTCTGGATGAAGGAGGAATCTAATTTTAAATTAGATTAAGGCAATTTACAGTATGGCTCCTCATTACTATTTCTTGACGTGGGGCTAACTTAAAGCAACTTGCATATGGAATGCAGTTTGTTTCATTGACTGTACGTATAAGAATATCTGTCACTTGTGTATTTTGATCTTCTCCTTGACTTTGCACAGATAGCATTGCATTTATTAATCCATTTATTTGGGGTAAGGAATGCTGAATATAATCTACTGAAAGTTTCCAGCTTTTGCTGGATTGGTACCTTGGAAGAGAAGGAGACATTTTCCACCTTTCTCTCATTTCAAGCATAGATTTCCACACTAAGGTGAGGTAGCTGGAATTGGACAGGGAAGAGAAAGAAAAGAACCCATTTATTTCATTACATGGAAGTAAGGATTGTCAGAATGTATTTTACACTTCCAGTCAGGCATGAAGTTGGACCCATGACAGTCAATACTGTAAAGAATATGTGAACATTGGAATCGTGTACTTCAGAGTATTGTCTCTGCATGGTTATTAAAATTTAACATAAACTAAATTAAATAAGGACTTCCATCTTTATGACTCATTCTCTTATTGGCTTGGTTTTCTGCGCTGTTTTAAAGCCTTTGTATTTCTTTCTTGCAAAATTTCCTCTTGATTAGATATCCTCTATATTTGTGTACACAACAGTAATATCAATATGGTGTAGCCGGTTTGATACTCATGATTAAATCTGGTCTATTATTACTTATATAATTCTTTGAATATTTTGAAAGCAATGTTGGAACACAGTTTTGATCCAGGACGAGATGAGGGGGTGCAGTCGGTTTTGCTCTGTGATTCTTATACTCTGTAAGGTCAATCACACAGAAAAACATTTCAGAGAAATTTTAAAACAGAAAAGCACAATAGACAAAGCTCCGAAAGAGATGCTAAATAGGGGTTGTAACATATTAAACACAGGCTTGAAAAAGTGTGAGAGCATTGCTTTTCTGTATCTTGTCCCAGCCCAGTGGGTCTCCAGCCGACTCCTGAGTTTGGAATAGGTTGTCTCAATATATTTTAGAGTATTTACATTCCAAATCTTTTGCTTTATGGCCTTCTAATAAGTAGGTTGATGTACCTGCATAATGTAAAGCAGGAAACTCTAATGTCTGTGAAATACTGGGAACTTTTAATATTCATATGAATGTTTAGCAGATGTTAATGCTTTCTGGTTTATGATGTTCAGGTACATTAGCTGATCTAAGAAGTTGAGTGTTTTGCACTTGTGAGTAATACAGATACACTGGTTCATGCCACTGGTCACATCAGAAAATAACATCTCATGAAGTATTTGTGGCAGCAGATACTTAAATTCCCATCATGTTAAATAGTTCTATCAGAAAACCCTTTAGAAATACATTAAATTAAAATTGTTATCAGTGGAATTAATCCATAAAATTCTGGATCAGTCATGATAATGAAGTAATGAGAACTGAAAGTTATTTGTTTTTATGAAGGCAAAATACACACTGGGTTTTTTAGTATGCACTAGATCATGAATTGTACTTCATTTTAAAAGGATAGTTTTGTGAAAACAATAACTACATAGTAGAAAAATATTTAGATTTTGAGTTAAGCATTTCAGCTGTATGTTGTTATCAGAACTTGGGAAATCCATTAAATGGTGGACTCTTTCAAAATAACCGTTGTTTCCTGCACCACATAATCAGAGCATCACAAAATGGATGAGGTTGGAAAGGACTATAGTGGGTCATCTGGTCTCACCAGCAGCTTGCTCACAGGCAGTGACCTGTGAATACCAAATGGCTGGAGTTCAAGTCCAAATTCTACCTTTCCAGAGTGAGCTGTTCATTCATTAGCTACTTCCTTCAAGCAGGATGCAAAAGTTTCCTTGGCCGTAGTTTCTTTATCACTTGAGTGTTTAGGAGAACAGCTAATTCATCTGCAGACTGAGGGAAATTTACAGGCTTTGGCAATATTCACACAGTAAAATAAATAATACTTGTAATATATTTTGCTTACTTAGTGGTTACACTTATGGACATCGACAGGCTTTAGAAACATTAATTGCCTTAGCCTCACAACTCCCCTGCTAAGTGGGTGATTATTATCATCCCTCTTCTACAAAAGAGGAAACTAAGGGAGTGTGAGATTAAGTGAATTCATCTCATGTCCACAGGAAATCTGTGATAAAGCCCAGACCAGAACCCAGGTCTCCAGACTCCCAGACACATGGTCTCACTCTGCCAAATTGTCCCCTACTGCTGTTTTGATGGCTCTGCTGGAGTTTTGGGAACAAGGCCAGAAATTTCTACATCAGAAAGGAAGCAGAGACAGTGGCCAAATGTTCACACATTTAGCTGGACTGACATGATTCCCATGTAAATGGATATAATAATAATTAAAGGGTTCATTGGCCTTATGCTTAAACATAGTAGAAGTTACTTTGGGTGTGATAGTGACCAGACGAATTTGTTGATACTCATTGGGGTAGGCAAGTCCAAAATCCTATTATGGTGTGCCTTACTATTTGAAACAACTGAAGGGTGCTAAGGCTTAGCCTTGTCCTCCGGCATCAGCTCCTGAAGGAGGTCCAGTTTACAGACAGCTTCTCTTTGACCACCCAGATGTCATATCCATATGTGCTCAGCCCTTCTTTCTGTGTATTTAGACATGTCTCCTATGAAACAGAAGAAAAATCCTATTTCACACTCCACATTTTGGCAGCTTCTCGCGGACGCATGGATACAGAATAACAGAGTATTAAATAGTGACTTTATACAGCACTGTTAATTTTCACTAAAAGCTTGGCTCTGTGTTCTTCCTTCTCCTTTCAAGGAGCTGGTGACTTTGCCTCCTCTGCAGAAAGTCTAAAATGAAGCCACAAGAAGTGCCTGTGTTGTTCACATGCCAGGAAATCTTGAATGAGAACATAGCTGCAGCAAGGCTGGTTCCCATTCTGCACTGGTTCACAAGGGAATGGGGTTCCAAACCATCACCTTTGCCACACCTGGGTGCCTTGAGATGCTGAAAGGAGATGTGTGGCATTTCTGAGCCACAAACACAACATATATGGGAGTTCTTCTGAGAGGTGTAGGGTATGGCCATGTCACACCAGGACACCCCTCCTCACCTCATGTGTTGGTCTGGGGTACAGATCAAACAGAAGCCCAAAGTAGCTCAGAGAGCAAAAAGTATCCAAGATATATCTTTACATGGGTTGCAGATCATTCCTGGTACTGCTAATCTGATGAGGTGGGCCTGTCCATACTCAAGAGCTGTTCGTAACAGCATTCCAATTTAGCAGACAAAGAGGAGGAATTTGAATCATCACGAAGGGGTCAGCAATCCTCCAGGAAAAAGAAAAACAAACCAAAACCTAAACCTGACCCATTTTCAGACTTCTATTCATGACGCATCCGAGCTTACCTCTATGATGATGACCATGATGCTCATATTTCTTATGAAATAATACAGCACCTGCTGTATCCTTTTTCCTTATCCAAAGCTGGAACTTACTATATGCCAGTCTCTGATCATGCATTTCTTTTTTCCCTAGCAGACAGTGAAGATTCTTGTCACTGCACCAGCCTCAGTTGCAGTGCTGTTTATTAGTTTGTGTAGGTGGAAGTATGTCTGGACTTCTTTTTCTGTCCATTACCTTCCTTGTCCTTGGTAGTTGATGGTTTATACTTTTTAACTCTGTTTAAAAAGCTTCTAATGCACTGGTTTTGTTATTTTCATCTGCCTAAAACTAGTGATGATTAAATCTGTTGACATCACCTTAAAAGAGAGATCACAGAATCAAGAGGAAGAGACAGAGCACAGCATAAGCTGTAAACTGAAAACCAAGACTATTGAGCACCAAAGTGAACGTAAAAGTTGTGGCAAACTGGCTTTTTATTTCCATATATTTGTAATCTACTTCTTAGAGAGTGGATGTATCATCAGTCACAGGCAGAAATTTTATTTGATGGAAGCAGAACAGTCAGAGAAATTAGAAATTCTTTAAATTAATGAATATTTGTACCCAAAACATGGGCAACATCAGACACATAATCTCTCTGTATAGTCCAGCTGGTTAGTTCATGAGTTTAAGGCATTAACAAGCTCTAATGCAGTTAGATGCGGAGATTTGAAATATTTTTGCTTTACATATCCGGTTGTAGGCAGAAGTTTGCAAAAACAACACAGAAGACTCAGAAGTCAGAAGAAAACTGAAAAATTCATGCACGCATTTTTAAAATTTAAAAATCAACCCACTTTTTTTTTTTTTTTAAGACACTCTTCTCATATTTTGTGTTCAAGAAAATTTGTGTCTGCCATTTCTGGAAGCATAAATATCTGTGTAAGGCGTTGGCTTCCTTCTTACCTGGGATTAGCCAAATATCAGAAAGAAGATGACTGATTTAAAAGTCTTGGACTGATTTAAAAGTTTTGGACAGCACAGCAAAGAGTGGCTACTTATTCTGGGGTTGTGAAAAAGCTATTACTCTCTTCATATTTCTTAATTTTGAAGTAGACGTTTTGTCTTCCCGTGTGCAATGTCACCATTCTCAGCATGGGTCCTTATGAGTGAGACCGATACAAATGTTGTGTATCTCTCACCGACACAGTTCACTGATCTTCAGGTGTGAATCCCCCACTGCATCAGCAGCAGCCCCATCACGTGGCAATCACACACTAATCCACGGCAATCACGCACCCATCACACACTTACCATGCCCCAACCATGGGGCAATCACAAGCTGCAGAAAATCATTCCTTATGTGCTATTAAAAAGAAATCGAAAAACCTGTGATTATTCCTAATAGTCTCCCAGAAAGACGTAAGCAGTCACGATGCACTCTTCAAGGCTTCAGTCAAAGAGATGTACAACTTCTTGTACAAGTCTTCCCCTTGCATAAGGTCTTTTGAAGACTCTGTTAGCAAGGCAGCATTGTTCCTTGTCTCTCCCTGCTTGCCACTGCAAAAGTAAAGCCTTTCTGTGAAGCCTGTGTTCAGAGCTGAAGGGTGAGCTCATCTCCAGGACTGGCATACACCGATGTACACGCATCTTTGGCTTCCTGACAGCTGTGCTTGTGTGAAATATTATCCAGAAAAACCAACTTTCACACAGAAACAAGGTACACAACTAGGCCTCCACTTCTACAAACTCTAGGGCTTGTATATGATGGGTAGGTTGTGAAAATTATCTCTGGGAGTGATTTGCAAAAGAAAACAAGACTTAAAGCATAATAGCTACATATCTTTTGACTTTACCGTAATATACACTGCTTTGATCCATTTATTCCTAGGACTGTATAAAAACAGTGAGTCTGAGCTATGCCTGCTTACCAACAAAGACCAACTTCAGAAAAGTGGTCCTGGGCACCATCAGGACTTTCTGTATGCTTCTCACCTCCTTCTTTTACTGAATGAACTGTAAGAATACCAAGAGAGAAAAATAAAACCCAGCAGTTATTCCTGACCTCACAGCTGCTGGCACAGCTTGTTTGAGTTGTCTCCAGCCAAAATCATTCCCTACTCGGAGCACAATTGTGAAAATTACGTGAATTCAGTATGTACAGCCATTGTTATCTAACACAATCCTATTAAAATGTAATGAGGTCTTTACTTTTAATTAATACTGTTTTTATTAATGACTGCCTGTTGGCCACTGTTGAGATCAAAGACACATGTATTTTCAGCAGTATAAACATATAATGCAGTTACACTTTGGAGCTAAAGAGCTTACAGCTTTAACAGACAAAAAACATTATTCTTTTGTAGACAGGGAAAAGGAGCTGGGAAGGATTAAGTGACTCTCTTGAATCCATGCAGAAAGACTAAAGAGGAACCATGAACCAAATCCAGTTCTCTTGAGACCCTGCCCTGTATAAGAACCTCAAGACAAATCTTCCACCACTGTCCTCAGTTACCACTCATTACAACAGCAAGTAGGCTATGAAAAATACTGTGACAAATTAGATCAATTTTCTAAGTGATTGCAGTCCAGAGTTACAGTGGTAGTCAGTGCATAATTCTCTACTGTCACCTTTATCCTTATAAAGTCCTTGTTGCTTGCACTTCAGGACTATTGGATGATTCTATGAAAAGTAAAATTCAGAAGTGTTTGGGACTGACTGTGATGCAGTGCAGGGCTCACTGATTTCGGTAAGGCTGCTCTCTCTCCCCATCTATTCCCAGCAGGAATTCCTCCTCTGATCATACCATCAACAGTTCAGAGGAGACTCAAATTGAATCAGCAAACAGCAGTGGCAGTTCAGACCACCATTATGGGTTCTCCTCTCCTGTCAGGAATAAATTATCACTGTGCTCCCTTGACAAGCAAACTGATTGCCTTGGGATGCACAAGATGCACGTCTGTAGCAGTTGCATCTCATAAAAATACTCACAAGAGAGCCTACCCCTGAGTTCTGTCGTAAGGACTTCATTCTCTCCTTTCAGTCCCAACCCCGTTCAGACACTGAGCACAGAGGCATTTATTAATACCAGACCCTGTAGGTTTCCTATCATTTTATAAAGATGGCATTCATGCTGACTGTTAGTTTAAGCTTTAAAAGAGGAGAACAATAGGATTACTTTTCCAAAGCAAATATAAGTGCTCAATATTATTATTATAGTTTCCATGCCTGCATCAATGAAAGGTCACAGCCTCCTCAATGCTCTAAGAGGATAGTAAGACACAGGAAAAAATCTGGACTGATATATGTTTGCTTAGAACAATATAGGATTGTTGGTACACTCCCTGAGCACAGCTGGCAGACACTGTGCAGATGTTCTGTGGGCTTGTTCGGAATGGGCATGAACAGTGTTTAAAAGCCACTAAATAATCTTAAACAGTTGTAGCTAAAGGATCTGCACAAAGCTTGCCAGAGTTCCCAACTGCAAAGAAGCCCCTTCCAAGAGCACTCTGTCCTGGACTTACTGCCTTGGCTGTGATGGGCAGAGAGCTGGCAGGGACTGCTGCTGAGACAGACCTTTAAAGAAATTGTACATCTCTTTGGCCCAGGCCTAGGAGAGTGCATTGTGACTGCTCGCCTCTTTCTTGGAGAAAATTAGGGACAATCACACATTTTTTCATTTCTTTTTAATAGTATATAGAAATAATATTCTGCATCTTGAGGAAGGGAGAGAACAAAAGTGATTCACTAAGAATAAACATGGGTAAATAAATGGGAGTTTCAGGGTAGAGAAATAAAAAAAAAATTAGGCCAGCAGAGGAGAAAAACTTATTTGAGCAGACAAAGAAGTATACAAGTCTGTATTTGGATCTGAAACAGAAGAAGATATAAGAGTCATTAGAAACATTTACCCTTAGTGTGCTGGTTTTCACTTCTTAGTCTTTTGGGCTTGGAGGTTTTTTATTTTAGGGAAATGTTGGGTTGATTCTGGTGTTATTTTCCTTTTTCTGTGTGAGTGGAAGGGTGCATAGCTTTGAAATCCATGGCAACAATTCTGTTTCTGCATAATCAGCCCACAACCCATCTTTGCTTTTGTGCCTTTTGGATCCTAAGCACATCCCATTTCCCACAGATTTTGTTAAAGCACTAACTTTGAACATAATTCATATGAAATTTCCGAATTAGACTATTGCTAGCCATGACAACAAGGACCTGATTTCCCCAGGAGTTAGGGAGCCATGAGGAAAAGAAGAAAACTTATGCTTGTGGGACTAATTTTGGCCACACTGAAACTGTCCAGATGTCAGCATAAAAAACGAAGGTAATGAAAACCAGTACCCCCCTCTTATACGTTTACCACAATGATATAAGTATCGTCCATTTTACAGCATGGGAATAAAAGTCTTTCATTGCATGGAAATGTATTGCATAACTACTGTACTCTACTGTTTGGAAAATACTGGGACAAGCCAACACCAATACTTCCTATCATTCTCATATTTGGTTAATCAAATTACTTTTTACCAGACATCAGCCAGAACACAAGATAATTGTTTTCTATTTTAAATAATGGCTTGCTGAATTCAAAGGGCCTTGTTTTAGTCTGCAAAGACTGGCATTAAGCTGGAGTAAAACAGCATCCAATTATGCCCATTACCCCTAGGCAAGAACTTTTCTTAGAAAAATCACCTGTCAACAGCACAGCATTCTGCCAGAGTAATTTCTATTCTCTTTTTGTTCCAGAGGCATTTTATTTGCTGATCTATCAGTTGAAAAGTCCCTGCCAAAGAGGAGGAAACAATAATGTTTTAGTGAACAGTTCAACACACTTGCATAGAGCTAAAAGGTTTGTACCAGTCCAATGCGATACATTCTTCACATATATTCCAACTCAGACATGCAGATCATGAAGCAGCCAGCTGTGGTCCAGGAGGTCTAAGAAGATTTTGGGAGCTAGAAAAGTAGGTTCAACTTTATGTGCAGAAGACTGTCTTTACCTTTCTTGCTATGTTTTTAGTCTGTTATGGATAACAGTCAGAAAACATCCAAAGAGGAAACCAACCCAACACACAAACCAAAAAAAACCTCAAGAAAGAGAACTGGTGAAAAGTTTCTCTTTGCAAATAAGGACACTATCTACAGGCCCCATGCTTTTCTCTCTCATGGCTTTTAGATTGCTCCAAAGAATTCACTTTAGGTACAGTTTCATTTAAGTGGGCTCCACAGAGAAGCAATTCTGTAATTTAAAAAAATATATTAAATGCCACAGTAAACACAGAAGAGGAGTGGCTTTGCAGTTTCCTTTTGTAAATTCTGATGGTGTTTTAGCATTTTTAGTATAATTTTTTATAGCAGGCTGTGACCCGAGGATCATAACATTTTGAGAGGAAGACACATGTCAAGAGGATTTAAAGGAATAAGAGAATACATTTACGAGAAACAACAAAATTGACTGAATCTGCTGCCTGTGTTGCATTCTGCACAACAAAAATGAGAGAAATTCTGGAGGTCAGAGCATGAAACTGTTTTAATCTAATTCAGTAGCTTGTATTTAAAGACTCATTTTCAGCAAAAGGTTATTGAAACCAAAGCCTGGGGAGAAGGAGCCAGCTGCTTCAGAGGACATATGATCAAGTTTTAACATGATTAATTTTTCACAGCAGTGGCCCTTAAAAACTTTCCCATCACATTTGATAACTAATGTGTATTTGCTACAGATGGCTGCTTTGGTCCATGTTTACTGAGGAGGGGTCTCTTCAGTCTGAACAGGTAGTGTTGAGCCACCAGATCTGTTTTTCTTAGCCAAAATGGCAGCTACTTAACAGTCACAAAGGCTTCTTTTTACAGCTTCTTTGCCAATTCAATGGCACACAGAGGAATAAGGAAACTGGAGGCCAAGGGAAATCTTGACTTCTGCCAGTCTTTGCAACTCAAATTTCTTGTATGACAGTGATGAATATTTTAGCTTTACCACTTTTTTTATTAGGAATAGCAGGAGACAGAGGTGTATTAAAGTGCCTGTCCAGCAAGGACAAGCAAGCAAGCCCTAAAAAGTGCTGTTCATACAAGTAGATCTCTGAGTTTACAAATATGCTTGGTGCACTGGGCACGTAAAATGATGTACCACCCCTGAGCAATATTGTTCTGAGCAAAAAGCCTGTGAGCTGTGGACACTCCCCAAGCTCTGCTTTGCCATTAGCTTGGCAGATCTATCCATCCATACTGGTGAGTATCAGCGCTCAGCCCCCCCAGGAGAATCACCTGTGCTGACATAGGGGCTTAAGCGTGAGGTGAATTTTACATGCCTAAGAGCTTGGGCTCCAAAAGGACCATCATGTTTATTGAGAAACCACAGTGCTGCCTACTAGTAAACATCAACAATGAAAGTAGCTTAAATTTCACTTCAGTTCAAGGGGGTTTTTTGCACAGTTCTTTCCCTTGAGTGCTTCTCCTGAGAATTCAAAGTCCTGAAATGTCTTGTAAAAGGTATGCATCTGAATTCTTTCAAAGCTGATGGAAGAAAGAAAGATTGTTCTTTCTTTCAAAGCATGGCCAGAGGAGTGTATGGTGATAGTCTGTCTCCATTGTTGCTCAGCGTTCAGCATAAGCATCAAGGAAGTTGTAAGCCTGATGAAATTCAAGTACACATTTCACTCTCTGCTGGAATATACATTACCGCCCAGTCTCTGGGGTTCTGCAGGCAAAGGACTTTCTCACCTTTCTTTGAAGCTTTTACTGCATTCCTCAGAACTGGGGAGTGTTCACTATGCCAGAGAAAAGTAGTGGGAGTGACATTCACTAGGATGATTAAGAGACAGAGCCTTTTCTCCTTGCTCCAGTTAGCACATCACCATTGATGGAGCAATAAGCATTTTTTCATCTCCTTTCTTTCCCTCCTGTGACCCACTCACCAGACTCACCCTCTCCAAAGTCCCTCTTCCACCCCCACCAAATACCACCCTCTAAAGGTGAAGATGTTCTCTGTGATGTGGTAGGTGAGACTTCAAGTCTGCTTGGCTGGAGAAGGAAATGGACCCATCCCTTTCATCGGAAAGGTGGATGATGCTCTGACCTCAGGAGCAGCATCGAGGAGGAGCACCATCTGAATTCTTTTTCCCAGTGGCGCTCAATCCGTTGGTGAGCAGGGATCTGCAGGGATATTGGTGGAGGTTAGCCCAACTCAGTGTGGGAGAGCTGCTAAATTATCAGTGCTAATAAGGCAAAGCGACTTGTTACAATAAGCAGCAGAACCCCAAGACATAGAAAACTGTAACACTGAAAGCTTAGTTCCCTGCAACAAGTGTAAACACCCCACACTTAAGTGGCAGATGAACAAGGGACCTGTGGATCCGAATTTTTGACTGGGGCCCTAAAAGTAGCAGGTGAGCATTGAAGTTGTATCCAAGCCCTTTCATGGATTCAGCCCCCAAGTCCTATTAAGCAAGCAGCCACCTTAAACACACCTCAGGAATCACAGTCTGTTGTTTATCACTTCCCACAGGCACCACTTTAAACACACACTTGTGAGTATTTGTGTGCATAAAAGGAATACCTGGAGAAATTAAGAACATCTTAATTAAACTTAAGATGTGTGGTTCAGATAAGTTTGGCATGGGGCCACTGCATTCCAAGATTCTCAAATAGCATAATCTAATTAATTTTGTTTAAGAACACAGAGGTCATAAACATACAGTAATTTGAAACACTTAGTACCCTGCCAGCTGGCACTGTCTCCTTTCCACTTCTTTGCGCTGTAATTTCACTTCCATTTGTGCTGGGCCTGAAATCTCCTCACTCTAGTAGTAGGCTGTATTATGTTACACAGTATTCAGCTGAGATATTTTTTAATGAACTAATTACATGTTAGTTAATAATAGAACATTTCTTTAGTAGTCAACTGCTGAATATAATTCTGAGAGAACTACTGTAGGCTGGGATCCTGCAGGAACGTTTAAGAAAAGGTTTCATCTCAAAGCAATATGTCTATTCCTTAATATGCTATAAGAAATTCCTTAGTCCCTGAAAAGCCTGGTGTTTTATCTTTTCACTGCTGGGTTGTGCACTGGGAACTGATGTTTTGCCACTTTTGTTTGCAGATGAATTTTGGAAGTCATTGAAAAATAATGGAGAGTATTTGTGGATACCTGCCATCAGAAAGTCATATTTAGATTTCTTTCTGTTTGCCATTCCCTCATGTCCAGTCCATTTCTGCTGCGGTGCTGTAGACACAGCCTATGTGCTCATTTCCTAAGCAATCTCCAAGCTCCGGGAGCAGATATCTTCTGCGAGGTTCAGACCCTCTTTATGGCTCTCCTGGACGAGGTAGCATGATGTCATGTAACATGATGTTGTGCAAATCTTCCAGAATGCTTCTCACCGCTCTGCCCACCGGGGAACCATCTGGCTGGTGTGTTCAGCCAAATATCCAGAGAGCTCAGCACATTTCTGGTTGCTGAGATGAGGCACAGATAAATGTCACAACTTTAGACCTCAGCTTTGTTACTCAGAAATAATTCTCCAAGGATGCATGCTCTTAAAGGTTTTCTTGCGACCACTGGGTTTAGTTCTGAGACAGCAATGGGTTACAAAGAAATTTTGATGGCCTATGGATATTATTACTTCAGAAGTGTAAACTTTTGAGAATGTCATAGGTCAGATTCTCCTTGCCTGATGTGAATGACAACAGCATGATGAAGCAATATTTAAGCAACACAGATTTATAGCAAGGAAGGGGCTGGCTTGGCATACAGAGACACACTCATGTCATGCTCGGGCTTCACCATTCTCCTCACAGCCTGTGCATATCTCTCACTATAACATTAATGAAAGGCGGGCATTGAGGGGTTGTGTTCTTACATGTACATTAGTGAGTAGAGATCTCCATCAAAGATTTTCTCTGCTGGAAGACAGGGATACAGTTACAAAGCTATTCTCTGTCTGGTACTGCCAGCAGCACTGTAAATCCCCCACACTCCGTATCTAATGTGCTCAGATGCAGAGGAGGCAAACAGTCAAGCCAAGGAAAAGCAAGAGGAGCACAGGCTGGATGAAAGGCAGCTCTCAGAGACAAAAACCAGACAGAACCCCTTACAAACCCAGCACTGAGCTCCTGAGAACCACTCAGCCTTAACCCTTAGCCAGCTAGAAACTGAAGGAGAATTACAGAATTACCAGTTTACTGACAGTGAAAATATTAAGGATGGCTTTGTGAGCATGAAATGCTGTCTGATGTGGAAGCACTGGGGTTTTTTGAAGCATTATGCATGAGAGACATATACACATCCCATTTCCTACCTTCCAGTACTGTTAAGGAGAAGGACTTTGAGCTGTAGAATCTCTGGAGGTAGGCAGGGATCTTCAGGGTTTCCAGTCCAGCCTCCTGCTTGCACCAGGTGCAGTGGCAGCAGGCTGCTCAGAGTCATGCCCAGCCAGTTTGGCGTGCCTCCAAGGATGGAGATGCCACCACCACTCCGGGCAGCCTGTTCCAGCACTTGACTGTGACTTCAGTTTTTCATGATATTGAGCTGGAATTTCTTGTATGGCAACTTGAGTCCATTGACTCACATCCTTAGTGAAATCAAGATTGGACTATAGCTTCACTAATCCCACTGTATTTATTTGAACAGTTCTAAGTAATTTTATTGTAAATTGTAGTGGAGGTAGAACTGCAGGGTACAGATGACCAATAATGCTATGTAAAACCTTCCACTTTGGATTTAGCTGGATCTGACACTTATTAGTTGGCACTGTCCTATAAGTGGTTTGAGAATAACAATTGGTGGCATGAGATCACTCCCTTTTCTATCATATATGATTCTGACATTGCTTAGTGATCTCAGTCCAGTACTCAGTGGACTAATCTTCTTGTTAAAGCCCACCATCATAGTTGGTGGTCACACATTTCTTGACAGCTTCCAGATTCTTAAATATATTTAGGCATTATTCTGCTGTCTTGCAAGGCCTACGAGATTTATATAAGTAAGAAACTTTTTCAGAGTTGCCTGACTTATACTCCTTTGAAAGCTATGATTTAAGTAAAAAGGATACTGGAATTTACCTTTTATCCTTAGAAGTAATCTCTCCTCAAGAAGGAGGCAAGAAGAAGAGAAAGTGGGGTGAGTTGTGGAAATCTATGCTGCCTTTATAGGTGTCGTGCATGTTAAAAGAACTTCACTTGCAGAAACTCTGTCACTCAAATCCAATAACTATGCTAAAATAAATTCATATAAGGAAATGCTATTGGCTACAGGCCACTTCACATCAAAATTTTTCATGGATATAAAAAAAAAAACCCAGACAAAACAACCCACAGATTCTCTTTCCTAAACACTAGTGCAAAGAAGAAAAGAGCTCACCGGATTTTTTTTTAGTGCTCTTTAGAAAAATGACCCTTGAATAGGGTCTTGATGAAAGGTGCACTACAGGAACAGAACTGGGGATAACCAAGGAGGAGAAGTGGCTCACATACTTATGCATATGAGATCAAACCCCTGTCTTGCATCTGGTGAGTTTATACTGACAGTTTATTTCCAAGACAGTCATCAATATAATGTCTGAGAGCTTAATCCTTCTCCCACTAAGTCAGTACCAAGACTCCCACTGGCTTCTACTGTGTAGCTTTGAAGCCTGCGTGTTCAGTGCCTACAAAATGAACTGCTACTTACCCAGGAGAAAAGCCAGGCAGAAAGTATTCAAGTATAAACATTTACATTTAAAGAATTGCCTCTATTAAAGTCCATCACAAAAGTGATGGATTGTCTGTCATTTTTGAGAGTATTTTTTATTCCATGTATTTTGTCTAAATGGACGTAGCTATTGAAATAAGAATAGCCTATTTTATTTTAGGTTCTAAATAAACCAGAAATTCAATCTTATTTTCTGAGTAAAATAAAAACTTATTTTATAAAAAAAATACGGCTGATTTACAAAAACCTTTCTTTGGATAACAGAAGAATAAACAAAATAATCTCATTGTTTTGGAGGAAAAGTAATAAAATATCACTTGAATTGCACTTGATCAATCAGATAAGTCTGCTTTAAATCTTGAAAAATGAAAACATCATTGACATTTTCCTATGCTTTAAGTGTTGTTTTTTTGACCTGTTCTATCTGCTTGGATGCTAACCACAAATTCCAGTTGGAGCGTATTGAGAAGTTCAGAGCAAAAATAAAGAACACACAAACATCAGCTTCGTTCAAGGGCAAAGGGCACAAGGTACAATATGTTTTTCTATGACCTTTAAAATCTGGGCCTCTATAGTTCTGCAGAGCTGAGCCTTTGGGGGTCATTGGGAACAATAATTTAACAATAATTTAACTTTTTGTCATTTATTTTTCTCCATGCAGAGCTTCCAGAGCGCGGAATTTCATTTTATGCGGGATGTGGTGCTGACTGAGATTGAAGGCCTGAGAAAGTTACAGATGCCAGTTCATGAGGACTTTCTTTAAAATATGCTTCTAACTCAGAAATAAAAAACTGCAATTAATGAATTGCTGTTTATCTCAAAAAGCAATAGCACTTGCCTTCATTGTATTCCTGATTTTCATGGAAAGGGACTACAAACAATAACTTTCCTCCCTGACAGACATCTGTGGTGCAGGGACTGTGATTCTTGTCCTGCTGAGCAACATTATACCATCAAGTGCTGAGCCATATGAAGTTTTTGGCTGTGCTCTTCCATTTTTTTCCTAGTTCTCCAGATTCCTATGCCCTGTTCTCTAGTTCCCAGAGGTAGGCATTTCTGCAATTTCGATTCACTTCCAAATATCTTTAGAAAATGCAAAGCGCTCTTGGCTTGGATTTCATGCACAGTCCAGTGCCAAAAACCTATCTGCATTTTTTCCCTTGTATATCCTAATTCTAAACTTAGTTTTCCTTTTACATTCTGCAGCACTATGCAGTCCTGGGGGGAAATAGCTATTCAGGGTAGCATTAACCCTGTGTGAAATACAAAGTGCGAACATTTTGGCTGCCCATCATCACTCAGCTGAACAAAATGGCTCTGTGCTGGCACTCCTTCCACCTTCTTCTCCCCAAAACTCCTTAAACAAAACCCATCTTACTCTCTCTCAAACCATAGACTCACATTGTCTAGCCTGTCTAACAGCCCCCTAATCCAGTCAGAAAGCCCAAACTGTTTGAAATAACCAAATATGCATGTGGAATTTGCATTAGGAACATAATAGACCTCCTAAGCACGGTTATTACAGCATGCTCAATTGTTCAAACATGCCTCCCACCTGTTGCTGCTTATAATGTGCTCAAGTGCCATCAAGTGCAAAAGTTATGGTGCTATTTATATGGAGCCTTCTTAGACATGCACGAGGTGCAAGACATATTTAAAAGACCCTTCTTTTATCTCTTCCGCTGGGCACAACAGGGGTCTCATCTCCTCCCTTGGTGCACATGTGACTACAGATGTCATTACTGGAAATAAAACATTCCCACTATGCAGAGACCAAACTTCAGTGCAGGAATTCTCTTGTGGCTTTCATCTGGAGAAGGAGAAAGTGGGGGGGAAAAAAGCAACCCAACAAAAATGCCCCATGCCTTTGATGGTTTAATTGTTGTGTTGTGGACGCATGTGAGGTGAAAACAAGGAAGGAACTGCAAGTATTTGCTTGGAAGCTGTTCCAAAATCCTGCAGGAAATTTGTGTCAGCATTGGAGGCCTGAGGCTTTCCAGAGTTAGTGGAAAGACCCACTGGAGTATGTTCTGGATCAAGCCCTTAATACAGAAATGTGTCCTAAGTGGTGAGTCACCTCTTGTGCATAGCTAAAAGGTATAAACCAGTGAACTTCTAGTTCTAATTATGCCAGCTAACATTGTCATCATAAACTCAACAGAGGAAAGATTTTACCCAAAATTTCAGTGCTTTTCAGTTTCAGGAGTCTCAGTTCAGGCTCTGAAGTTTAGGCCATGCCAGGGTGGGCAGTCACAAAGCAAAACACAGACCTGTTGGGCTTTAATGCTTCAATAACTAGGAATAACATAAAAAATAAAACTGCAAATTTGTTTCAAATGGCCCTGTAGAGTACATGAGAGCTCTGTATTTACAGCTTTCCTATTCCTGATTCTGGAGAGCAGGAGCTTCTGTGAAGATGTGGGTGAAATGTCACAGGAGCAGCTGTTTCTGCAGCATACAAGAGAATGGAGAAATACCCATGGAAGGACTGAGATCTTTAGGTGTGTGAAATGATGGTGGTGTTGTACAGAAAGATCTGTGTAATGAGCTTCCTTGGGCACCAACAGATGAGGAACATGGAAACACAGAGCTCTGCACAAGCAGCTGAACCTTATTCTTATCAAAAGCTTCTCTAGCTGGAGATTTTCAGTGGTTGAATTATACTTGGTACATGACATGATGTCTCACACATCCACAGTACTATGACCCACCTTCTTCTTCTTGCTTCTAAAAGTGGTGGTATTATCCTCTTGAAAATGGTGCTGTCCCCTGAGCCAAGAGCTTGCAGAACCTCCAAGTCCATCTGCTGGTTTGGTGCCCCTGTGCTTATCTCTGTGGCCCTCTCTGTTAGCAGTACTCCAGGCACAGCTGGCTGAAACACTGCTGTATAATCTGTTTTGGAAGGAAAATTAGCTTTTCAGCTAAACTTTTTTTTTTTTTTCATGGATTGTCTGCTTTCCATGGTAAATTCCAGCTTCTGGCTGAAAAGCCAAAGCATTTGCAATAAAATGCCTCGTGTGTTTGTATGAGATGGTGCATGGCACGGGAAGGTAGGGAAATATTTTCTGACAAGTGCTGCTGATATAAACTCATATTAATGTTGATGCCTTTTCATGCAGCAAGTTGTTAGTGGAGCCACTGGAAATTACAGACAGATGGAAGATACAGGTTGTTGCATGAAGCTTGTTCAGCATGCTGAACAACACCACAAATATGTTTTTATACGCACACTTCTTTGAAGTGTGATGGATGTAGCATGTGTGAGTTGCTGTCTCATTTTTCTATTGAATTATAAAAAAGCCTACCCACAGATCTAGCTGGGTGGTAGCTCAATTTTTCCCAGTAGCTTCTGACAGTAGTTACATTTCATTTAAAACATACGCTCACTTTTCCTGCATTCCCCAATGTAAACATGTACGAGATGCTGGAATTTACTGAAGAAAAAAGAACTTTGCAGACCTGTGCTGCAGAGGGTGGCACAGGAGGGCCAGAGAAAACACATCTGTGGGTGAAAGGCTCACACACTTTAACAGCCAGAGAGCTATAGGTTTTTCCTCAGCTGCCCATGAAAGCACTGAGCTCAGCATTTGCTTTCTCTGAAGGAGATGGGGCTGTGCCCAGTCCCTGTCTGTGACTTACAGGGTGCATGGGGAATGCAGCTGTGCCCTGCTCGCAAGCCACAGGGGAAAAGCCAGTTCCACTGGCCCTGCCTTGCTCCTCTCCCTTGGTTACCCTGTTATCCACGACCAGCCCTGATTCTGCCTCCACCTTCCCATCCGAGCACCCATAGCTCTTGGACATCCTCAATGATTTTCTTACTAAAACATACATTCGACTGCCAGCACCTGAATGTTTTCAGCATCTTCTGCTACTGGAGAAAATGAAGATTTTTTTTTTTTTAAATGTATTTATTTTAATTGTGAGCTCTACGTCTCTCGGTTAATTCGTTCTCTGGCTGCAGTTTGAAAGAATGCCATTTGCAGAAACCACAAGAGGCTTAAAGAGTGGAGCAATTACTGCATCCACATTCTTGGAGAAGTCTGATAACAGCGGAGACCATTCCTCCAGCTCAGTGGCAGGCGTGAGTATGCTGTGAGAGAGTACAGCACGAAAATGACTCATGGGCCAGCAGAGTCCTCAGTGCCTGCACGCTGACATCAAAGCCTAAGAACTCAAGGCCTCCCTTGAATGAGCTCAACTGCATTTAAGGAGATTCTGGTGATCAGTCTAAAAAAAGCACATTAGACATGTTTAAGGAAGCAAAGCACAATTCCTTTGTTATCTCTGGCATCAGTGGAAGTGTAAGAGAAGAGGTGTATTTTCCCAGGGTGTCCACCAGACAGGAGCCCTGCAGGGTTTTTCAGATGCCCATTGATGAAATTAGTATCAGTGAAGACTGATCAGTATACACTGATACCCTACCCAAAAGAAGAATGACTTTTATGATTTTTAAATTGTGAATTAGGTTCTCACAAAGTGTTGATTTTGGCAGATCTTGAAAGTTTGTCAAACAGACCACTTGCTTTGTGACACTGATATCTTGATACATATAGAAATGCTCCTTAACATTTTGTTTGTTTGCCTCAATATTTACTGACTTTCATCATCGTTTTTATCTACCTGTAACAAAACTAAAGTCAATTTTCTACAGCAACAGCAGATACAACTTTACTCTGGACAGCTCTGCCTGCAGAGTGTTGACCATCTTCATTTTCAAAGTCCTGTACACTATTATCCTCTCACTTCTAACCCAGTAATTTTAAACCTAAAAAAAAATCTAATTTTATTATCCAGTGGTAGAGAACTGTCTGCTTTTCTTATTACATCTGCATTTAATCTCACAGTAATTAACCTTAGATGCTAACAGTTGCGATTCAGTTTCCCACTGACTAGTACCCATGCATAGAAGATCTTTTGGAAGTTTCTTAAAGCTCTTGGAGCTCAGGAAAACTGGATTAAATTTTGTCTATGCCTCAGACTGCCTTCATGATTATGGTCTTTTCTCAATGCCTAGAATAAGGCAGCTTTCTCTTAAGTGGGCCAGCTGTCCCCATGTTACATTTTTTCAATACTTAAAGAGGGAATAATAGTATTTCCGGGTTTCCATACAGAAATTGGTCTTAATTTTTGACAACAGCTATTAGCCAATCTGTAGCACAGAGGTGGTCTCATCCTGGCTGAGATCTGTTTATAAAAATCGTTAATGGTTCTGCAAATAAACAACAAGAACAAAAATACTGTAGGTTCTGTCTCTACAAAACATTACATCTTAGACACAAAAGAATTTGTAACACCATCTGCTAGGAAACTTCTGCTGAGAACATTGTTCAGGTTATTCTTTCTTTAAACTGTCCAAATTCTTCAGGTTTGAATGGATTCTGCTTTTTTATTTAAAGTGTGAGGTGAGCAAAAGGGGAGACACAATAACATAATGACAATACAATGGAGTCACTGTAAAACATATGGGAGAAGATGTTGGAGCAATAGTGACTTAAGAATAGGCAGGAAAATACATGGATTTAAAAAGAAAGCAATTTCTTGCAAACATTTCACAAAACAGCAGAATGATAATTTTTTGAGTGATGAAATCCATTGCTTCAGTGCTAAATTTATGATGAACATCTGTTGTGGCATATGGCAAGTACTGTCACGATGCTGCGGCGAGCAGCAGCATAATTCTCCATATATAAGCCTGTGGTCCTGCTTTATTCTGCCCTTGCAGTACTGGGGATATTCCCACACTAAGTTTCAGATAAGCCCACATAAGTCCTCGTTTTATAAAAGAACAGTAGAACTGATTCAGGCTAAGCAGAAGAAATCTCATTTCTCCAGAATGGGACAATTACCGAAACAACAGATGTGAGGAGCCCTGGTGCATCTTTCAGTGGCAGCTCTTTGGCACAAATATGCACTTGTTTGAAGAATACCAAATGTCCATTTGTAACTGCACTGAAAAAGTTCCGTCTGTGTTTTACTCTTTCCTAGCTGGTGACCTGTAAATTTCCACCTTTAAGGCAACGCCTCTTTGCGCAGGTCATATATATATTGAAATTATCAAAGTTCTCATTAAATCATATTTTATATCTCTCTTCCTGATGAAGAAGTTATTTATTCAGCTTGTTTTCTTGGGGGGTGAGGGTGTGGCTTTCCTGCAGGGGAGCAGGAAAAGGTGTCATTAATAATTTAGGGCTTTTCCTCAGATGAATTTCAGGCTATGAACTTATATTTCTGAAATCTTTAGTACCACAAAAACAGGAATTTAGGTAAAGCTTTGGAAATGTCTCCTCTCATCTCACCGGTCACTCATCCATCATCTGTGTTAAAGCATAAATCCTTTCTGCTTCCACACAAGTGAGGGAAGGAATGAGGAGGAGATAATTTCCCCTTTTTTCTGATACCGTTTGCTTGGTCGATAGCGACCAGCTCTGACAGAAAAGTCAGAAACTGAAAAATCAGTTATTCCTTTTGTATATCATTTAGGAGCAGGCACCAGTTCAACCCTAGCAAGACCTTTTGGCCCTCCCAGGAAGAGAAGGAGACAGAGGAAAAACAAACATGTGGAGATAAACAGCAGGCCGTGGAGCACAACAAAAGACAAGGGTTGTGTGGAGTTGCAGGACCAGAAATGGAGGAATATGGAGAAGAGCACTCATGTAAGGGTCCCATGTTCCCAGGAAGGGTTCAAGGAGCTGATGGCAGCTGTCCAGGGGTGCTGTGCCCTGGGGACTGGGGCAGCAGGGGACTAGGGACAGGGCTACTGGCAACCAGGCTCCCCCATCCCATTTTGATTCTGCTTCTTCCTCCCGGTGATGTGAACAACCAGTTCAGATGGAGCCAGGAGAAAACTCATGGTAAGGCTCTGGTGATTTGCAGGGCTTTATTCTGAAAGGTTAGACATGCCTACGTCAAAAGTGTTGCTCCAAGCTGGACTAGGAGAGTATTTTAGAGATCGTTTAAGATTTGGTGTCAGACTAGCCTGTAATGTCCCCAGCAGAATAGAGACTTTCACCATGAGAAAACAAACAAACAAACAAGCAGTCGGAGAAAAGAAGCTGTTTTCCATATTTTGCTTGGAGGCAACAGACGTTTATCATACCTCTTTTGGCAGGACGAACTCTTGGCTCAGAGCACAGCAAAACTTTCCATGGAGAGTGAATGGTGCTACTGACCCAGACACAGAGGTGTGGGAATATATGGGCTAATCCAAGCTGTCTCCAACAAGGATGCTTTACTGAGGAGGCAGCTGCTGCTTTGTAAGGGCTTTGTGGCAAGAGGATTTTTTTTTATTATTATTTCTGTACAGAGGGGTTTTCCCCCGTGCCTGGGTCTCAAAGGCACAGCCGCCACACGATTTATAAATGACAACAGTGATCACTCTTGAAAGCTCAGCCCCAGCCTGGCTGTAGAGCCTCTGCCAGCACTCTGAGCCATGGAAGGCCAGAGGATAATGTTGGCTGAGTCAAATGGCTCTTGAGGGATTTACACAGTGGATTATACTTGAAAAGGGAATCCTCTTTTATGTCTGCTCTGGGGAAATAAATGCTAGGCACTGTTCAAGGTTGCTCTGAGATGGACAAGTTTTCTGAAAGTGAAAGCAGAACCAAATTCTTGTTGCTCCCTCAAGGTACTCCAGCAAAGTCTCAAACCCATGATAATAGAAGTGAAAGAAACCCAAGCTGGTTGTTTATTGTAATGGCACTGGATGGAACCAAGCCTCAGATAAACAGAGAATGTTCTCTTCTTGTCTGCATTCATTTTACTTTGTTAGTTGCCATTAAAGTATCTGTATGGCTTTCAGCAGCACATCTATAATGTGATGAACATTTGTCCTGTCATTGTTTTCTACTTTAACTGTCTTGTAGAGGGAAAAGACATTTAGACTAATGTAGTTTGGGCAGAATTTTAGTTTGGGCACTGTAAGGAGGAGGCAGATTAAAAAAATATTTCTCTTTCTCTTTTTAATATACCTGCTTCTCTTATGTTTGTTTCAAGGTAGAAAAGGGCAAACCCTCCAAATATTGTATCTAATACAGGGCACAGACACGAATTAATTTTAACTGGAGTACAGCAGAAGAAATAATTAGCAATGTGTTTAAGAGAATATTTATAATCTAGACAAATGAATATCAGCAATAAAATTATATGTTTGGAAGTTATATAATTGAAAAACACCTAAAATCAAACAAGTAAAGTGAGCTGCTGGTTCTGAAATACTTCAAGTTTTCCTTAGTACTTTATAAAAATAAAGTCTGGTCTTAGGACCATCACTTCCCTTTTTGCTTCTGTCTGGGTTCACAGAAAACAATCTTCAAAATTACTTATAGATTTTAAAAACTGTTTTTAGAGAAGTTATGCTCAAATGTGTGATTTTAAGTTGCTTGTTTTTTTTTTTGTTTTACTTATGTTGCTGCTTTACTCATTTTTGACAGCTCCAAACTTTTCCTAATCTCTGTTTACAAGAAGTTCTGCAAATTTCTTTCAGCTCAATGAAATCCAGTGATAGAAAAATTAACCAGTCATCAGATAGCTGGTTTACCTGTCTACCAATTGTCACTTGAATATGTCAGCTCAAGGGTCATGTGCTTCACCCAATTTCAGTGACATTATTTAGTGTTTTTGTTCTAACATGACACCTAACTATGTGGCTTTAACTATGCGAAGTTGAGGTCACACCTGTGTGCAAGTATCCTCCTGATTCAGAGTGCAAGTGACTTCTCAGTTGTGTGAGGCTGGTTGATCCGGGAATTAAGTTTTTAACTTGCAGCCATTTTTTGTTCCTCCATTTCTATCCCACCTCCCCTCTACAGAGGCTGTTATTATATGTTAAATATTTATGTTGTAGCGTCATACACTTAGGATGTAACTCTGATACCCAATATGCCAGCACTCCCTGAAAAGCTCTATATCCTGTGCAATATTAAACGTCTGTATTTTGTTTGGTTCAGGTTCTCACACAAGTGTGAAAAGGAATTTGAAGCTATAAATCACTGTCGGTCAGTCTTTACCTTAAGTGCTAACCACATCCCTGAATCAACAATATGTTTTCCTTCCTTTCCACAGATGGGCTGACCCTGTGGGTTCACCATGCGTTATTACACCTAGAAATTCCAGCCACGCTCACTGATTGCATCACTAACCGCTATTCATTGCTGAGCTGAGGATCGTCTTCTCACAGGATCTGCAATCACACAGCTGAGAGCTTTTACTCTCCCAGCAGAGCTTGCTTTCAATCAGAAAACCCCAAGCCTGTTAATATAATCCTAATAGTTAAGGTAAAATATTAAAACACTTTCTAATTACTTCCTTCCCATTTCCTATGGCTTTGCTTTCAATAACATGGATTTTTATTATTGTTATTGCTTGGTTTCAGACTCATTAATTTTCTGTAATAGGTCTGTTCCATTTCCTTGAACTGTGAGCATGAAGGACCTGCGTCTTCAGCTCAGGTGATGACTCGAAACAATATGAAAACGAGATGAGATAGAAAAGGTTGAAAATGTCACTTGTTCAGGTAGTGTTGCTCCATGAATTTCCAGGATAGCCAGTTCTACCTCACAGGGCAACTAGCCTCCACATATTTTCAGTTAAGAGCACTGCAGTGAGTTTGTGCTTTAGAGGGAACAGTGTCAAATGTTGATGGTTTCATGCAACAGGCAGGAGATGCTTCCCTCAGAAGCATCCCAAATTAGTACTGGCTCCCTGCAGCGCAGTCTTCTCAAGGAAAGCACATTTTTTAGAGGGAGAAGTTGAACAGGATGATGGTAAAACACGTGGAAACAAGAATATCTCAGGGAAATTAATCTCCAAGGGAGTAGTGCTGGTTTGCAAGCAACTCAAAAAATCTCAGGAGGATTCCCCTTCGTAAGCCAAGCAGGAACAGCCACCAGAGGAATTATCTGAGGGCAAACAGGCAGGCAGACAGCCAGCAGTTTTCCACCCACCATGCTAATGGAGGTGAGTCAGTTGTTTTCTTCCTCAGAGCTTTTGTGAGGGATTAACACAAAACATAAGCTCCTTTCATCACTGATTTATGATCTTCCTCTGTAACTGATTGGATAACCCCGATCTTCAGCTGGTGTAACTCTATCTCATCCCACTGATTTCAGACCTGATCTTTGAAATGTGAAGTTTCTTTTCTCTTATGGCTATGCCTGGTTTAATTATTTCACTCTTACACTGTAACTTTAAGTTTAAATGTGTAGTTCTGGAGCTCCTTACAGGAGGGTATTTTATGTTTCTGACTATTCAGTCCCTCCCTTTCTTACACACACAACTTTCATTAAGCCACTCAGTAGCTCCTTTCTCTAAGACTGTCTAGTCCTAACTCTTGCTTGCCTTCTCCTGAGCTGTTCTCATCATTCTCCCTCTTTCCTTGGCTATAATATCTTTCCCACAGTACAATCACTGGCACCCTGTGCAGGCTCTTGCAAATAGCTAACACAAAAAACACATTGCCTGTCTTTGCCCTTCTATCCTTTGGCTACTGCAAACTGGCATTTTGCTTGCATTTTTCACCCTTTTTTTTTTTTCCTATTTTTTCATCTTCTTTTTAGCACAGCTGTGCAGCTGGCTGCTGGCTTCAATTATTTTTCTATTTTTCCACAATAACTCCCAGGTCTTTTTCCAGAGAATAGTGCTGGATGACTATTTAATTCAACACATACAATAGTTCTTGCATCAGTTTCTTGCTTGCAGACAAATTACTTGATGTGTGCTAATATTGGACTACATTTACCACCTGCTGGCTCAGATCATCTCAAATGATCCAAAGACTCTCGACTTCAGTTCCACTGTTCCCTGCATTCTGTCCACTCCTAATGCTAGTATTATATTCCCCTCCAAAGGTTTATTTTTAGGACACCTCTGCCAAATTGTTTACACATGTTAGTTCCCTTAACATTTCCTCCTTTCCAACAGCTTTTGACCCCAGGGACAAACTGAAGGCCTCTGCACATTAGTTCTGAATGGTTTATAGCCATGACAAAGTAGAAGTGTGAATATGGGGCAGGCTGAACACAGGTTCTTCCTTTTGAAAAATTAAAAATGGAGAGGGCACAATTGTCAAAAGGGCATAAAACCAGATAAGACGAGTGAGAGCAACTGTGACTAACTCCTGAGAAAATGCTGCTCAGTGCTCACACTGGGAATCCACTTTTTCCAAGTCATTAGAAATAAAAGATTCTGGAAGTGTTGATACATAAAGGCAATCTATGCACACTTCACTTCTAATATGCAAATGTATTTGAAATTAAATCCGTCCCCTTATGTACTCTGAAAACTACAGCATTAGTTAAATGTTTTTGCGTGCCAGTAGGATGTTTTTGACAGTTGCTACCTCTTCTTGTAACAGTTTAAATCAGATCTTATCAGCACGCATCTGTAAGGGGAATGACAGCAGGTCAAAGCAGAAGTCCTCCCAGATAAAAGAGTGATGATCCTTATTCCCTTGGGCACCTGATTTCAGGGCAGCTGATTTCAGTGCTACACGTACACCCCTTTTGAGTGGGATTTGGCCCTTCTTCAACAGCTAAAAAACCCAGCTTTTCTTTTACTTCAAAACTAAACAACCCAGGATAAAATTAGCAAAATGTCTTAAGCCTGAGGGAAGAAACAACAAGACTGGAGATACAAAACATTTAGTTATAATGGGGAAAGATTTTCCAAAATTACCTGGCTATCTGAAAATAAAGTTACCATTTCAGCCAAGGGACAGTATTTTTAAGTGTTATGAAGAAACAGCGATTTGTGACTTTAATATCCCAGTCCTTTAGACCTTTTCTGGCAGTGCTGGGAAAACATTTCCTACATACTTTCAGTCTTATCATGGAAAGTCAGACAGCTCAGAATCACATGGGTTGATAAATTTTCAACCAAATAAGAGTCAGAAATGTAAAAGCAAAACACCCTGGGAAAGTTTCCCTTGTCTCACATGTATGAGAGAACATAGTACATTCCCCTGTCCAGTCTATAATTAAGATGAAAGGCATATTTCCATATAATTTGCGATTCAGTGGCATGGTTTGCATTCCATGTGGGCTGCGTCATCTTGATTCTTCTAATGCAATGAAACAAAACAAAAAAATGAAGTTGGGCTTAGGAGTCCAACAGGATGCGTTACTACAGTTCAAACTGGTTTTAAGTCTGAAGAAACAAAGCCACTTTAAATGCTACCTTTTCATAAGAATTGAAATGTACAGCCTCTGCAGAAGTGTGACTTTTTCATATGAAAACAATTAAATACCCTAGTTTGAAATATTAGCTTATGTTACTTTCTCTCCCTACTACCAGATAGGCAGAGAAAGACAAAAAGTCAGTAAAGATATCCTTACCCTTCATGTCTCCAGCTACACTTTAGCTCTCCATGGCTGTCTTTGGGTCATAACATGGATGTGTGGGATTATCTTGCTGAGCTCTGCAGCACCTTTATACACAAACACACATTAGTTCAACATTTAACTCTGTGCAGGTCTGACTTACCATGCCTAGTGTCATCAAAGTGATGACAAAAAGAGCCTCTTTTTCTGAGATCAGAAATATATTAAGGTTGAGAAACACATGGAAGCCCTGACCAACTGAAAAAAGTTCAAAAACTGATTCTGCTTCTGCTGCAGTTCTTCTGACTTTAGTGGAGTTCAGGAAAAACTGAACACTTAAGTAAATCCTAAGTAATTTAGGAGCTCTTGAGGAGATCTTCCCCCTGTGAGATCTCTAATAGTTCTTAATTCTATCTGGGCTAGAAATGGCAAAAGTCTTTCTCATGGTAAATCAGTATATCCATTTTTTTTTTCCAGTCTGGAATGAAAAATAGCAGAGGACACCCACATGTAAACAACCTAAAAGAGAAAATAAGCTAAGAATTTTTTTAACCCCGAACACAAGTTTTGTGCTGGGGCTGGTGCTGATACCTCTTTTTATATAAACTTGCTTGTCCATCATTATGAGAGTCTGAATCCCAAGGAGATGTATGCTCAGTCAGATGTCTGGTCATAGTTCTGCGGGAAATACAAATGCCAGGACACGTGGAGAAACCACAGAGCCCTTCAAACATAGATTCTTCCATGCAGATGCACCATTTCTACTGGGGGCCCAGTTGAGCCTGTGGAAAAATTGGAAATGCACTGAAAATTTGCCAGTACATTGAGGGCTCTGACAATGAAGCTTTGCCCCAGTGTCCTTAACTTGGGTTAAAGCAGCTCTGAGAGTGGAGAGAAGAGAGAGGAATGCTCCTTGGTCTTTTGCACAAACAGAGTGAGAACTCAGTGTGCCTGCCCTTGCCTTCGCAGCAGCTGTTCTGGAGTTTTAACACTGCAGTTTGGCTTGACAACATTCTCAGCTGAAGAGATTCTCATAGTTTAGCTCTTTCTTTGATAGCAATGCAAGAATTTCATTCCTGAACTCCCCCGTTATTCCTTCAACTGCAGCTTCCACATCAGGGGTGGTCTATCAGCACCAGGACAAAATGTCCACTCCATATACAGCAAAGCTAGTGTTTGTTAAGAGCTACTGCATCACTTTGTGTTGGGTGTGTTCTGAGCAGACATTTTCTTCTGGTGCTGATAGCCCACCACTGGCACAGAAGCACTAGGGAAAAGAAGAAGTGGGGGGTGTGCACAGTGCTCTGGAAATTATGTATAACTAACACATCACCACCTGCTGGGTCCCAGATAAGGGTCAGTGTGTGGCTGTACAGCTGCAAGACCTGGCTGAAGAATGAAAAATTTTAGCACCTTCCTGCTGAGAAAGATCAAGTTATTGCACTTCTCTTGCTGGCTGTTGTGGTCAGCAAGGGCACTCATTCCTCACTTCTTTCGTCTCCCACCTTTCTCATGTTTGTCAGGACAAGAGGGACTCTGGCAAAGAGTCCCTGCATTTGGCCCTGTGAGAAGCAATTTGGTGGGCTCAGGAAGGGGAGAGTAGGCAGAGATACAGAAATGGAAGAGTTTCCTGAGGATCCCACAAGATCGCTCAGGGCACTGATAGTGCAAGCCTGAGAGCCTGCGTCTAAGAATAACACCTGTGGGGTCTTTGCTCTTATTTCTGATAAAGGATGGTATAAAGGAAGAATAAATGCAGGATTAGAGGGCAGGAGGAGCAATGTTTCCACGCCAGTTGGTGCATTGGTTCGTTCTGTTGAAATTTTACGCCATGTCAGTTTCTGTGACTGACAACCTGAGAAGTTTCAGAGTTCAGATTCAGCTTGTGTAAGTATTCAGAAGTGTAGATGTTTATCTGAACCACATCTAAACTATGCAAAGTAACTTCTTGAGACTGCTCTGCTGGGATGGAAATCTTGTAAGAACAGACTTTCTCGTGACACTTCCAGCACTCCTGCTTCCTGTCATGGCAGTGAAAACAGCCATCCTCGTGGTATTTCAACAATTGTTCTTCTAAATGGAAACCAGAAGTGGAGGGGGGTGGAGGTGTATGAGACCTCTCCAAAGTTTGGAAATCTGCTGCTTGAGTTTCATTCTAGAAAAGTTTAGGGTTCAGAAGCTTTCAGAAATTTTTTTCCAAACTGCTCTATGGAATAGAGAGCAAAGAAGAGGAGCTGAAAGTGCTACTGAAATAAAGGGGTGAATCAAGCCATCTTCCTTTTTGTACTTTAAAAACCCCAGAGATATTTGATGGAGTTGAAAGATAGCATAATTGAAACAAATAAATGAAAACATTTTTTCACATAGCTTATACTTAACTTCTGTAACACATGACCACAGGATATTATTGAGGCCAAAAGCTTAACAGGATTTAAGAAGTGATGGGTCATTTATATGGATAATAAAAATATTCACTGTCACTTTGGATACAGTTACATTAAAATATTTGCAAGGGATGTAAACTCATCTGCCTCACTGTGTAAGCCAGATTCTAAGTGAAAGGCATTAGGGAAAAAATTGTGCTATTGCATGCCTTTTAATAATCACTCTTCTCTTTCATATTAATGTAACATATCAGGTATCAGACAAGAGATGATATTGAACTAGAAGAAACCATTATATGTTTTTCTATAGCTTTCCACAGCATTCCTCTACATGTGTTGCATTGGAGGACCAAGATAGAGAAGTTGTAAGTGCCACTATAGGGGTGGTTTCCTTTAGACATAAGTTCTCATTTGCAATAAATATAATACTTACCACAACAGCTTAGTAAGGGCTGTGAATTCTTATGTCTTTAACATTGATTTTTAAAACCCCATGTATTTTAGTTCAACTTAGCTCGGTGCTTTGCAGGAGATCTAATTAATTATTATAGCAGCCATTTCCAGGCTTTAGTATTTCACTCCTTGAAAGGGCACTGCAAAAAGGAGCTTTTTAAACTTCACAACAGACAGTGAGTTAAAATATGATGTATTGTCCCAGCTCTACTTGGGAGAAAAGAAACAGTACAATTAATAAGTTTATAGAGAGCTGTGAGGTAAATCAACAGGAAAACAGAATTACAGCTGTGGTATTCAGAATTTCTATACCTGTTAGTAATACCCTGAATCACAGTATCTCTTTCCTGAATCTGTAGGTGTGTATATGTGTGAACATCTGTAACAACAATTCTCAAAGGACAAATTTGTCTGATGACAAGAATTGGTCAGAGAAACAGAATTCCTATCTCCAGTGGAAAATGCTGTATTTCAAAACTGGTTTTCATTTGAATCAGAAGTAAAAACTAAAAATATTTGTGTTTCCTCATGAACAAAAGTTTGCTTCAAAATCACTGAAGTGTTTCATTTTGATAGCATCAGCTTCACATGGCATTAATTCTCCTGTTAATACATTTTAAATTAACCATGTTGAAACACTATAATACATTATATTTTAATAACTCAGGTATTGCAAGTAATAGTATATAATTCACTAAAGACACTGTATAGCTTTAGTATTAAAATTTAAATTCTAATAACATCTAAAAGTCAAGACAATATCAAAGTATTGCTTCTTATCTAAATGAAAACTTTCCATATGATGTTCCTTGGAAGTGTTCAATGCCAGGTTGGATGGGGCTCTGAGCAACCTGGTCTAGTGGGATGTGTCCCTGCGCATGTCAAGGGGGTTGCAACTATATGGTCTTTAAGGTGCCTTCCAACCCAGGCCATTCTATGATTCTATGATGTTCAAAATGATACATTCTCAGACTGATCAATAACAGACGTTGCTAATATTGCATATTTCCTTAAAAAAATTTTTAAACCCTGAAACAACAACTTGTATTTTCCATCAGAAATAATTTCTACTGAAATACCTTCATCCAGCTTTTCTGAAAGTTCTAAGCTACTTTCCTAATGCAGTCACAATTGATATGATTCAGTGGTGAGGGAAGCTAATGCTCTTGTTGTAATAGAAGCAATAATGGAGAAGCATTCATTAAAGCAAGAGAAAAATGGAAATGATGATTGCAGATAGCCTCAGGTTACTGTCTGGTACAATAACACAGTTCCTCTTTGCGCAGTAATGAGCAAACCAGATGCATCCTGTAACGACGAGAGTAGGAATACAGTTAGAGCAGCAAGGTATAAAGCTGAATCTCAGTTATCTAGAAAGTTTCTGAACAAAAATATCCTTTCTCTAGATCTAGCTGATTGAAGAAATCTCTTTAGATTGTGTATTAACATTTGCAGCAACAATATCACTCTAATAACATCTTGGGGCTGATTCATGTTCTTATCCCTCCCAAGTGCTCTCATTCACAGTTGGTTCTGTTTGGGGGCTGAAAAAGCTGCAGCTCATGGAAATCTTTGCCTTTTCTCCTTTCCTTTCTGTATCTATATATATCTACATCTAATCTACATTTATTTATCTGTTTATCCGTACATCCATCTATATATCCATCTGTTGATCTGTCTCTATGTATGTCTATGTCCCCACCTCCATCTGTGGTAAATCTATGTGGAAGATAATTATTTGTACCTGTCTCCTGTTCCCAGTGAAAGGATGCTTGGCGCAGGCAGATTGGGAAAACAGGGAATAGTTTCAAAAACTCCTTCCTCAAACCCAGTTCCTGTGGGGTTTTCCTGAGGCAAGGCCCAGGGAGTTTGGTCCTGAGCACTGACGCTGCTCTCATGGCTAGCAGTGAAGTAGCTGCTGATGTAATGTGACTCTTCAGTCCTTCCGGAGTGACCCAAAGGCAAGCTGCAGAGCCCACTCGCCGCTGCACACCTGAAGTCTGAGAAGGGCCAGTGTGGGCTTCCACTAGGAGAGGAAGGAAGTGAGGGCTGTCAGCAGAGTGGAAGGGTGGGGAGAGGCAAATTCTGGGAGGTTTTATCATTACAGGCCAGAGTCACCTGCTGAAGTTGCATCTCCTTGTGGTCACGTCTCATTTTGAAATAAAAGACTGCAGTATGGATTCACACAAATGGACAAATCACAGTAATATAGACTATTCTATGTATAATACTGTGCTGCATCTGTAGCAGTTTGTACCACAGTGAGCTAGTGCATACCTTTAATTAACTGTTTGCCGCAACGCTGAAGCTTTTAATTTCATATTGCTTTGCCATATACCCCCGCCATCTGTCAGCTCCTGGTGCCCGTCACATTCACTTTCCACTTGATTTCCACTGGAGCTTCATCCTTAAGATGCTTTTTGTATGTTTACATTTAAACAATTTGCCTTCTGTTAAACAAGTGCGTTCGCATGATGACATTTAAAGAGAAAGATGATGGGCAAAAGTAAGTGCCACTGTGTGTTTCTGTGTGCTGTATTTCACAGTAAGACTAATGTGGATCTGAAAACAGTGAAATCCAAATTGGATGAGGAAAGCAATATATGAAGGCTTATACATAGAGATAAGTTTCTTTGGAACTAAACTGAATTTTGAAGGTAGTTTGATGGAATTAAGTGAGATAATGTCAATTCACAGGGGAAAAAAATCTACAGTCTTTAAATCTTCTGTTGTTTAGAAATAGTAAGGAGAAAAGAGTCTATAGAAATCAACACAGTAACAGCATGAATGGAGGTAGTTTTTGTGTCAATGTTAGTCTTTGTTTAAACATTTCAGTATGATCACTCTATAAATTAAAAGACAAAGTAACGGCACCAATTCTCAAGTCTTCAAGGACTGGGAGCAGTTCAAGGTTGATCTTTATTATGGCAGTGAATAGAGACTTCACAGTTAAGGTGAACTGAGATTTCCAGCTGTGGCAGGAGCTAAATTTTCTCAAGGAGCATAAAAATGCGGCATATAGCATGTTCCCCTCAAAATTACATCATTTCTCTGAGTACTGAATGTATTCCCTGAGAATTTTCTGTCATATCTTTTAGTTTTCATGAGTTATAAATATTTTTAAGATTTTCCATGAAAAGTGTGTTAGCCTTTCTAATGGCATCTGAAAAAATTCATGGTTATGAATCTTTAAGAATAAAACAGCTCCTAAACTGGAATAAAATCCAGAGCACAGCTTATCTTTCCATTTACTCAGGTAGACAAGACAGCACAAGTTCTCCAGGAGGACTGGATTTTGTTCTTGGCTCACTGGAGACTAGCATCCCAGTTTGTAAAGTGGGGGAATGATCCATAGTTTCTCTCGTGAAGTACTAAGAATACACAGAGTTCTCAAATGTAGTTACCAAAATAGTGTTTTCCCAGTCACCCAAACTGCTTTTTCCCAGTTGTAGTTCTGCTGCCTGTCTAAATCTGGAGCCATGTCTAATGAGATATGCGAGGCACCAAGGGCTCCTCTTGCCCATCTACAGATTAACCTCCCAGTTTAGTTCATCCCTACAGAGCTGGGCCTGCTTAGCTTGAAGGAGAGTCAGTTTTGAGGGCCTTGAAAGCAGCCCCCATTACCTATGGGGTGGGTGCCAAGAAGAGAGTGTGGGGCTTCTGGCACCTTCCCATGATGGGAAGGTGAGTCAACACGTGTGTGTTGAAACACGAGTATTCAGCCCGGTTATCAAGAACATTTTTTTCACCATGAGGACAGTTAGGCAGTGAAAAAAGCTGCCCAGAAAGATTGTGCAGCCTCCCTCTCTGTGGGTTTTGAAGATCCTATTGAATAAAGCCATGAATAACCCAACTGTACCTAATCAAAAACCCTGCTGCCTACAGTTGGTGGAACTAAATGGTGTCCCTCCACCTGAATTACCGTATGATCCTATGTCTTCTACATCTCAGAACCTTTTATTTTAGTCTTTAAGAAAATAATTTTTGTAAACCCAGTGTCATATGAATCTCTTTGAATAATGAGTGACACAGGAAGAAATTAATTTTGCCAAAGTAGTATTGCCTGAGAATGGACTACACTTAGCCACAATGGGAGGAAGTAGTTTTGAATTTTTTTGCAAGGGCTGTTAGCTCAGCAGCCCAAAGTCTGCAGTGTTCTTCTTCCAGATCATCCAGTCCAATGACAATGGCACAGGATGACAGGACCTATACCATATCTATAACAAATACAGCTAGAAGGCATGGTACAACCATATATTATGCCTCAGTGCATGTTGTCAAATGGCCAAATGACTTTGTAAGAACAAAAACAAGTCAATCTCCTTTAAGTGTCTCTCTTTTTCTTCCTCTTCTAGCTTCCCTGTATTATTTTCATCTAACATATTTCCCTGCCCCTTCTGCTCTATAAGATTGTATTGGCTTTGAGGAACAGTAGGTTTACTTCCATTTGTGCTATTTGGCAGCTGGTCTCAAGGATGTCACATCAGGCAAAACCAAAACACACTACTCTCGTCTACTCAGAACACAAATCCTGGGCAGCATCCGAAAAATTTCCTCAGAAATGAAATTATTACACTATTTTGACTTTGTTTATAGTTTTTGTATAAGCATTCATTTATCTAAAAGCCAAAAAATATAGAAATTCATGAAAGGAAAGAACATATTTTACTTTTGGTGTGTTGTACTCACATTTCATTTTAAAAGAATATTTTTCTCCTAGATCAGGGAGCTCCCCTGCATTCGTATTCCTCTCATAGATTCACATAGAAGTTGTGACCACATTTCATACAGGTTTATGTATAAAAAAAAAATTGCATAAAAAAGAGGAAGCCGTGTTTTGCAGACATTTTCTTTACATTCAGACAGGATCGCCTAATCTTTACCTGAAACATCAACCTGAGAAGTCCTAAAGCAGGGCTTTGTAGGAAAATACAATATTCTGATGGAGAGAAAGTGGTCCCAGAAGAAGGAATGTGCAAACAAAATTGTAGGGTTTTCGAGCTCTCAGTGAACGGAGGAGCATTCAGAAATCATGATCTGTTTTCAGTCATGAATATCTTGTAAAGCTGGAGTGAGGCAAGTTATCTTCAAGCACGTGAAGCTAATGATTTTCTAGTGGTTCTTCTCAGTTATGAAGAGCACTCTTGAAAAAGCTAAAATAAGAAATAATGAAACAATTTACAAGGATAAAAGGAGAGTACTTGAAATTTAGTCGTTCTAGCTGATAGATTTTCCCTGATTATGGTCAGGAAAAAAGTGTCTTTCTTAGGACTTTTCCTACAGTGCTGCTGTAGGTATCCTTTGAGCTAGAATAGCCCAAACCCCAAAGAGTCAGTTAGATTTTAACTTCTACAGAGTGCTTTGAGATACTACAGTTTATTTATTTAACTCTTGCTTAACGTGAATTTATTGAAAAAATATGCCTTATTGCCACTTTTCAAACGGGAACAAAAGAGGACCAATTTTTCCTTGATTTTTGGAGTGATCTCATGAAACTACACAGATGTCTTAAAGGTGACCTGCTGAATACTGAAGTAAGTGAGAATTTTTCCATTAAGAATGACAGACATTTGATTTGATGCCTTCTCCATATGCACAGCACCAGGGAGAAGAGAAGCCCTCCAGATTCTCAAAAAACTGGTGGAACACTCCTTTTCTATGTTTTATAGCTCAGAGAGAGAGTATATCCCATAGAAACACCATCCATCATTCCTAAGTTCCTGGGGATCTGCACTACTCTACCATCTACTCAGAGTTGTGGTTACAAGAAACAGTGGAGTCTAAGAAATTTAAAACCTGACCTTCACCTGGTATGAATTGACAGATTCTATTGAAATCAGTGCCAATTTCTCGCCTGTGATTTATTTTTTGACGCAGAATGTTTAAGTTTAAACGGGGCATTTGAAATTCAATGTTAAGTTTCAGGAGCACCTACCCATATGAAAATGTTTGTGTAAATTAGAAATAAACAACTATGCAAACTTGCATATGTTCTCATCTGTTTGCCTTTCCATCTGTACATTTTCAAATAAACTCTTTGGGATTTGAGGATTCATTACCAGCTGAGAAAAACTGACACCCTGAAGACTGGTCTATTTAATCCAAAATCCATTATCCCAGGGAAACTTTTTCTTTGCTTGCGTCTCTGCTAAAAAATTGAGTCTACATGTCAGAATGGGTGCAAGGATTTTGCTGGTGCTGGCTGGCTGGTTTCAGTTTACAGAGAGTGTTTCTAGGGAGATAGTGCCCTGTATGTCGCCAGCAGGCTCATTTGGCTGGTCTAGCAGCAATTCATTTAGTTTACAAGTACAAGATTACAGCAGGGGGTAGCAGCAGAATTTAGAGAAGCACAGGAAAGGAAGAAGCTGCAGCCGAAACTACTTGGTACCCTAAGCAACACAAACAACAACAACCAAGGAAGCAGAGCCAGGCAGGAGTTGGATTGTCCAGGATACTCTCCTGCTCCAGTGCACAGCAATCGTGAGCACTCAGGCAGCAGAATGGTCCTCATGCAACCAGGGCAGAAAAAACAACAACCACTTCTGGAAACTGCAGGGACGCGGAGAACTCTCTTTCCCAGGGTGAGTGAGGGCTTCTGCATACCACACCCAGCATCAAGTGTTTTGAAACCAACAACAAAGCCCTGCACAACAAAAGAGGAGCAGCTATAACACTAATAGTGTTATAAAAATAAGAAGGGTTTGGCACCTTCCTCTGAGAATCTATACAACATACAACGGTGCCAAGTAACCGGTTATCTTGGCCAAAACAACCGATGGCAAGAGCTGAGTGAATCATTTCACAGCAGAACACCTTCTGCTTATAGTGGGTTCTTTCGTGTGTGTTCCAGTGGGATACCCAACAGCCCATCACAGGTTTTTTCAACACCTTTTCTGTCTGAATGTATTTTTGTTACACTATCTATATTAATCAATTTTACTTAAAATTTGGGCTCTGTTGCTATTGGACTACCAGGAGACATTGCATCCTTTAATTCACACAGTGTGCTGCATAAGAATATCCAGAGTTATTAAAATATTAAAGAGCTAGCTGACGCCAGTATCCACCTGTATACCTTGGGAAGCCTTTTTTGGTCAGCTCAAAAGGCTAGACATTCACTTGTGTGCATGTGCATTGCAAGCAAATATAGAGAGATATGACTAAATCTGAAATGGATTAATTAAAAATGCAAATGAATATGTCCAGAACAGCAAAACAGGTACATTCTTAGTTAAGTTCAACAGAGTGTTCAAATTCTTTGTAAAACCAGAGTGGAATTAGACTTAAAGCTAAGCTTATGATTCAGTATTTTATTGAATCATAGCCCATTCGCAGGAGCATTTGTGGGGGGACTGTTTTGCTTTTTAGCCAACTCTACTTATTAAATTACAGTTTCAGGACAGCCATATTTTTATTTTCTTTATTTTGGGTTCATTTTAAAATGACAGGCCGTAAAAAGTTTCATTTGTCTTTAGAAAAGTCCAAACCCAGCAGCTCAGGAGCCGTTGATTTATGGTGTCCTGCCTTCATGATCTTGCAATGAGCATTTGTTCTGATGATGTGATGTTTGTGATTTCATATCCTGCTGTGGAGCTTCAGTGTGAGAAGGCGTATTTTGGAACTAAGATGAGCTGGAATGTTGCCTCACCTACTCATGCAGTTTCAGGTCCAATGAATTGATTTAATCTCTTGCTCTTAATAAAAAACAGTTGTTATTTTTCTTACTCTGCACTGCATTCATAGACCACATCTACAGTGGTGTCAAGAAAACAAATATGAAAATAAGTGTGTAAGTGTAACTTACACAAGCTCATTGTGGCCAAACTGGCTTTCAACAATGTTTAACTATCAGAATATTAAATAATTTTAATATCTAGTCATATCTATTTATCCATTAATTGCACAGGGCATTACTATCACTAGAGATGACATCTACAGCTATCTGGTCAGAATTCCCCTTGACACAGCTTCTGACATGGATTCTCAAGCTGTCAGTGTGCTCCTCTAAAAAAAGTTGATGTCTACCTTGTCTGTACCCTCCCATTCCACAGCTAAAGAGAACAAAAAGATATCCGATCACCCTTTTCCTGGTAAGACTGAACAAATACCATTCCCAGCCTCTTCTCATACATCATGTGTTCCAGACTCCTTGTCATCTTGGTGACCTCCCCTTGCCTTACTACTGTACATCCCTGTCTTTCTTGCAGGGATAGCAACAGAGAACATACTTCACACTGTTGTTGAAAAGTGGAGACTAGAAATGGAACAAACTGGGCAAACATTTGGTAGGATTGATTGAAGAATACTGTCTCTGGAAGCCTCTTACACCAATTGTCCACCTCTCTTCCCACAATTGTCCCTCTCTTCTACCACTTTATTTGCTTAAAATAAATCAATCTCTTCTTTACTTCCATTATTAAAACAAACCAGGCAAGAAAGAATAAAACGAATAGATAGCAGTGTCATGTGGAGACTTTTGTGAGTGGGTGATTCAAGAACAGTCAGCCTCTAATCTCAGATGAACTCACAAAAGTGAGAATTAACATTTCTACTGTCCCTCTATTTGCCTTGTGTCAATATTGGTAGATATATTATTATAATTCACCACTTGATCCCTGACATCATCTGGTTTCAGGAGTGTGTTGCCAAAAAAATAATGGTACCAGAGGTACGAGTCAGCAAACAAGGAGGTGAATCTAGGGATGAGGCAGACTGAAACACTTTCACAGAGATGAGTATGGCTCATCTCTGAGTCTGACTGAGCAAACAAGAGGAGAGGAATGAGCATCTTACTGCAGAAAATGCCTCTGAGGAGCAGCAAAGGATGGGAACAAAGCTTCCGGAGGCAGGTTTTTGCCTGAGTTATGCCTCTTGCTGAGCCCCCCATGTACTGCACTACGATTCCTTAAGCTCACAGTGGAATACAATTCACTTACCGCAGGTCCTCCTGCATCAGATATTATCTTTGCCAAGCCTGTCACACCCTCTTTGGTGTGTTTAGAAGGGCAATAATAGAAATCCTACGGGCACATTCCAGGCACCAGCAAGGAATGAAGGTGCTGTCCTAAACACCTTCATGTCTGCAGACATGCTGATGGAAAGGAAATGAGGCACTCTGCAGTGACAATAAGAAAAATCTACTGAAGAAAGTAACATCTACACATTGACACATTCTGAGGCTATTTAAGCCAGAACTGAATTCTGAATGGGGAAGTATTGATCATCCAGTAAGGGCTGCTTCCCCACTCCAGGATCTTCTAGTCCTTCACCTCTCACTCTCTGTTTCACATACCATGTGTTACACTTTGTCCTTCTCTTCAGTCACACTTTTACCAAGAATGCACTTGGCTGCATTTGACCACTAAAACTTTGGCTTTCATGGCATAGTAAATGACATTTGGAGTAGAGGAGAAAGCAATAATTGATCAAAAATGGTACGTGGTGGAATAACTTCTAGGCAAATCCATGCATTCCTTGCAGTGTGGCTCCTTTCCCTACAGGCAGGAGCCGAACCAGCGCTACCCTACAGATGCAGAGGCTGCTGCCTGGAGCAGGAACTGGCAAAGGTCAGGAGTGTATCCATCAGTAATGTGTGCCCATAGCACAGATGTGTAGTAGTTTTTTTTGTTCTCTTGGTCCTCTGTCCTGCGTGTAGGAGCCTCTGACAGACAGCAGGATATGTCTCTGGACAGCAGAGAGTAGCTGGTGTTCAAACTGCACTGTTCTCACACAACTCTTTCTTCTCTGCAAAGGGTAGGCAACCCCACAGAAAAAACTTGTGTCACCTTGATGGGCACAGAATCATGACAGACCATGTCAAGGACACACTCAGTGCACTCAGTTATGGCTCAGTCATGATTTACTTTCATATTCTGAGCATTCTAGAGATAATATTGTCCCTGCTCTGTCTCCAGATGCTATTATTTCTGTAAGGAGAATCCTTAAGAGACATAGTGGGGACACAGGAGAGTTTTGCTTTAACAGCGTCTGCAGATTTCTTACAATTCTGAAATACTTTCACCATTTGCACTCGTGCTACCTGCAGAAACAGTCACCAAAAACCTCTTCCGCTTTCCAAGTATCACAAATTTTATCCCTCATATTTTCTAACCACATTCTCTTCTGCTGAAATCACTATTTTGTGTAAGATTGCATCTGTACAGAATCATCAGCAGAAACTGCATTTAGTAATGACTTAGAAAAAAGTCATAATCCATTTACACATCCTTCAACAGTAGCATGCAATGTGCTTCATCAATTACAGGATTGCACATTCATATCCACCTTGATGTTAATCTTAAATATAGTCGTTGTTATACATTGTTACTTAAATTCTATGTAAGCAAAGTGAGCTAAATCCAGTGATGGAGACTTGGGGCCGAAGAAACTTTAGCAGCAAATAAAGCACTAATAATAAGCTGTAAATATCAAATCACTTCCACAGCATTTTGCAAAGATTTTCAGAAGAATCACAGCACACAGCCGAGCAGCCTGCAGGAGGGAAACTGCAAACAAGAAGTAATATTCATGTGTTTATTTAACACTCAGTGAGATGATATCTGCCTTCTCTATTATCAGGTCCAGAACATTTGTTATAATTTTTTCAGGCCAATTATAAAAGATGTAGATTTTACATACATGAATATTGGGGTAAAGAAGGATTTTATTAAGTTTTAAAATTTATAAACACCTGTGGGTCTAAGGCACATATCTACCCATGTCTATTGCACTTGATTATCCTTTTGAATGAGTTAACATCAGGGTTTTTTTTCCTGTATACTGTGTAATTAAATTAAAGAAAATTTAATAGTTTTATCTTCCTATCCTCCTCTTTCAACTATGCCCTCCTTGCTCTTTTCTTCTTATATCCTTCTGTCACTTTGAAAGTCTTCTTAAGGCCTTGTTTGCTCCAGCACAGAACTGATAAGGAAAGCAAATGTTTACATTGTAATTGGATACTGGGAAAGCAGAACTGCAGAGAGCCCTGGGAAGATAATGGCATCCTTTCTCTGAGCAAGTCCTACCTTATCATCAGAGAAATACCTTTGGTTTCAAGAGAAGAAGAAATGGCCCATTAAGTTTATAGTAGCTGGGATATAGTACTTCTAGACACAGCTGCCAATAGAGGAGCTTTTCATTATAATTTGAGTTTATAACGTGAAACACTGCCCAGTTTTTAATTTGTCATGAAATACAGTGAAATTGCAATTAGCGCTCTTTCTATGAGCTACAAGGTCAGTTTGACACTGTGAATAGTTAAATCATCCTTGGCAAGAGCCTTAGTCTGGCATAAACTCTATAATGAGAAACTCAGATTACTAGCATCATCTGAAATGTGAGTGCCCAGCACTTAATCTAGGACCATTTGGTTTTGCACTGAACAGTAATGCCTTTATCACTGTCATTAGGGATGCACACGAGCATAATTGGTTTGATTTTAGATATTTGCCTTCTAATTGTGCCTAATAATATCTGTTCTTTTCAATAAACAGGCATTTTCAAAATCTTCCCAGCTCTGCTTTTCCAGCTTTTTCAGCTCTGCTGCACGGGCGGGAGGGACTCAGTTCAGCTGGCTTTGCACACCAATCAGTAAAAATGCATGAACTGTCCCTGAAGGCCTTAAACCACATTTCAGGGAAGAAAACAGAAACACAAGATCTGGCCCTTTCCCCCTTAATGGTCCTTGGATTTTCAGTGATTGCCTAATTTAAGTCTTCAACACTAAGATCATCCTCTGATACTCTGGCTTAATAAAACCGTCCTCGGAGAACCAAATTAGAAGTGCCACAAGGGACAGTTTATGAAGTAGAATGCTACTGACTATGAGTAAGGGTATTAGTATCTGGCTCTGTGCTGTTTGGGCCACTTTCTCATCCCTGAGCTGTGCTGCTCTCCTCCTATACCTGCAGCGCTCGGCTCAGGCGTGGCTCTTGCACTGCTGCGGAAAGAGTTTCTCCACTGCCTCTGGAGCATGCTTAAAGACATAAGCATCACAGAGGCAGTTGTGGTCCACCTGCTGTTCTTGGAAGGAGGTTTGCTGAGCCAGGAATAACTCCATTTTGCTTGCCCCAAGTGATTACTGCTGCCACTGCACAACCTGTTGTTCCATCTTCCCAGACCCTTTAACTCACCTGCCTCATGGAGCAGGTGATGCAGCTCTGCAGGGGCTGTGTCAGCCCTGCACAGAGGAGATGGCACCGGGAAAGGAAGGGCCAGATGGTTCCCTGTGTAACTCCACAGCTTTGTGTGGTTTGGCTGTGTTGCCACATGGGCATTAATCATTAAGAATATATGCTGGTGTACTTAGAGCATTTAGTCTCAATAAAAAATGGGGTCCTCCAAAGTCTTCATAGCTGTATAGTCCCTTTATAAAATGTCAGCGCGCTTTAAAGGATTGTCGAAGAGGCATGGAAAGAACCAGAAGGGTTTATGTCCACAAAGCAACTTAAACTTAGCTATTATCCATATCACACCCATGTACTATCTTGAAATAATTCATGCTATTTCCTTTGTTCTGTATTTCAAAACAATGCTGTACATATTGTTTGGCTTAAGGAATAAAATAATTAAATGTATTTATATACTAATAAAATTCCTGAAAAGAATGTTTCTCATTTTTAATTTGACTCTCACAAAGCAGATGCATTCCCATGGAGCATTGATGTCTAGCCAATTAATTCATTCCTTAGTATATTCTTTTAAATACATGTCTAAAAGTGTGTGGAGAACGAAGGCAGCTGCTGACTAGGTCAGTGCTTCAGTGTTAAATTGGTAATGTTTTCCAAAGATATTCTCTGTTAGATTATACCATTATACTGGATTTGTATGGCAAGGCTATGGTAGTGGGGGGACTACAGGGGTGGCTTCTCTGAGAAGCTGCCAGAAGCTTCCTCCATGTCCAACAGAGCCAATGCCTTCCAGCTCCAGGACACACCGGCTGCTGGTGGCCAAGGCTGAGCCAGTGAGTGATGGTGGCAGCACCTCTGGGATAATGTGCTTAAGGGGTAGGAGGAGGGATGTGCAATGGCAGCGACAGCAGGAGGGATGAGTGAGAGAATGGGAGAGGAACAACTCTGCAGACACCAAGGTCAGTGCACAAGGATCCAGGCACCAGAGCTGAGATTCCCCAACAGTCTGTGATCCATGGTGTGCCACTGAAGCCCACAGATGCCCATGATGGAGCAGAAATCCACCTGTAACACATGGAGGAGCCCATGCTGGAGCAGGTGGATGCCAGAAAGAAGGCTGTGACCCCACAGGAAGCCTGTGCAGGAGCAGGCTCCTGGCAGGGACCTGCAGACCAATTGAGAGAGGAGCCCACACTGCAGGAGGTTTCCTGTAGGACTTGTGACCCTCGCTAAGGAACCCACTCTGGAGCAGTTTGTGAAGAATTACAGCCCGTGGAAAGGACTCAACACTGAAGAAACTTGTGAAGGATGATCTCCCATGGGATGGACCCCACACTGGAGTAGGGGCAAGACTCCACTCCCTGAGGAGGAAGTTGCAGCACAAAAAACATGACATGACCTGACCATATTCCCCACGTCCCCCTCTTCCTGTGCTGCTGGAGGACAGGAGGTAGAGAATCGGGAATAAAGTTAAGCCCGGGAAGAAGGGAAGGGTGGGGGGTGTGACATGGATCTGGCTCTTCTCCTTACCTGCCCTTCAATTCCATGCAACAATTGGCCTCTACTAGGGTATGGGAGCAGGAGAAAGGGAACCAGCTGGAGCAGTATTCAAAAACCAGCAGAAGATTATTTTACTCGAGACCACTGTGGTTTTAAAGGGATCTATTTTTTGCTGCTTGCCTGGTCCTTAACAAGCTGCAATATAAACCTGTGGGAAAGGCAATATGGTTTACAGAGTCACTATGCCATACATCAAATGCTCTTGATGAGACAGAGGGTCTTGGGATAGATGGTCCAAAAGTGCTGGAAGCATGTTAAGGGTCTGTACATGTGTTTTATGAACCCTGATCACACATACAACTAAATGCAAAGAGATGGTGCCAGTGAATTATTGACCTCTGTGGAGCAACTAGGAGCATTCACAGAGCAAAAGCAGATGTTCCATGTGTGCAAGTTCGTGGGCTGAACTATGACACCTCTCAAATGGTCTGATTTGTTTTGTGGGGGTTTTTTTTACTGATCATGCAGCAGTATCTTATGGACTTTTTTCCACTTGAAGCCTAAATAAATGTCTTTGCTTTGGTTTTCCACTTCCTGTTGCCAGTAAAAATTTTATTCTAAGAAGTTTTTAATTTTCCAAACTCTTCATGCTTATGAGTGTGAGTGTGTGTAGCAAAGCTGGAAGACTCTGGTAGCATGGTGAATATTATGAACATTTCTTGTAAAATCTGTCTCCTAATCCTGTTGATTATTACACGTATCAAAATGCTATCATTAATTTGTGACTAAATAAGTTTTTCTGCTCAAAATGTTTGACTCTGAATCAAGTAATAAATTTAAAATGGGGGGATATGTAAAGTATAAATGGATGGTGTCTGGAGTCTCAGCATCTTGGTCCTGTGACTGCTAGTGATCCCCATAGCAGCAAAGATGAAAAGGCAAGATTTCCTCAAAAAATAACTATGAAAATTTTGATCAGGATAAGAAACCTCCATATCTCCTTCAGTGAAAATTAAGCTTTTTTCACAATTGCCTGTATGTTCACATCAAAACAGAAAAAAATCAGTGGAAGAGGTCACCTGTGGGTAACACAGTCACTCTTTGGCCAGCACACAGAGATGTGCAGAGTCTCTAGGACCAAAGTAGACACTGCAGAGGGTGAAAGAGAGCTCTGTTTTTCAGGGATCATCCCTCTGTGGGTGTCTGCACAGCCAGGGAGGTCTTTAAAAATATACTCAGCTGTATAATAAAAGAGCAATGTCTTGATGCATTTTCAAGTAGTTACTGGTAAATGACAGCATTCCAGCCCTGTCCTGCCCTGGTCCTCAACTGGCAGTGGTGGGACAGCCCTGGCTGCAAGAGCCTGACCCATAGGAAGCCTCCCAGTCCTCATGGTTGACCCCAGGGTGCTGCTGTCCCACACTGCGCCCTAACAGCTTTAATCGTACCCATTGCTTTTTTATCCAAACTCATGCAAACCAGAGTGCCTCCACCCTTTCAGGAACCACTCATGCAGAGTGATTTTCCCTTGCCCTCTCTTTTCCCACCCCTGGAGAACTCCCCCACCTGCCTGTCAGCTTCTCACTCTGATTTCCATGTGGAAAATGTATGGAAAAGGCAATACTGGAGGTACTTGTGCTAATTTAACCCATCTCACATTGTGATCCCACAGGTGGAAGTCAGCACGGTGGGTTCAAGTAGCTTCAGGCACTTTTCAAGCTGTAGGTGCCTTTCAATCACTTCGGGTACAATTGCTGTCGAACAGCAGGAGGCAAGTTTGGCTTCACTAAGCAGTGCAATATGTGCTCCACACTGGAGGATCTCACAGCATGACGGCAAAAATATGAATATGTTTTAGGTATCATCATCTAATTGATGCTGCAAGTATATTATATATGACAGCTGTGGTGTAAAACGCTACCTAAGATCCATCCTAAGGTGGATTTTGAAGCCATCTCGAAGTATTTGAAGGTCATAAACACCAACACGGGGAGACAAATTACCTAGGGTAGTGTAATACACTTATAACAAGGAGAACTAAAATGCAATGGAACAAAGTAAAATTCAGGCTGCATATCAGGAAAATTTTCCTAACAGCAAAGTCTATTAGTCTGTGGAATAGCCTCCCAGGGGAAGTGGTGGAAGCCCCACAGCCTGAGTCATTTAAAGCTAGACTAGAAAACATTCGAGAATAATCCTGAATTGGCAGAGAATAATCCTACATTGGCAGGGAGATGGAAAAGATGACCTAATAGGTCTTTTCCATCTCTAGCTTCTATGATTCAACCAAGGTATGTTGCTGTGTGCTATGTATCAGGGCATGCCCAGCCCATTAACTCCAAGTTCCACTTCAAAGTGGAAATCTTGAAATTTTACTTTGGCTGCAGCTAACTTGCCATTTCAGCAGACAGTGAGAGCTTTGTGTTCCTAAAGAATTTGTTCATTTTTAAAGCCTGCATAGAGAATGAGAATATGAACAATAAATTTAGAACAAGTTGTGGTTTCTTTTAAGAAAGAAGGATATTTTCTGTTTCTTTTGATTTTTTTTTCTCCTTTCCGGCATGGCACTATGAGACGCAGCCCTCTGACCGGGTTCCAGTTCTATCTATATATTTCCACATCTGTTCCCATCATTATCACGTTTGAGTATCTGATATATATAGTGTTGCAGGGAGCAGAACTTGGTTCACAAGCAGGCCTGAATCTTGCAAATGGATGAGCATGTGAGTCCACATCTAAGATTGCTTATACGTGCCAGTTAAATACATTAACCCCATGGACCAGCCTCTCAGCTTGGTGTAAATCACTGCAGCTGTACCCTCTGAGGAGTGGGACAGTTTCAGCTGTAATTGTGTGACTTCTGATGTGCTGCTCCTAAAACGCCCTGGGAAAGATCCTCTGGCCAGGGCCACCTTGCATCACTCACACTGCACAATGCGAATGTGATCCGCCCAGAAACGGCCTGCAGGGCAGGCCCCTGCCAGGAAGGCCCTGTGTTTCCAGAGAACTGGCAGATGCAGCACCGCTGCTTCCCTGGAGTCAGGGAAGGGCCAGGGCTGGCATCAGCGAGCAGAGCTCCTCTCTGGTAACACTCAAGCAGTGGCACAGCTCTCTGCTGCAGAGCAGTGGGGCAAGGAAGGGGCAGAGCACCTCGTCCATGAAGTCCTGTTGTTGAACGTGCTCTGATGTTCTAAGAAGTAACCCCTTTAACAGATGTCCCTAAGGAGATGGGACAGTGCTCATATCCAATGCCCAGTGCTGGTTTCAGCTACCCCTCACAAGTGGAAGGTGACAGGAGAGATCCTGTGCCCCGCAGTCCTGATTGCATTAAGGTTTTTAAGTTTGGCAAAGAAAGAAGAATAATTTCTGATACCAGTGCTCTATGCTGGCCTCATTTGACTCAATATAGGGCACTTGTTTTTCTTGGTGAGGCCAACTCACCATGGGAAACACTTATCCAAGTGCTGTGGGTATTACTAAAAATTCCTGACATCAAAACTGGATAGCTTCCTAGTTCAAATTAGAGTTACCTCAAAAGTGTGTCTGCAGGGCTGTCTTATGCTCTCACCCCTGTGGAATCCATGAGCTGTGTGAGCGTGAGGACACTTAGCAATTATTTACAAGACACAGTGTGTCATGCTGGAGGAGTGAATACCCTGATGCTTCTCTAAGCTTTCAGATCTGCCTTTCACTCTCCTCAACCCATATGTTTAACAAGTGACATCTGGATCCTCTGGTCTTTATAGCCCACATTGCTCTTTGTCCCTTTCCAAGGAGGCCCCTATTTTTTTAATAGCTTTACTGAACTCACAGCTTTTAAAGACCCAAGAAGTATTGCTTCTGACATCACATGAGAGAAAAAAGTGTGAAAGGGAGGCTAGATTAAATTAAAATAACCTTCCTTTTCAGGAAAAAGGTATCAGTAGAGAGGTGTGCTTAGGAAATTACTGCAAGATCCTCCTCTTCACTTTGTCCCTGCTTCTCTTTTCTGTCACAATCCCTTCTACTTGCCTGTCAACTTTCATCAGACTCTATTTCTTTTTGTAGTAGCAGCCATCCTTATTTATGGGATGTCTGACACCATTCCAGATGCTCTGTATCTAGAGGAAGAAAAGGGTAAAAGCAAGCATCGTAGGAGCTTTTAGCTAAAAATATGTATTTTGCATCTCCTATTGTGCACTGATTTCGACAGGGAGCCAGGTGAGGAGTTCAAGCTCATAAAGAAAACGCTAAAAGTCAGTACATTTTCCGGGGAGCCAGCACAAAAATGGTGTCTGGCTTCCTGTCTCTTCACCAGCTATTTCAATGGCTAATAAGAATGGGAGTTTTTTCAACCTCTTCTAGTTTTGGCAGTGACTTCAGTAGGAGAGGGGTTATTCCAGCACTGAGACCATTTGGAAAATCTCACCTTAAATAATCAAATATAAATTAGATATCCAGGATATTATCTGTCACATCCAACATCAGCTGCAAGTGGATCAAATTTAAGTCCAAAATAGGAAACAGTAATCTGGAGCACTGCTTGCTCTCAGAGCAAGCTTCAGTGCCAGCCCTTGCCTCAACTCCAGTTGCCAGCTCAGGAGTGGTAACACAACACCCTTCAGGTCTCTGGGCTACAGAAAAAAAGCTTCTCCATGTGTTGAACTTACGCTGTTCAACCTACTGATGCTGGAAAGAAGCACTTGCTAATGTTAGAGTGATAACTTGCAGCTTTTGCGTGCAAGGAAGTTGAACAACACCAGCATTTAGACTTTAAACCATTTCTGTGGACCAACCACACTTTTGGGTGTGAAGGAACTGCTTAAGTTAGTGCAGCTACAGATACTTTTAAAGTCTGGTAGTGAAAATTCTACATAGGGGCAGCATCTTTCCTAAACTGAGATGAGTTGCAAATGCAGTGTTAACAGCACCAGACTGGGCTCTGACCAAGCACCAGGGTAACACAGATTACTCATAAATAACTTTAGGAAAAACAAAATCAGAATGAGTGTCTGACATTCCTGGAGCAATATATCTCTGCAAAAATTACTGTGCAGAGCACTGTGATCTGAAAAGAGAACTTAAAGCAGGAAGAACACAGGGTATCCTCATTTTTAATTGCAGTGCCTACTGCTAATTAAAAACTGTGAATGGTGGTTTCCATAATATTAATTTATTATAGCATGCCTTTATTAACATAAATATCTCATTGTTCAATGAGGACATAAAAAAATAAATTGACATTTTGGCAGTCATTCAATGTTTTTGGGATCTATTTTATAAGATATTTTACTGATGAAAATGTGTCTTAAAGCCTTAGCAATATGTTTGGCTTTGGTCTTTGGCAGCAAAAAAGCAGGAATCTGAAAGCCAGAAATGTCCCCAGAGCATGCATCTATATTCCTGCTGTAGGTCTTTAGAGTTCTCCTTTTACAGACAATTGGAAAAATGTTTCAGTGGCTGTTTTCTGATACATTTTGATTTGTATTTGAACAAATCTCACATTTCTACTGTCAGACACTCCCATGTTTTATCACATTTTTCTTAAATGATTTTCAAGAAATTACATTAACTCTTCAAGCTGACAGAGTAAATACTGTCAACATAGAAGTTGAATACTGATTTCACAGATATCATCATCTTGACTTTCCAGGGAATTTTGTGTTGAGTAATGGAAAAACAGAATAGGAAAATCACTCATACGCAAAGAAAATTTTATTTTGAAGTGAAGTTTGTGGAAGGCGTCTTGTTCAGTTGCAAAGAACATTTGGAGATATGTATGCACATTAAAATTTCTTGAAACTTTCTATATCTGAATATGTCTAAAAACAAGGACACACTAGATACCACCCTAATGAAGCCCGTTGTGAGTAAGGCCTGGCACTCTTTTAGAAGTTTAATGTAATACAGTGCTAAAAATGAATGACAAAAGATTAATTCTGCACACTGCAAGTGCATTAGAAATTTTATTATCTGAGACAGTTTTCCACTACTTACTTAGGACAATAGCTTTCTGTACAGGTGGTAAAAACTTGTCTGAAAGTTGAGGTATATTTTCTGTACTACAGAAATCAAGGGAAAGAACTAGCACTCGAGAGTCTTCCAAGTAAATGCAGGAAGGGCAGTGGGTCAAAAGGCAAGAGAGTTCATCCTGATTTGAACTGTGCATTGATGGAGTGATTTGGCTTCTCCACCACCCATTGCTAGGCAGGTCCTAAACAGCAGGAGTGTCACTTCCCAGTCTGGTCAGACATGCTGCATTTTCCTGAGCAAGGCCTTCACCTGCAGTGGAACTGTTCTTTTTGTTTGCTCATTACTTTAATGGTTATATTTTGTGGCAGAAACTGTCATCTGTCATGACATTAAAGTTTCTAGCATTTAACTGCCTAATATAGTGGGGAACTATTACTCAAAATTCTGCTTTAAATGCATTTTCTTTGTTGGGTTTTTTCCTTTTTTTTTTTTAAAGCAAATGGCTTAAATGAAATTGTATAGTTCTTGTTTGGCTCTCTGATTTATGGTCTCCGACCTCTGCTCTTTTGGGGACAGCAGTGCAGAGCAAATTATTGCAAGACCATATTTCCAATCTCTTTTCCATAACACAGCTAACCAGAACCTTTAAGTTTGTTCGTAACAGGAAAGGAGCTCAATGACAGCTCTTTAATTAACCACAATTAATATCCTAACTAACAAGGCGTGTGCTTACTCCTGCCCCGCTGTTACACCCTTTCCTCTCACAGTTCTGCTTTTTCTTGGACAATGTATTCTCTGCAGCACTGTCTTTTCCTGTGTTTCGAAAGAACATATGGCATTTCTTTTTTCACTCCTGTAAGGTAAAGAATTAATACCTCGTTTTTTTCCAGAAGTAGGTGAAAAGGAGAGTTGGGAAGACAGAGAGGTGGAAGGCTATTTCTGTGTGCTGGAGTGGCTTGCAGACTGTAACAGATGTTCTTGCAGCAGCTGAGAAGAAACTAATAGAAACTAATAGCTAAACAAAGAGGTATTTAATTCCACACTACATATGCTTGGACAATAGGGCCCTAGGCTTCAAGTCTCCAGATAGTTGCGTGCATTTAAGCAAAACATTCCAGGGGATGCATTACATACAGTTTGAATGCCAGGCAGAATGATATACAACCCCAGGCTCCCCTCTTCTAAAAGCCAAAGGAAGTATTAATACTCAGGTGATCATGGCAATGGTGCAGACGTGAGAAATGGCAGGTGACTGGATAGGCTACCCAGTACAATAAACCCATTCTGAGTAGGAAAAACATTCTCCCTGGAAAACACTAACTGTGCTCAAATCTGCTCAGCTTCCTTGCAATTGTTTGTTATAGTGGCTCATGCAGAATTCTACCATTTTCTTTCTATACAGGCAGTAGCTTGGGACAGGAGATTTTGAGGTGGGCACAATCTATCCTTTACTAAACAGGCTGCAAAACACTTAATTGAGATGTCCCTCACGACTCAATACACCTCTTCAGCCTCAAAGCGGACAGTGCCTGGGCTGCATGATGGCGGTTTCACTGGGTGTGTGCGCCAAACCTCACCCAGAGATACTTTGTTCCTTGATAACGTGGTTAGGCTGGCCTTTCAGTGTTGATGGTTATCAGGTATTGGATCTCCTCAGCTCAGGAAAAGATTGTTTTATCTAAGAATTGTGCTGATTTTGAATCAGGTTATTTATTTTTATGCCAAGATGAGGAGACTGTCTAGCAAATGCAAGAAATGTTGCTCATACCATTCTGTGGTGTTAAGCATGTTGGTGAGACAGTTTCTGTTTTACACAGTCATAGAGCAGGAGTGAGGGGGAAAATGAAGAAGCAGAGCTGTGCGCCAAAAAAAACTTTAATACTCTTCAACATATATGATCTGAAATACGTCATCATCATCTGTGTCATTAAGTGCTTGTGGGAGATTGCAAATCTTCAGGCAAGTGCTAAATGCTGTTTTCTATTTTCCTCTAAGTCAGTTATAAGTATTCTCCAAAGTGTGAGAAATATAAATCTCATTTACCTATGGTAGGAAAATTTGTATTGGCTTCTGTTTCACAGAGCCATGGAATTGCTGGGGCTGGAAGAAACCTCCGAGGTCATCTAACTCATCCCCAGCTCCAGCAGGGTCAGCTGGAACAGGTGGCCCAGGCACATGTCCACTCAGGTTTTGAGTATCTCCATGGAGATACTCATTTAAATAGGCTCAGCCATAAAATAAATCAAGCCTAGACCAGTGGAAAGCAAGACACCTGGCAGGAAATAGGGTGAACTAACAAAGAAGGGAAAACTACTGTGCGCAGAAAAAGACACGTCCTATTGTTGTCTGTAAGGACAAGGGCAGGCAAGTGCCTGAGAACTGCATCTGTTTCTGTATGGAAAATCTGCCAGAGAAATATCCTTCGTCTCTGAGGTGCTCTTGAGATCCTCATGGAATGAAGTAGGGCACTTGAATGTAAGCCCCTGACAGAAAGCCTGGAAATGCCCAAGATCCAAGAGAAGGCAGGAATGTTCTCATCAGTGTTTCTCATTAGGATGGCACGCTGCTCTCAAGAGCGCTTGTGCCATGTCTGCCCTCTCCCAGAAGATGTTTCCTTTCACTTATCTTGGGCCAACAGCATGGATCTCTCACAAACACAGAGCAGGGCAGTGGGCAGAGGAGGGGACTGCAGCTGAGCAGAAGATAGGGTGGTGTTGACAAGGTCTACAAGGTCTGTGCCGCAGCACGAGGTTGGGACATTGTCTCCATCGCTCCCTGCATGAGGATTTGGCTGTGTAGCAGCCTAGCTCTGGAAATGTGCATCCGTGCAATGCCCTTGGCAAGCAGCAATCACAGAAATCCCACTGTACCCTGAGCAGGTCCTTCAAACAGGAGTAATCCTGTGTTTGAGTGGTTTGCAGGGTTTTTTTATAATCTGAATGCTAAGACCTTTTAGAAGTAATTCTATGTGAAGGCGTTTTCTTAGGAGAAAAATTCTTGTATTTTACTAGAATAGAAATCATCTAAAAGAACATGATTTCACATTTCTGCAGAAATACAATCTAATGCTACAAATAACTTTATGGAAGCAATTCTTTTGAGAGCAAAGTCTGCATGAGGACACGCAAAGCGTTACGAGCACAGATCCAGAGTCACGTGAGTGAATAGCTTGTGACATTTGACTGTAAAAATGTGAGCTGACTAAATACCTAAATACTTTCATTGATTAAAGTCAATAAAATTATTGACTTTCAAATTGTACAGGCTGGCAGTTGACATTTAAGGGCAATCCCAGGATCCCATTATGTCTGAAGAGTATCTCCCAGCTGGAGAGGTGGCATCCATGATGCGATGCTTTCTACCTGAAAGAAAAGAAAGAATTATGAAAGGGGAAATAGAAAGGTCCTTTCTGTCAAAGTCATGAAAGAAGAGCAGTGTTTCAATGGAAAATAACCATCAAAATGGTTAAAAAAGGACTAAATTTTTTCCATCACATAGATTTCAGTAATCATGAATCATACTATTGTGCAAACACACATCTGGCATTATTTCTTTCAGTACCGAGTGCCCACATATGTTTGAGCATGACACTGTGCTTGTCAAAGGTCCTCAAATTTTTTCTAACACATCAGTTCAGTGACAGCACAATTGTCTAAAGAATAAGCATAATTAACACTGGCATGTTTAATATTGTTTTGTGATTGCCTTCTATTAAAGTAAGATCTTAAGAAATCATGACAACATTAACAATCATAATTACCGGCTTAGCTGGACATACTACAATTGTTGGACCAGAAAGAGAGATCACTTCCAGGTGGGACAGGGGATTGCATTTCTTGCTGACTCTGGGTGAAGAAAATTGAAGTTGCATGTGTTTCAGAAATATTGCGTACAAAACTATAGTGAATTTTCTGAAATAATGCCGAAACCAAATGTCTTTTCAAGTCTATGTTTTTAACAAGTCCGGGAAGGCATCAGTGGTAATTTCTGTAAGGGTATTGTGTTACTTACTCTTTACACAATGACACCATAAAAAGATGGAACAGTTCTACCCTCAGCAGAGGCAATATGCAATACTTCACTAAACTGGTTCCCTGGAATTGTTCTGGAAACTTCTTAATTATCAACAAGGACAAGGGAAGCTAAAAGACTTACAGGCCATTTCTAGGATAATGCCCAGTTCCTACATGCTTTTACAGTTAGTACAAGACTTCTGGGAAAGTAGGTCTATGGGGAAAATTTAAACCTCATGGCCACAAGTCATAGCAAATAAAATCAGCTTAGAGTGTGAAGGAGCAGGATGGAAATGATGAAGTCCTTTTCATAATTTTTTTTATAAATGTATGTCTATCAAATACAAATTAAGAGATCAGTAGGGATGACTGGAGGGTTTTCAGTGCATGAAAACATTCAAGCTTTTGTTGGTGGCCCAGGCAGGAGACGGAAGGGAGTGAGGATACTGAGAGACCTGTTGTTCACAGAGGCACGTAGGGATGGGGATTGTGGGGGAGGTCTCTTTTTCTCAGTTTTGCTCTTTTTTCTCCTTTTATCTGGAGCACAGGCCTTTCAGTCTCAGACTTCGCTGTGCATGACCCCTTCCTTATCCTGTGGCCTACCACCATCCCTGCTATACTGTCCTTTCCTGTGTGTTACCTTCTGCCTGGGCTGCTATCCAGCCCACAGGGCAAAGAGGCGAACGGGAAAGGGAGGAGAAAAGGTGTTATACTGTCACAATGACTGAACACCATTTGGATGGAGGAAAGGTGAAGGAGTGTAGGTACAGAGAAAAAGAAAAGGGGAAAGAGGAGGCAGCAGAACCAACCACTGGGGGTAGAAGTGACAAGTCACCCTCCCTGTCCTATTGCAGCAGCCCCTGCTATCCCCTACCCCTGTCCATGCCCCTCCTCCTGCGCAGAAGCAGCAGAATTTGAGGGAAACACACACACAGACACACTGGTTCAGCATAACCCTGTCTTCCTGGGCATCCACCAACATCATGGTGCCACTCTTGGCAGACACCTCCTTCTGTGGTACACAACAACATCGCCTGGTGAGTTTCGTGCTGTCCGGGAGTCCTTCAGGAGTGCTGCACCATCCTGTATCCAAAGAACAGCAAGTCCAAAAATCGTGTTCCTTTACCTGTTGAGGAGCATGGATATGAGCTGTAGCTTGTTTGCAGGGCTTCAATCTTCTGTTTCCTGTCTTGGTTTTCTTCTGCCAAGTCTATTCAAACTGCTGTGCTTCTGAGTCAGAGACTGCATGCTGGCTGGTTCAGGCTTGGATAGCCTGGGAAGAAAAAGGCACTATAGAGCCTGAATAAAATGCAGACATAGCATGTAGACGTGGTGGCCCCCTCCTTGTCATCAGTCAGAACTGGGGTCTGTCAGCTGGAGTCCTTCCAAGTTTAGAAGATGTAGGTAGGTATTAGTCACTCACTGAGATAACAGGCATTTAACCCCTGTAAGAAGAGGAAAAAGCCTCTTGAAGTGGATCCTGATTGCCACAACAGGGCAATAATGGAGCAGGGAGAACACTTGTGTGTGGTGAGCTCCCATCACAGGCTCTGCATCAACACTCATGGCTGCACTTTCAAGGCAGGATTGATTGGGGGGGTGTATTTTACACATTAATTCAATACAAGGACAGCCTGTGTCATGTTCCAATACCTCAAGAAATAAATGATTACTTCTGCCAGCTAATCAGATAAAGCAGGATGCCTTAAGTAAGAAAAGATAATTGTGTGAGGTAGTAAATCATGCATGCACAAATCAGTTAAAATTAGATACCTGTTAACAAGTGTATTTGGCATCAATTAGCCAACTTCGTTGTTAAGATAAAATGACAACTTTAATTTATATCCATAAACTCTTACTTTCTTAAGCACTATTTATATGCTGTCTGAGGTTTACTGACTTGACCAAGGAGATGAGCACATAAACTTGTGCCTGGTAAGCTACTGTGCATCGTCCCAAGAAAGTTGTAACCCCACTTCAGTTTATTTTTCTTAAAAAAAAAAAGTCACAAATTGTGAAAACTCTGTGTACTGCTAGAAATTCCTCACTTGGAAAACTTTCAAAAGTACACCTATTCACACTGGAAATCCTTCTGGGCTGAGGAGGATGGATTTCCCTGGAGGCTACCAATGCTGTGCCAAAGTCTAATTCTACTAAAGAGAGGTCACATTAACACAACTCTTTCAGATATTCTTAAATGAAGAAACGTATGTGATGTGTTTATGATGAGAACTCTGTGCTAAAAATAATTAAGTTTGAAAACTTTTATGGCTCTATGAAAACAAATGTCCAAAGAGGAAATTATGGTGTTGCAGGAAGGGATATACTGTGCACCAGCTCTACTCTGCAGGACACAGCCAGGAAAGCTCCAGGCCCATATTGTTAGAGGTTCCTGAAAGTTCCCAGTTAGTCCTTCCATTTTTGGAGCAGAAGAATTCAAATTTTGTTGCTTATATTACTGTGAAATGTCTCTTGTGTATAGTGCAGTAATAACAGCCCCTGCAGAACCACAGCTTTATTAATTGGCTGCAGACTTTTAGATTTTATTTGTACAGTTTTCTAAGTGTTTTTAATAAACCTGAAGGCCTGATTCTCATTGCTGTAATAGCTCTGGTATTAAGCAGACACAAGACCTGTCTGTGTACCTGCTACAGAGCCAGGAGCAATGACCCCGGCAACCCGGGTCTGAATTGTGGCCATGCTACTGTAACAGTGCATATGTTCCCTCTACCTCTGCCTCTGTTGACTTTATATTTCTCTGGATCAGTGTATCTACCTATCTGGTATCATCTGTATCTATATCTAACCTATCATATCTATGAGTACATTACCACTACCACGGTAATGGTAAAAAAAATGTTTTGCAAAAGCAAATGTGTTTGTGCCACTGCAGTGCTGAGCTCAGGTCTGTTAGGTCTAGGGAAAGGTCTAGATGAAGAGGTCAAGCAAAAATATGTCATTCCAATGGCTCCTTAGACACCTCTATCCCTGAATGCTGTTTCACAGCCCAAAGAAGTGGTTTTGGACAGGCTAATTTTAGATAGACAAATGTAAACACATGAAATGTAGCACAGCCAGGCCACTTATTTTCCTGAAAAAAAGCGAGAGGTACGTATGAATGGTCACTGTCAGGATCCAGTTTTCCACGCCGTGAGCATGAGTCACTAACCCTGTTCTGGGTGCCCTAATGCCACTCTGGCACTGGTTCTCTGGGAGGTGAATGCCAAGGGCTGAGCCACCAGCACACAGGGCTTCCTCCAGTACCTTCCCTGCAGCCTCCCAGCGCTGCCCTGACCCAGCTGCTCCACCCCGGCTCCCCAGCTGCTCTGGCTGCCCGCCACCACCTTCCCTACAAAACGCGGGTAGACAGCTGTCAGTCACTTCACGTCTTTAAATAGGCTCTTTAATACCTTAAACATGGTGTAACATGCAAAACTTTATGACAAAAGATGCTTACCTTACCTTGTACAGGAACCTATATGAACCATTAGCCTACATAGTTTAAACAACCAGTGTATAAAGGGTTAATAGAACAAGGCATTTGCAAATTTTTCTCTTCAACTCCATCAAGAATTCCAATTCTTCAGTTGCTTGGCAGAGACCAGACAGAGTTCCTTGTATATATTGTTTTGTATTACAAATTAACTGTTAGGTGTTTAGAACTTGCAAAACAATCTATGTGAATGGGAGTCTGGCAACATGAAATAAGATTGGAGGGGGGGAGCGGGAAGTTATGAATATTATGTTTTTAAACTGGAATCTTTCTGGCTTTTCTTTAAAGTCAGATAGTCATAAATGACTTGACTGAAAGGATAAATAATATTTGTACTGCACATTTGGATACAGAATGCCACCCACAGATCAAAGATATGCTCACACACTTTGGCAAGCCCAAATATTAACCTATATTATGGTCTGAGAAGACATTTTACTCACATTTATGCTGTCCATATTTTGTAGGTATCTCACATCAGTTAGATAGGAATTTTTTTTTATGAAACCTTGAAAAAAAAGCTAAAAATCTTTGACTGCAATGAGTATTGATGCTGAGTTCTGGTCATTGTTCAGGGACAGGACATTGCAAGAACTTGAAACCACAGGAAAAAAGAGTCCCTGTGCAGGGAGAGGTTTTGCCTCTGGCAAGCTTTGAGTGTGTGAGCAGATCCTGTGTTCAAGAAGCGGGATGCAACTGAGCTGGAAACAAAGATGGGATGACAGCTTGCTATGCAGCCCTTAATAATCAGAGTGGGATAAAATTCAGCCTTCCATATTATTCACAAATTAGTTGAAATGGATTTGTACTGAATATTGAATTCTCACCACATATTCTTCCAGTGTGGAAACATGTAAGTGCCAGTGACTGATGAAACCTAGAGATACACAAACTCCAAAAGTAAAAGGGGTTGATGTCCCAAAGACTGGAGCGGGATGACTGAGAAAAGAAGAAAAACAACCCGAGGATATGGGATTCCCTTTCACATACAATATGGATTCTTGAAGTGCTCCCAAGCTGTCCAACTGGCTGAAGATTAAAGAAGGCTGGGTGGAAGCTCAGTCTCTGCAGACTTTGCCTTGGGTATTGTTTACTTCTATCTGTGGGAGCTAAAGCCACAGCAGACACAGACACAACAGTGTCCAGTTCACTGGCGCCCATCAGATGGAATGTAATATGAAGGTGCGTACTACTGCTTGTCAGTTTGAGATCTGGATAAACCACATGATGTGTGATGGCAGCAGGGAGTCTGTGTACATTTAACATATATATATATTTAGAGCTTTACAACTAGAACCAAGACTCCTTCTGAAACTCCTTCTGGAATTGGCACAAGAATAGTACATGATGATTCACCTAAAACTCAGAATTCACTGAATTTATATACATATTTTTTTGGGCAACACTTCTCAAAATTAGAGGAGAAATTTTTCCAGTAATTTGAGTCTTTTCTTTTGTACATAAAACCCTAAAACCCTTCAATAATTCTTAGTGTAGATAAACCCTCAGTATTTCTTGGACTTGCAAAATAAAGGTGGAATTTTCTTAAGAACAGTAAAGAGGCTAGCTTTTCTTATGAAATTTCAGTAACTCTGTGGAATAGGACTGTTAACCCTAGCTAGAAACAGTTAGATGCTTCAGAATAGAATGACAAATGGTTTCAGGGAAAAGTGTGCAATCGTGCTTCAAATTTCTTGGAGGATAAGGGTGGGACATAGTAATACAGGATAAGAATGATCTATGTGGTCTTCCGTAATATCTATGCATTAAAAATCAGTGCAGGAGTCTGCTGAGGGGCTGCATTGTGGCACTGCATAGCCAACATTTCATTTCTGTGTGTATCTGCTTACCTACACTAAACACAAACTTGCTTCCATGCAAAAAGTAAAGTATGAGGATATTTAGTGCATAGTGGATAAACTGCCATCCTTTTCTAACCATGGCATTTCCCACTTATTTGATTTTTTTGCCTCCTTTTATTTATCAAGTATGCAAAAGTCATCTTCATTCTCTTTCTTGTGAACTACTATCTCTTTATCTATTACTCTTGCAAAAGTTTTCACTACAACCAAGTCACTGTACCTGCCAGGTATTGTTCTGCTTTTTTTTTTTCTCCTTATTTTTTGGCTCTTGGGCAAAAAACATGATCCAGCCATAAGCTGTTCAAATAATGATTTTAATTTATTTTCAGCAGAGCTAGCTGCTTCCCCATATGGCTCCTAGGTTTCTTCACTGGTAATAAGAGCCCAATTAAGTCTCATTTTTTCATGGAGATTAGAGCTGGATCATATAGAATTGGAGTTCCTGAAAAGTTGCTTAGCTGAAAAGGTCCTGGGGGTGCTGGTGACAGCGGCTGAACATGAGCCATGGTGTGCCCTGGTAGCCCAGAAGGCCAGTGGCATCCTGGCTTGTACCAGCAATAGTGTGGTCAGCAGGACCAGGGCAGGGATTGTCCCTCTGTGCCGTGCATCGGTGAGGCCACGCCTCGAGTGCTGTGCCCAGTTCTGGGCCCCTCACTGCAAGAAAGGCATTGAGGGGCTGGAGCGTGTCCAGAGAAGGGCAGCAGAGCTGGGGAAGATGCTGGGGCACAAATCCTGTGAAGAGTGGCTGAGGGAGCTGGGGTGGTTTATCCTGGAGAAAAGGAGGCTCAGGGGAGACCTTATCACTCTCTACACCTGCCTGAGAGTGTAGCCAGAAGGGGGTCAGTCGGGCAGTCTCTTCTCACACGTAACAAGTGACAGGATGAAAGGAAATGGTCTCAAGTTGTTCCAGGGGAGGTTTAGATTAGATATTAAGAAAAATTTCTTCACTAGAAGAGATGTCAGGCATTGGAACAAGCTGCCCAAGTAAGCGGTGGAGTCACCATCCCTGGAAGCTTTCAAAAAGGTGCATGGAAGTAGTGCTTGCTGATATGGTTTAGTGATGAACATGGCAGTGTTGGGTTGATTGTTGGACTCAATCTTAGACTTTAATGATTTTATGGTTCTATATAAGGCATGATGATGAAAAAAAACCAGCATTCCAGCTTCTGTTTTAGAGACACAAAAGGTCTAAGCAAGAGGAGGAAGCTGAGCAGAAACCTCGTTGCAGTCTTCAGCATCCTCATGAGAGGAAGCGGAGGGGCAAGTATGGATCTCTTCACTCTCATGACCAGTGACAGGACCTGAAGGAATGGCCTGGAGCTCAGTCAGGGGAGGTTTATGTTGAATATCAGGAAAAGGTTCTTCACCCAGAGGGTGGTTGGGCACTGTAACAGGCTCCCCAGGGAAGTGATCACAGCACCAGGCAGCCTGACAGAGCTCAGGAAGTGTTTGGACAACACTCTCAGGCACATGGTGTGACTCCTGTGTGCTGTGCAGGGCTGGGAGTTGAACTCAATGATCCTTGTGGGCCCTTCCAACTCAGCTTATTCTATGATTCTATGATAAGTTATGTTCCATGAACCTAAAAAATCCCCTAATTTCGTTTGGTGTGTGGCCTTTCCAAATGCTACCCCAGAGTAAGCGCAAGCCAGCATGGAGCTATTTCCAAATTACTTAACTAAGTAATTGCACAGTGCTTTCCTTTTTGAGTACTTATTTCTTAATTACTGGATCCAGAGGAGCCTGGGAAAAAAGCCACCAATACATGGAGTAACATGGAATTATACTTACATCTCTTGGGTCTGAGTTTAGCTCACACACAGCAACAATAAGGAATTAAAAACTTTGCTTATATGTAACCAAGAGATAACACATCAATCAATAGTAAAATATACTATGCCATCAATATGGGCATGTGAAAATAAGTAGAGAATGAGAAAGATGATGTTTTATGAGTACAGTAAATTCCAGACTTTTAAATACGTATTGTATGAGAACTAGAAAAGCTGAGACCTAAACATTTTCCTTGTTGTTACTAAGAGATAGAAATTAGGCTATACACAGCCAAATAAATAAATAACTATGTAAATAAATAAATATCACTGTGGTTCCTGACAAAATTAACGGCTCCTCCTCTGTGCTCTGACAATCTGGTACAGTGCCTCTAATGAGTCACTGGTATCAGCCCCACATTTGGAGAGTATCCCCACTGCCTGCACCAGGGGACCTGCTCCACACATCTGGGAAGTGTAGCGTGCCTCCCATTAGCACAGTTTTAATTGGCAGTTGAAAGCACACAGCTCCTCGCAGAACCAGACCCGAACAAGTGTTCGTAATATAAAACATGGGAAAGCAATTTGCCTCCAAAACATTAGTATGAATTGCTAAGTAATCTATTACAGCAAAAAACACAGAACATTAGCACATGTTGGGAGGAGCAAGCCAAGCACACCGTACCTTTTAAATCAAAGCAATAGGTTCCCGAGGAATGGTGTGCACATGCAACAAGGCTCATCACTTAGACCTGTCATCTCCCCAGACATATGGCTGTCCATGGATTGCATGGTTCAGGCTGTAACTCGTTAGATAGGATTATTTTTTGAGACTGCTTTTTTTTTCTTTTTTTTCAGGTTACTGGACATGCTAAGCCACTGGGGTGAAGCTGTAATACAATAAGGAGTAAAAAGCTGGAGGGAAAGTATGGTGTTCATAAAACTGCTGACAGGCACTACAGATAGACCAGTCTATTTTTTGTGGTTGTTGTTATTGCTGCTTCTAACCATCAGCGAGGAACCAAAGTAGAGTTGGTCTGACACTGGCATGTGTCCAGGACTCATTTGATGGGCTGGTGTCATTTCTCCATCCCTGGTCCAGTCATGACCCTGAAGAAGAAATGCTCAAATGTAAGGCTGGTCATGGTCAAATTGTTAATGAGGAGTTCATACTTTCTCTAGCTCCTCTTTCTCTCTTTTCTGGTCCATATTTGAAAGCTTGGAACTGTACTCAGTGTATTGGATTTGTTCTTGTACAAGCACCCAGGGGAGAAAATGTCAGGGTACATAATGAAAGAATATATACTGTCTGCTTTAAAAAAACCTGAAAATTATGAGTTAAGTCCAAAAAATCATGAGATCAGTGTGGAAATTACAAGGGCTTTTGTCAGAATGTTAATAGTATGTTTGGGTTCATTGCATGTGATACCTTATTTTTGACATTTTAAAATTACTTTTTCAGACAACTCCTCTCCCCATGCCTCCCACAAATGCTCAGCTCAACGTGTCTTTCTGTGTCATTACATGCATGAAGCAGAGCTCCACATAACAAGTATGCTGGCGAGGGAAAAAGGCTATTCTTGCATTAAATCTTAACCCAAGCAGGCTGCTCCGGTGTGCACTCCACCACAGCAGCCTCTGCTTCCCATCCACAGTTCCTGCAGCACTATTGCTGGAGATCAGACACCCACTGCACACAACTCTCCCTGACAGGTACTGAGTTTGCTAGAATGCTGGAAAGTGGGATTTCAAAGCATGGATGAAAAGACAGATTCCTGTCTGTTTCAGCAGCTGGACAGGTGTTTAGAAGAGCTCCCAAAGAAGATGAGAGAAACTGAGGCTTATTCCACGAATGTTTATGTTGCAAGAGATGCTTCTAAAAGTCTGCCCTTGGGATACTTCATGTTTGTGATCCACACCCCCTCATTCAATGACATAGTACTTGGTACAGGTTATCCAAATGAATATGGTAAAGTGCTTGAAATGAAAGCAAAGGTTCTTATGCAATACCATGATTCCAGTGCCTGGAATGAGAGTCAGCATCATGAGACTCCAAAAACACCTCAGAGTAGGACACAAAGCAATACAGTTGGGGATTGATCTTCATCAATATTCAGCCAGGGACAGAATAAGTCCTTTAGGACTACACTGTGACAGCTAAGACCACAGCAATAGCATTCTGCAGTCCCGAGGGATGCACGATGCGGGGATATTTCTCTGAGGTGTCACAGTCATGTGCTGTTCTTTTCCTTCTCTGTAAGGGTGGCCCTTCAAAATCAGCATATACTGGTAGCTCTTGACCTTTCTAGGGTTGGCTATGATGGCCAGAGGTTGGGAGGGGGCCAAGCCTACACCCATTCCCTGACCTTGCACATCTGCTGCAAGGAGAAGTCCTCTCCCAGCAGTCGAGGTCCAAGGACTGTTTAACACACAGAGTGTAATAAGGAGATTTCCTAATTTTTCTTACTCCTGCAGTCTTTCAATCCAAGTCACAACCGAGTCCCAAGAGTTATGTTATTAGAAAGCTGAACTTATTACTGGCATTTCTTTCACTTTAAAAGTTTAATTCATATAGTCCTCTACAAAAGGTGAGTTTTCTCCCTTCAGTGTGTAAGTGATATAATGTGCTGCAGAAGAAATTTCACTAAATTAAACATAAGCAAAGACTCAACCATGTGGCTTCTGCAGAATTCTGTACATCAGCATGTCCTGATAAGCTAAGCTGTGATCTCAGGTTTTAAACCCATTCATTTTAAAGACTAAGCATTTGATTCCTTCTCACTGAGCTGTGTGAAGACATAACTGACATCAGTTTTCTTTGCATCTTTGCAGTTGTTGCAACCTCATTATTCTTTGAATTATCTTGGCAGTCAGTCATTTTTTTAGGTTTAGTTGGTGCCATCTCGTCTGTACAGTACTACTGTGGAAAGTACAACACAAAGAAAGGTCACAGCATAAAAGCAAGTCAGTCTCCATCTTCTAGCATTTGTAGGACTCCTTTTATTTCATAATTGTTCATTTTCTACTACTTGCTTTTGTTCCTTGGCAGCTGCATGATTTCATCCTGCCCATGCAGCTCATGTGAATGTCCTGTGAATGCCAGAAAAGTCCCCTTTCTTCCTTCATGCTGCCTGTTTTTACCATTTCTGCTGAAGTTCTGTAATTGGGGTGAGGTAACACACCCTCATGACTCAAAACAGCTAATCTCCAAAAGCACAATAACCAAGAAGCCTAGCATACATTGCCTTGTCTCTAGAAGCTGATATTCAGCAATGAACTATGAGAGGATTTAAGTAAAAGATTTTGCCCTCCTCCCCCCACCCTGTCTTCCTTTAGAAAATAAATGTCTGATTCATGCAAAAATAATGTATGAACCATTTGCACAGCATTAAAAAAAAATCTGCTTGTTATTCTGAGACAATTCTGCCTTCTTCTGCCTGGAATCACACTGCTCTGCTTCAGATAACTCAGGGGTGAGCCAAAAATACATGGCAGTATTTGCCAAAATGTAGAAGCTAAAATTACATGAATGTCAGGATAAAAATGGGAAAGCGCAGTTTCTAATAGGCTTTGGAGCAACTGTGAGAGCAGGAGCAACATTCCTGCAACAACTGCTTCCCAGTGGCCAGTATCTCTTCTATACATGCAGTAATTGTCATTAAATGCTGCGCTAGCACTTGCCAGCAGCGACTGCGGAGCGGTATCAGTGTGACCGCAGCATTCCGCTGCACTTAAAATAGAAATTAGCAGTGGTAGGTTCATTCTTATGGCCTGAGGGTGGGTAACAATCGCTGGCCATTGCAAGGTCATTGGATGTGAGATGGCTCCTTCCTTCCGTGTCTGCTGGAGCAGGGAGGAGGTGGCTGCACTTGGGCTCCTCTCAGAGATTTGCACCCCTGCTTCTCCTGTCCGAGCTCTGAGGCCTGTCGGATGGACTCTGCACTGGTTGGCCACCACTATTTGTGAAAAGCCTTTTTCTCATGAGATGCAAGGATCTCCAGAAGTATAAAGCATTAGTAATGCAAACTACTGAGTAGACGTGCTCCACCTCCTCTTGTTTTCTGTGTTTAATTTCCAGCTGAATTCAGTGGGTTTTCAACATATGCTTAAGGTTAAACAGGCTTAAAGGCCATTTCTGAATTGTGGTGCTTTCTAAATTAGGAGCCCCATTAATTGCTCATCTTGCAGAATGGAATTTAATTTATTTGGCATATTCTAAATCACCTTCCAGGAATAAGTTAAATTCTGATTACATGCATTCCCAACTTCTATAAAACTCTTTTAGCACAGATTGCTTTCTTCTTTGTAAATCCCTGTTGGATTCATGAGCTCTTATTTCATTTCACTTCTCTTCATATATTTTAAGCCTCTGAGGTCTAAGTTCACTTCTGAAGTCAAATGGGTGAAATGCTGTTGACTTTCTGGCAATTCTGAAAGTGACAATTTTCTCTATCACGTAAATCACCATATTTCCTGTTATTTATTTTATGATACCAGTATTTCAGTCACATCATTTTTTCTGTACCAGTAAAATTTTGCAGCTGGGATATAATTTTCTAATCCTTCTGTAAACCCATGTATTTTGTTTCACCTTTTAAAGAAATTTAATATTGTCAATCTGCAGTATTCTCTCTTGGAGACAGATGATCTAAAGTTTTCTTCTTGGTAAAGAAATCAGTGGCGTACAAGCCATTTGCACACACAACACCTGAGAATGAGGAAGGTGCTATGGTTTAAGTTATTTTCATAAGAAATCATCATGTGTGAACTTCTTGTGGTTGAAAATAGAATCTTCTTTTCCTTGCAAGAAAGGAAAATGTGGGTATGCCCAGAGTTCTTCTGCAGGGCTAGGAACAGAAGCCAGTCAAGGTCTCAAGGAGTGAACAAAAAAAAAAAAAAAAAGTCCAGAATTTTATTTTCTAATAGCTGAGAAAATACAAAGTACCTTTTTTCCCATTTTTTTCCCAGTGGAGCAGTGAAGTATGTACAGTCAGAGGCCATGCAAGAACAAAACCAGAGGCATCATGTGGATAAACTTACATGCTGATAATAACTCATGTGATGCTATTTTACTACTGACAGATCAAAATGAGAACAATTTCTTTGCTAGGTCAGTATTTCTTGTGGCTTTATGATATAGGCCTTATTTGGTCATGAAACAACTTTGCAGTTCAATTTGTTCTGCATTGGGGTAGGAGTTTATCTGAAATTTTAATATTTTTTTTCCACTAACAAGAAATTCCTGGGTTAATTTATCTTTCTTTTTTCTTCATTAGAAAATACTAGCTATTTTGTCACTCATCCTCAAGACTTTTATATCATCCTGAGAAAAGCTGGTTTGGAAAAGTGTCTTAGTGGTGGTAAATTTATTAGCCTGACACTATAAAACCATTTGAGAGCATTCAGCTAACAATGATCCAAACATGTTCTTTTTCAAGGCTACAACTCACTCAAATAGCTGAGGCAATGGGGAGGGAAGGCAGGGAGAGCCAGGATTAGGGATGCTATGTTTTCTTGAAAGGGCTGCCTACCTCCACTGCCTCCTGGCGTATCATAATAGGGAGCTGTGACCGAAGTGCTGAGGGCTGCAGCAGTGATATATTTGTGTTTCACCAAATAATATTAGATACATATGGTGCCCTTCACTTTGAGCCTTTACCCAAATATTTCAGAGACCTCGGGCCAGGTTTTTTTTCCCTCAGAGAAGATACTTCACACTAGTTTTACTGTATTAATTCAGGGGAAGAATCTGCAATTGTTCCAGGAGTAAGAGAAGAGGATTAGGTCTGAGCCTGCTCCTCAAATAATTTTGCTTGATAGATTATGGAGATACTCAAGGCTGCTTTAAATGAATTATCTCAGATACAGGAAGCAATCTAGCCAGAACAGCATGCAGTACACTGCAGGCTAATTTACATTTGCAAGAAGCTAAAGTTATTCACTTTTCTTCAGTATTTTGTATCTAGCACTGTGGAACATTTTGCAATTCCAATTAAATGTAACTATTTAAGATAATAATAAACATTTTGCTCACTTAGAACCTTGACAGTGTGTTCCAGCTTTCAGCAGCTTATCTCAAGGCAGCAGTGTGCAAAACACAAAGGTAATAAAATATTCAGTTTCAGGGGATTGAAAATTCCCTTCATGTCCCTGTTGCTAAACAATTTTAACAAAATAAACTGGGAGTGGAATTTTAAAGAAATAAAAACATTTAATTCAGAATTGTTTTTACTGATTATTTATTTGTTTGTTTATTTACAATTTATGAATCTGATCATGCACTGGAAAACTGCATTTCAAGCTACATAAAGTATTTCCAATGGACCAAAAATGCATTTCTTTAGTCCCATTTTTGTGTGCGATTCACACATCATCAAAATACGTCATCAGTAACACGGAGTTGCTATCGTGGAGCCACCCAGCTCAATCCAAAGCCTCTCTCACCTCCAGCAGCTCTTTGAAGCCAGAGAAGGACGTGGAGGGATTTTACGGGAGCGTGGGAGGGAGGCGCATGGGACAGCAGAGGGTAGAGGTTCTGGATGAAGAAGGTCAGGAAAAGCAGGACAGTGTCAAGTCCTGTGTCATCTCCACAGGACAGGGAGGGTGTTTCACCAGGTGGAAATGAGGAGCATCCTGCTGCTCTCACTAATTCCTTAAGGGAAGTGCTCCATACACAGCACCGAACGTAAAAAAATAACAATGGGCACTGCTCTCTTCAACGCCTCAGAAGAGTCACTGGGTCAATTCAGCTGAGAAATGAAAAAAGCCTTCTGAACCTGCAGCAAAGAAGCTAAACTCAGGAAATCTTCCCAAAATCTGTCCTTTATGGCATAACTGTAGAAATATACATTTTCTCCTCTGAGGCATTAAATTGTCCTCTGAAGAATATTGTTCACAGAAGGAAATCATCTGTTAAATGCCTTGTAACAAAGCAGTACTTGGCTTGTGCAGTATTTTCAAAGACATGTAGAGTTTTTATTGTAGTCAGAATATTAATATATGAAATTGTAATAAAGATTTATTAATTAACTCAGACTGTCATCACAATTTTCTATAGCTAATTTAAATAGCAACCACACTGGAGTCTGTTTTGTCTCATATTCTCCCTTTCAGTAAAATCAAGCAGAGACACTTTGTTGGCCATCTGAGATACTTTTGTCTTTGCCTTCAAGGGCCCTGGGGGAATGGAAGCAGGGAAAGAATATGGAAAGAGGATTTGTACCTCATGACTTTGAGACTTTCCTTCAAGCCCTGCATTTTTTCCCCCTCCCTTTTCCTGTTCAATAAGACATCAAGAGAGAAAGTGGGCAAGGGGGGTGGGAGAGAGAGAGAGAGGAAGGAGCATTGATTTAAACATTTTCCAGTATCTAAAGACTCAAAACAAAATAATTATCTTCTAAGATTTTCTGAGCCAGGATTAGAGATGGATTTTTCAAACTATAGAATTAAGAAAGTGACTCAGGCTTTCATGCATTTACAGCAATCATCTGCAATCACTAATTAAAACAAAACAGGAGGAGAAAGAATTTTCAGTACACAGGGAAGCAGTGTTCCTAAAAACATCCAACTGTATAGCAAAAAGTATTTCTAGAAACAGATGCTAAGTCAATTAATTCAATTTCCTTCAAAACACTTATCACGCTTGCCAAGGCAGAAAACAAGGAGAGAGCTTATCATGTCACAGTTCATACCTAAAATATATTCTTAACATTTTCAAGGTGTTCCTTGGAGACCCAGTAGTGACTCTTGCTCTTTAAAAGTTACTGAAGATACATAGAGGCAATGAATGCTGAACTATCAAATAGGATCTACTGGTCTATCGTGAAACAACTTTATAGTCTTCATTTAAGTCCAAGTTCTTCTTTGATTTAATTCTGACAAGGTTTAGCAGAGAACTGGAGAATGAAGCAGGTAGATGAGAGTAGACGAGTGGGATGAGCAGGGAAAACACACTCATGAGTTGCACCCATAGGCTCCTGCCAGCAAAGGAAGCAGCAGCTGGGCTACTGGAGCTTGTTTTCAGTGTTTCATCTAACCAAGGAGTAGAAAAGTCAAATATTCATTTTGGAAGAAGGTACCCAGTGTATTTTTCCCCGCAACATTCAAAACTATGTTTACTTAGGATTAAAACGAGAAACTCCACAAAGCAAATGAGCTAACCGAAGGCATTCCTAAATACATGTATAGCTGCTTTGCATTAATGAAATATCCTGAAGTGTCAGGGAATTAATTGCACTGCACCATTCCATCCTTCCCCTTTAGGAGCTATGATGCTCGAGATTGTCTCTTTTCTATTACATGGTCTAACAAACAAAATCATAGATGGTTAAAGCATCCCACAGATTTGTACTTTGTCCATAACCTCTTCCCACATTGTAACAATTTGTTACTAGAGTGTAAATCTGATACTTTTGGCTTGAAAACAAAGTGTTAGGCAATCTGCAAACATGAGCTCATTACTTTGGGCAAGGTGAAAAGGGTCTCTGATGTGGTATACTCATTGTTGGCCCCCAGATATTAGTCAAAACTCTGAGGGGAAACCAGTGTTTAACACGGTTTCTATTTTCCTTTTTGTTAGCCTTTTTTCTATCTCTGACTCTTTCACACTTTGGTATGTGCCACTTTTTTTTTTTCTTTTTTTTTTTTTGGTGTGTGCGTGTCTTATGATTCAGACTTCTAGCATGTATTATCAAGCAGCTGTGTCTTGTAGGGAGTCTGTGGCGAATTTGAGTGAGGAGGGGTTTTATCTCACCATTTCCCATACTCTACCCTTGCCCTCCCCTATCTCAAGCAGTCTCCTCTAGGAGCAAACATTTACAGACACAATTTAAAAATCAAAAAAACAACAAACAGGTAGATGTGGGAAGAAGGTGGGCAGTACTGAACATCCTACATGTGTATGGAGGCAGGCTGAGAGTGCAGGGCACTCTTAGTCCTTGTGGCTGTCAAGTGCAGCTCTTGACGCAACGGGAAGACAACCCACGGTCCTTTTGTTTTTCAGGCTTTCCCTTTGGCAGGCACAAAGTCTTAGCTCTTCATTATCCCTGTAGTCTGTGCAGCTCCTGCTCTCCGTATGGCTCCCATCAGTCAGCACAGAGCTCGCTGCCACTGGCAGCAGGGAGGGAGCTGCTGTTTCAGTGCTTTGCTTTTGCTCTGCACATTTTGACTTGGAAACGGTGGTGTTACTCACCAACAAACTTTTTCCTAAAAAAGGATGAAAAACTCACCAAAGCTAAAATTCATACCAGCTGCAAGAAAAATAACATTTCCTGAACACAAAAGTATTGCTGAAACCTGTTCAAATTCTCCTCAAGTCACCTACTAGCACTCAAGGGGTTTTTTACATATCAGACAATGCAAAGCACAATTTATTTTGAAGCACTGAAAGAGGCTGCCCAGAGAAGTTGTGGGTGCCCCATCCCTGGCAGTGTCCAAGGCCAGTCTGGATGGGGCATTTAGAAACCTGGTCTAGTGGAAGGTGTCCCTGCCCACGGCAGGGTGATTGGAACCGGATGATCTTGAAGGTGTCTTTCAATCCAAAGCATTCTATGATTCACTCTATGATTCTACATTTCACCTCCAACAACAAACAGCACAAGCTTTCTTAAATCCTCTTAAAGATACACAAAGAGGTGCAAAATTCACGTATTTGGGTAAAGCTTGTGGATTTTGATCAAAATCCTAGAGCAAAGAAGCCTTTATTCATGCTTTCACTTGGCTCTCAGTTGTGGGGTTTTGTTGTTGTTATTTTTGTTGTTGTTGTTTCTAAAAAACAAGCCAGCAAACAAATGAAACCTTAACATGAACTTTGAGCTGGAGATGATTTGATTTTTTTTGAAGTTTAACTCACCTATTTCATTATTCCCTCTGTTGCACCTTTTTGCAACTGGGTCTACAAACTAAGACACCTGACGATACTCTCTTTTCCTCACAATATAACTGGGGGAGTAAAGTCTAAACTGATTATTGGAATCCTGTTAAACAGGACTACTGCCTCTGCAGACTTGTTACACGCAGGTTCTTCCTCACTGAGTCCCAGGCTTATCAGATAGCGAGAACAGCCACAGCTGGCCAGCCTTAGGTAAGCCAGTTAGTACGACATCTTTTTGACTGACCTCCAAGTTCTTCAAGCTCAAAATGAAGTCATCATTCTGGCACACTGGGAGAGAGAGGACCCCAGTGTCAGAATCTCTCAACTCCTACTATGATTGGAAAAGTCTGAGATGAACTGAAAGTCAGCAAAGCCTCAGATGTCTTCCGTGGAGACGTCTCAGTGAGGAAGAGAACTACTCAGTGAGACAGAACTACTGCACGAGACATGGCTTTTCCTAACCGGTTAACTGAGAGTCAGTGAACTTGGCTCAGATGCTGGCAGTAGACACCCTTATACATTAATCATTTTCCAGCTCCTTGAAGAACAAAAGCATGTCACTAATAGCACACATGCCCGATATTTAGAATATTAAAAATGGGAAACACCTGTGGTAACTCTGTGGGGCTTGGCTCCTGGATGTGGACTGCTGCAACCAAGAGCATTGATCGAGCATAGGGGTTCTCTTTAAAGCCTGTGGGTTCCACAGGTCTGCTATCTCTTCTCTGGCTATCTCCTGCTTAAAAATGCGTAGTCCTGGGGGGGATGGAAGGGTAAGATAAAAGAGGTAGGAGGACAGGAGCTTGAACTGTACAGCTCCCTATTAAAGGACTATTAAAAAAATGGTCTTAGCTTTGGTAAAGGAGTGTCTGAGATATAGTACAGGCTATGATGAACTGGAGTATTTCAAATCCAAGAACAGCTTCAAGAAGAGTGTGGAGACTCAGTGGCTATGCAGGTAAGAAATGGCCCAAGAGTTCAGGCTAGAAAGAGATTTGGCGGGAAGTAATTTCTGTCAGTCTCGGGTTCCAGACTGGGAATAGTTTGGACTCCTTCTAAGAACTGGGGAAACAAAGAGAGAAATAGAGTTTAAATGAAGACCTAGACACAGGAAAAATACTCCAAGTTATAAAAAGGAATAATCAAAGAAAGGGCCTTTTTTTTTTCCCTAGTGAGACCTTTATGAAAGAACATTGTTTCACAGCTGCTGAATGTGCAGAGGAGCTGAGGGATGGTCGCAGTGCAGCACCACACCACAAGATGGCAAGAATCAGAAGCTGACCTCAAACCAGAATTCCGATAGAGCAATGCCATTATATTAAAACTTGAGAATCCAAACTACCAAAAATGTAATGTTAATGAAACTACCAAAAGTATAATGTTAACGAAACTTGGGGTTGTTACAGAAGATGAGCGTTTCAGTTTTTTCTTTGCTCTTTGGCCTGTGGTTCTTCAGACCAAATCTCGCCCTTATAACACCTCATACACAGAAGTAACAAATACCCTCTGCAGTACAATTCCCTCTGTGTCCTCCTAATCATCTCTTTTTTGTTTGAAGAAGCATGAGGAAAATCGTTTTTCTGCCACTACTCGTCATCTTAGTTTCTTTCACCTACAATTTTCCTCTTCGTTCGTTCGTTTGTTTTCTTTTCATACATTTTCTAGCACCCACATGAAATATAAATTTAATTCTCATCTTTTTTAACAGCCTTCTCAAGTCCCTGAACTTATTTACTTGCTCTGTCGCAACATTTTCCTTTTTCTCTCCAAAGCCAAGTGAAAGACTGCTCCTTTGGTCTTCAGGGGGTTGCTGAGTCCAAGCTAAGAGCAGTCACTTGTCAGATTAATATCTGAGCTATGAAAGTTCCAGGGGACATTATAAACAGCCACAGCACGATTCATGGTTTCAGTTTAGGTCTTTGGGGACAAATGTCTTACACTGAAAATACAGCAAGCCCACACAGCACCGAGATTCTTGGTCCTGCCTCAATACAGCAGTTGCATTAGATCATCTCTTGCAGTCTTCTTCCAGTGGTACAGTCAGTCCTCTGGTGATTGGCAACTGTGCTGACAGAGTCCACACAGAGCCCAAACACCACAGGGGAGCTGCTCTCTTCCCCAAGGGTTGGATTGGGGCTGAAATGAACTGACAGGCCGGTGTTAGTTTGCACAGTTGTATATGTTCTACAATAAACAAAGACAGGAGATACTCTGCAGCCAGCAGGTTTTACCAGCTCCACATTTACATGCAAAATACTGTTCTTAATGAGGTTGGACTACATGGCCTCCCCAGGTGTTTTCCAGCCTCATTTATTCTGCACGTCTATGAAAATTACATTAAAATTACATTAATGAAAACAAGGATTCCATAGAAAGCTTTCACTTCCTCCAAACTACTTGATTTCTTCTTAATAACCTCGCTGGGGAATTTCTGAAAAACGTTGCGAGCGAAACTTTCCCCAGCTCTGCTTCCACAGGTGACGGCAACCCTCCAGCAGGACCGGGCTCCAGCAGTGTCTGAGCCTGGCTTCGCAGCGCTGGGCTCCCGCTGGGCAGCGCAGGCTCCTCGCAGGCGTCCCGAGGGATGGGAATGCAGCGCCAGCCCCAGGAGCGCTGCCAGCGCTGCGCGCTGGGGGTGAGGGCTGAGGAACCCGGCGCTCCTCCGGCCGCCCCACGGCCCGTCCCCAGCCCAAGACAAATACGATTGGCGCACTTCAAACACCTCGCCCCCTTTGTCAGCATCGAGCGACTGCGGGCTTTATTTGTGTGCCAGCCTTTTCGCATCGCCTGAAAGTTTCAAACAACTTCACAGCCGTGGGAGTGCTAATTAAAACATCCAGCAGTTTTACTGTCTGAGCAGTGTAAATATGATGTAAAAAGAAAATTAAAGAGCATTTACACAGATGCATACTTGTTCATTGTAGCTATAAAATCTAGCTGCAGGGACCTGGCAAGAGCAGGAGTCTCTTATTCTTCAAAACAAGTTATTCAGCAAAAAATTAGACACCAGGCTTTAGCTTGGAAGAGTTATTCTTTGTTAGCTTCATTTTTTATTCATTCCTCCACAGCCACACTTCCCTACTTTTTTCTTGTTTTATAATACTGATGACTCAATTTACTGCTGAAATGGGTTAAGGGATGATTTGAAACAAAATATTTGTTTCACACTCTTGAGGTTACAATCCACACACAAAACTTTTTTCACTTCTACTCATGCAACAGCCACTTTCAGACAGTGAATCCCAGTCACAGGGAATAAAATCCCCTGAAACATCAGCCACAGGTTATGCCTAGGATAGGGAAGGCGTTCTGGGGAATCTTATTTTCCAGCTCTGGTTGATGTTTCAGTCTGGGATTTCAAGAACACCAACTACAGTTGTTTACACTGCAAAGAAAGGAGCTTTTTGATCAGGGGAAGCTGAGTCACAACTCCCTGTTAGTTTTATCATTTTGCAGAGAGCGAGAGCTGATGCCTGATCTTTCTCTGACCTTTTATTCAAACTTTCTTTTCTACATTCCCAGGCTGTTATATTCTGTTTAATCATGTCTCTTTGATTTTCAGAAGAATCAGATACTTTTTCGTTTGGTGTTACATGATGTCATAGACAAAAGCAGCATTAATCCCATGAGGTTATCCTCCGGTCAGAATGGTTCACTGAGAGGATGAGACTCAGTCCTAGAGCTTTTTTCTGGGTCCTGAGCTATTTTCAGGACTGGGGAGAGGGGAGGAGGGGGGGAACTGGTTTTTGTTTTGTTTTGTTTTGTTTTCCCACAGACATCATAAGACAAACAGACCATGGGTCAGGTAATGTAAGCAACAGACTGTAAAACCATTGCCAAAAATTGTAACCACCCAATCATCTCTGAAGGAAAAAAATTCATTTAAGTGACACATGTTAATAGTATTGAATTCAAAACACTTGCTTTGACATCCAGATGTTGTAAAGTGCCATATCCTGATTAACAAAAATATTTTCTGGTCTTTCAGATCTTCCTTCCTTATTTTGATCACAAATCAAGTTTTGGAGAAAATTTTTCCCACTACTGTCCACTGATCACATCACTGAAGTATTTCAAAATTTTAGCTTGCTTCCTATAAGGAGAAAATGGGAAGCTTAACCACAAATATTTATGTCAGTGTCAGTGCTTATTATTGGAAGCTTAGTTCAGTCTTCTGCAGTGCCACTGCAAGAACATACCATCAGATATGGCATCCAGCTCTGCCAGGCAGTTCAGAACAACATCAACACACAACCTTTATAACCTGGAAAAGGCAGAGTATCCCAAATGGGAAGTTGTGGGGACATGCAGAAATGCCCCCACTTGCAATTGCTTCTAGTGTGAAAGCTTTGGAAAGGCATGGCAGTATTAGCAACAGGCATGAGCTGGCTTTGGAGCACCTTGCTCATGGAAAAACGAGAGCCCCAGATTTGGTGTTAATTCCTTTGGAGCAGGCACTGCCACCAGTGATGCCCTGCAGCATCGAGGTGTTTGCTTAGCTGTCTGCTGTCTGATACTGTACCAGGACCAAGAATTTTTCTGTGAGATGGTGGGGAGGGAGGGGACAATTTCCGGGAGAAGGGACTTAGGCTACCATACCATAAATCCTGTTTGGCTTCCACTACTTCCTAAGGATATAAGGGGTAGGTGGTGAAATTACCAAGTTTATAAAATTTTATTAACTGATGAGATGTGGGCTCTCTTTTTGAGGGGAAAGAATCCACAGTGATCATGATACCAGTGCAGAGTTCCCTTTCCTCAACAGGCATCCTGTGTTTTCCTGAGTTCCCTTTCCACAACAGGCATCCTGTGTTTCCTTAAGTTTTGTGTACTCTTCTTGTGGTTGTCCTTCCTTGTGGGGCTCGCATTACTCGTAATAGTGATAAGAAATGAAAGGCTGTTACATTGCTAAGTTCTACTAATAGATAGCAGATAATAATAATTAGTATCAGTGGGAAATGCGATTATCTAAGAGAAACAGGTTTGGGTCAGAAGGATCAGTAATGTTTCCACTAGCCTGCCCACTTTCCTTTTTTCCTTTAAATATGTCAGCCTAGATCCCAATGCTATTTCTGTGACAAAAGATCCTCATTACAGTTTTAGTGCTGCTGTTGTAGTCCTACTGCTAACTGTATTTAATAAATAAAGCCTTACAACATTAGTGAGGGTTTATTCACTGTCTCAGGCTGCTTTATGACAAAGGCACGCAGTACACAGGAAAGCCTCCCATTTCTCCTGCCCAGGTGGATAATCTCTTTTCATCTGGGAAAATAAAGGCCCTTCTGTTGTCAAAGGTTTTTGAATCTAACAACAAAGGCAGCTAACTAACACAAAATTATTGAAATATAAGGGCAATAACAACAACAAAAACAGACATCGTCTCAGCCTAATCAAAAATCCAAGTAAGTCTGAGGTGTGGTCAAGAAGAGAATTCAAGTTCTCCCCATTCCCAGATGAGAGCTGTAACCACAACTACATTCAAATTCCTTATTTATTATATTTTGGTAAGTTTTCACCTATCAATGAAGCAGCTTCATTTTCTGGATTTTTAAGGTTTATGACGCATTTCAGTTTCTTCCTTTATGGGAAAGACACATTGCAAACATTGGGCAATGTCTTGCAAAGTCTTGTCCTAACCTAACACGACTGAGCAGTGTGGGAGGAGGAAGTAATGACTTCCCCCTGACCTGAGTAGCTGACATGACGTCTGCCAAGAATCACAGCCTCTTTGCTCCAGGGAACACAGGAGCAACTCTTCAGAGAGGAGGCAGGGAAGCGGGGAGGGGGCAAAGAGGGGGCTCTGCCCCCTCCTGTGCTCCATGTGGCAGAAGAGAGTGGCTGCAACACTTAAAAACAAGTAATAAATTCCTCCCCACCTTTTTCCCCCCGTCAGTAGTTTGGTTGTGAAGGGTTGGGCAGTGCAGCCTTCTCGGGTTGGTACCGTTTTGCAGTGCCCACAATGTGGGGTAGCATATAAAATGCAGAGTCTAGCCCATTTGGAAAAGAAAATGGGTTTCGTGTGTGGACAGAAAGACAGAGCTGTAAGGATGGAATTTCACAACAGAACAAAAATAAGGCACAGCACTGTTCCAGAATTTCTTGATTCTTATTCTAAACAGCAATAAACCCACCTCCCAAACCCCAGTCCGGACAAAATATTAGCATTCCCTCCACTCTGGTTACAGCTCACATCCCTCTTAATACCTCTTGCTCTGCCATGAGCTATTTGTATAAGAAAGGCTTATGTTTGAACTGGAATTGGCACAAATAATTGCCCATTGGATATTCCTTTTCTGCAGAAATCTGATCTCTTTCAGTGCTTCACAAATCACAGAATCCACTGAGGACAGAAGCCTGTGTTTTCCTCTTCTCCAAAGAGAATAAAAAATCGGCAGTAACCCTGACAGCTTCCTGTAGTGTGGCTCTCACAGCTTATTCCAGATGAGCCGAACATTAAACTTGCCATAAAAATGTTATGATGGGAGGATGTATCTCCCACAGTACTCAGAAATTATGTAGTGAGTTTTACCATCATCACCCCCAGGTTGTAACCATTCCCCAGCTCTTCTGAAAAGCAAAAACCGTAAGAACAAACCTAAAAAACCCGGACCATAACGACGGCAAATAACAGAAATAATTACCACAGGCAGCCAAAATGACCTAGGCAAAACCCAGAAACGGGCACTGCCTCAGTGTGAGCTTGACCTGCCCCGCCGGGGCACGGGGCAGCCGCGGACAGCGGAGTGCGGGGATGCAGCGCAGCCCGTGTGCCGGCCGGCAGGACGGAGCGGGGCGGGGAGGCCGGCCCCGGGCTGCCCGCAGGAGGGAGGATGTGTTTTATCCCTGCCTGCACCGCACGCTGGCTGTGGGATCCCAGTGAGTCAGCTGGCCCCGCGCTGTCTCCGCGCAAGGCGAGGCGCGCTCCCTCTGCCCGCTCCCGGCTCGCTGCGCAGCGGCGCGGAAGGAATGCCCGGCGGAAAAACCAGTGTTCCCAGCCTTCACCGATCGCTGGGAACACTTGGCTGCTGACATCTGTCAGGCTGCCTCTAATTTCACCAGCGATTGCCAGCAGAGGATCTGCCCCCTACGGTTTTCTTCTCACTGAGCAGCTGCTGCTCCTTTATAGTCTATTTGGTTATGTCATCATTAGCTTTTTAAATGCGGGTAAGGAACCTTAAAAATGCTTTATGCTCTCAAGAGATCTGGAATTTCTCAAAAAAAAAAAACCAGTTCTGATGTTTCTCAAGCCTGCCTCCCTTTCCCCTTCTGAAAAGGCTTAAAAATGTGGAATGTTGTGGGAAATTACTCAGAATGTAATAAAAAATGTACATGTAAAAAAAAAAAAAAAAACTCTAACTCACAGCTTCCTTGGCTGGAATGATGTCCCAGGGCTGGATCCAGCTCAGCAATGCTCTTTGGCCTTTCCCTAGTTTTCTCTTTCCAGGACCACATCCCTCATTTAGTTTCTGCTTCCAGGACCCTCTCTCTCACCCACACACACCACATAAATATACAGACACATACAGCTCTGACACACATTTCTTGCTATGGCACAGGATACCCCCAAAGCTTCTTTTCCCTTTTACAGAGTTCAAGCAGTCCCTGTGCAGAGCACCTCCCTTCTCTGCTCTTTAGTCTCCAGCTAGATACAAACAGTCCAAAACAGGGTTTATTTACTGGGTCTGCTTTTTTAGCCATTTGGACACTGCAACACTCATTTTTCCTCAAACAAATCTTACGAAAAGTAACAAAAACACTTCTGGAAAGTACCTGATGTTCAGGTTGTTTTGTATTTTACAATGTTATTTTATTACTGCTCATTTTACATACACATGCTTGTAGCTCACCACAATCTTTCTGACAAACAACAATTGAAAATAACGTTACAAAAGGTCTTGCCGAGGAATTAAAAACATTAAAATATAGAAAAGGGAGTTACTTCAAAGGTTTTCAAAATAAAACCAGCCCTGAATTTTATTGTTTTGGTAAAAATTCTAACTTTCCTATCCAGAAGTCACTTCAAAAATTATGGTGTTCAGAGCTATACATACATGAGTCATTCCCTCCATCTCTTTTATACCCCTAAATATTTCTGCTGTTAACATTCAGCAAACTGCGTGCTGTTGACACCTTTCCATAAAAAAGTAGAATATTTTTATAATTAAAAGATCTATAGAAGACAATAATTACTTATTAATTTAATTACATATGAATATTACAGCCTTAAGCTTGCTGACTTGAGGCTCGGGCTGTATTGAATGACTCACATGCAATTCAGCGGTGTAGAGACAGGTTTTTCAAAGCCAGTTAAAAGCATGAATTGAGGAATGCATTTCATTATGAGACTCAATGCTGACTATGTGATAGGAAGTTGATTAGAGTGCTTGCATGCTTAAATATAGGCTTTAGTACCTTGCTTGATCATGCCATAAACGAGTATAGCTTAGATACGTAAATAGTTTAGAAAACACTGTGTGCTTAAAATAACGTTTTACCCTTTAAATGTTCTTGCCCATTTTCAAATTTTCCATCTCAGATGGTATTGCCATTGAAGGACACAGAGTTGAGAACGTTCTGTCCCTGGGGCTGCCCTGCTGGGTCACTTCAGCTCCCTCAGTAACTCACCTCAAACCGGCCAATGTGCCCCTCCCCTCCTCGGCACACGGCCTGGGCTCTCTTGATGACTGAGATTTTCACACTGCTAAATTTCCACTCATCTGCGCTCTGGGTGATTCCAAGGCTGGTAAGGAGGGACCTCTGCAAAGATGGTTTGACCCACCAAGCGCTTCTGTTTTGCGGTGGCTGCTACAAAGGCCAGTTTGCCATCCCACGTGGCCTGAAGCCTGGGAAAGGGAGCTCCACAGCCGAACACAGCAGGAAAGGTAGAAGTCTTGGAAGTCTTATTGTTTGCATCATTTATCCAAATTTTGAAGGTACTTCTTTAGATAACACACACACTTCTGGATGCCGCCATAAGGCTTCACAAGTCTCCCATGCTGATGGGAATCTTGAAAGAAGATTGCAGTTTCTCTGTACTGAACTATTTTTTCCAGGTCAATATCCTGGCACTATCCTGTTTTCCAGGATAGATGTTCAGATAAACATCTTTTCACTATGAAAAGAGTGGCAAAGAGAAAAAGCTGCAGTATATCTCTGCTGTTCTATCTCTTTTTGACAATGATGTATTTACAAAATATGGCGTTAGACACAAGCCCAAAGTGCTGTAGGCATGCGACCGGGTTGGAGTTAATTACCTGCAGACAAAAGGGAGCCAGCACCTGCATGGCATGGTTTTGGCAGAAACCCTCTCCTTGGCACAAGGGAGCTGTGTGCAGTCCAGAGCCAGGGACAAGTCGGGAATGAGGTGATCCAGGGTGTCCCATCGTCAGTTCTGACTAAAGAAGTATGTGCCAGAGTTTGAAAGAGAGGGATGCAAATGGCTCTTTCCAGTCCCCACTTCTTGAACCACCCCTCATAAACCTTGACCTGAGTAACTGCTGCAGCAGTGGAAGGTCACCAAGGTGATTAGAAACCCTCTATTTTTGCACTTGCTTTCAAAAAATTCCTCCAGGAGAGGGGATCTTCCCAGAACCAGAGTCGTATAGGCTGTAGTAGAGGTGGAAAAAGCAAGAGAAAAATACAAGATCAGGTGTCCCAATATCAGAGGAGTCATTTCAGATCCACCCATACATCTGAGAACAGCATTTCACCCTCTGGCTTCCTGATTAAAAATACTTCCATCATCTTCTGGAAAGCTGCAGTTCCCTTAAAAGTTCCAGCCACAAAAGTCCTTTGCTCATTCTTGCTGCCAGAGCATTTGCAAAGCAGGTTTTAGGCACCCATCTCCTACTGGCTTCTAGGGACCCTTGGAAGCCAAACTGCTTGAGGCATTTCTTCTCTAAGACACTGAAGAGTTTCAGTATAGAGCAGGAGTGGATCAAACTCTGACATCTCTGCCCCCTGATGTAATAGTCCCGTCCTGAGTGCTGATGAGCACTCTGACATCTAGAGTACCAAACCACCAGTGCCATCTCTAGGAAGGTGTCTTTTCTAAGAACTCTCTCTGAAGCTCCTTGCAGGCTGAGAATGTGCACTAGGGCCTCATCTGCACCAGGAGCAGTTGGTTGGTTATGCATATTAAAAATATAGGCTATTTCTGCCCCAAAACAATTATGGTCTGAGTTGCTTACAAAACCTGTTTATACTGATAAGCTTTTGTGTTTGTGCAGCAAAATAATTCTCCGGGAAATTGTGTCAGGTTTTACTGCAGCTGACGATTTTAATTTAATTTAAATAATATTTGCAGATGAGAAAACGTAAAAGTATGCAAAGAGGTACCAACAGTCTGCTACAGAGAGTTCTCAGAGCAGTGGCCCAAACCTATCTTGGTTTGTTGGCAGCACCAAGCACGGTTTGGTAGTGCAAGCCTAAATATGACACTGATGGGCATTATTCATCTGCCACAGCTTGTCACTACCATGATACACAGAAATCAAAGCATCAGCTGTATTAACATCAAAAAATCTCAGTGCTGTCTACAAATACCAGCTACATCTCAGCTATATAAAATCTGCAGTCTCCCAGAGAAGAGCCAGGAGAGGAGGACAGCTGTGCTTGCCTTTTTCAACGTTCCAAGTTTGGGTTTTGGAGCTCATCTGAAGGAATGACAGTAAGCAATCAAAGAAAAAGATGGGTAATTCTACAGCTGATTGTACTGGAATGTCCTGGAAAAAGAAACTCGTGGAATCACTGAAATGTCATTTTAGTGCCAGTGCGAAAATTACATCCAGATTACTTCACTTCAACATTAATGACACTGGAGAGACAGGCAACATTAATTGCAGTTTGTGCTGTAACCTAAGAAATTAGTGATTGCACCTGCCTTTCATAAATGGCAGCACTCTGCCTGCTATGAAATTGCCTCTAAAACAAACACAGACAAAATTTACTGAGGCTGCTTGCATGTCAGAGAGAGCTGCTCCACATGGAACAGGGAATTGAGCAGCACAGGGTGGCTAATACTGCAGCATTTGAACTTTATAGTGGATGGCAGACAATCTAATGGGTAATTAAGCAAAGGGCTGTTCTACTACTCAGCTTTAACGAGAACCGTATTTCCAAAGTATGGAAAAGTATTTAGATACGATTTGCTGAAAGAATTACAAGGAATCTCAGTGCACACATAAGGACTGTGCTGAGATGGAAGAATAGCTGACCATTCTGTCTGAGTAAACTATTACATAACAGCTAAGCTATAATAAAACCCCGATTCCAAATCAAATAAGTCTCCCAGACTGCTTAAAATGAGTCACCAACAGCTTTATAAACATACAAAATACTTGACAAGGAAGTCTCTGATAATTTTTTAGTAATTATGTCTGTGAATTGTTCTCTGTTGACATCACTATTAGAAATGGTTTCCCATAAGCTTGCACTGCCTGTTAACATCTGCTCATTAATCACTGAAGCTTTGAATATTTCTTTCATTACAAGTTTATTAGAGGGTTTACACCATTTGTTCAAAGAGATGTTTAATTATCACACAAACAATAGCTGAAGACAATACAGTTTTGTTTTGTATGGATTTTCATGGTTTCAAAACACTCTTAACAAGACATGATTTCACAAGATGATCACAAATGAAGAAATACCTGTGCATCTCAGAAATTTGCAAGGAAGAGAAAATCATTTTTCAAGGGCCAAAAGGACGCTTTCAAATCTTGTCTGTCATCTGAAGAAAACACTGAAGTATGATTTGGAAGCAAATGCAGAGCCAAGAAATATTTCTTAAGACAGTACTGCAGGGCTGATACAGTGAACAGATAAAATTGGCCCAAAAATGACCATGAAAAAGGAAGGATGTAATCAGGGCCCAAGGAAAGAAGATCATCCCCAGGAATATGATTTTTGATGAGAGAGGAGAGTCTGACAGTTACAACACAGTGTTTTGGAGGCAGGAAGGTCCTAAGTTCAATGGCAGCTAAAGTATCACCACAGGCAGTTCTCTTGACCTCTGTGGTACCTCAGTCAGCTAAGCTGTAAGACTGGCTGCCATGGAAATCCAGATGTTGCCTCTGAATTAAACTGTCCTGAGTAAATAAGTTACCAGAAGAACTGCATATCTGAAAAATGCCTTAGCCAGAGGTTACTAAAGGGTATTACTAATGACAGACAAATGAGGAACATCAGAGAATGCCATATTTGTAGATACTTCAGCCAGGGGTGTTTTCTATGTAACACTTTGAGGAAAATAAATAATGAGTTTTTTACACTTTAAAGAATTTAAAAAGAAAGGCACAGTACAAATACAGATGCTACTGTTTAATGAAAGCTAAAATGCTTTCAGGAGGAGCAAACCTGCAGTGGCAACTCTCAGTCATTTCAATAGGTTATTAAAGTAAAAATGAAATCCTATGCAGTCTATCCTGCAAGACACAAACCTAGGGTCACTAATGGGCAATGCTTAAGGAAAAAATATATTTCAGATGGCCAGTAAACTCTTGTTCTGCTCTGGGTAGGTGCCAGACCTCTCTCACACAGACAGAGAAAAGGAATCAGTGGAAGAGCCTGTGAGGGGCCAGACTGGGTACGGTGGTGGCTGTCCAAGGCCCTGACCCCAGCCCAGCACAGCTGGGACAGGCTGTGTGCAGGTCACCCCACTCAGTTTGCCTTTCATAGTCCATTTAGCATGTCAGCCTAGAAATTATGGGATGGCAGCAGCTATCTTGTCCAGTCCTGCAGGAAAACACAAAGAAGGTTTCAAGCAAGCAGGGAATTAATGCTCTGTTTTCCCTCCTTACCTGCAACCTGCTGGGTGGAACCAAACACAGATTATGGCACAGGGGATGCGCTGCTCTCCTCATTAGCACGAATAAATGCCAAACTGAAAGAGATTCCTAAATAAATATAAGAAACACAAACTGCAGGACAGCAATGAGGGCTGTCAGCAGGAAATGATCCTAGTGGTAAACTCTTTGTCCTGATGTGGACAAACTGGTTTGTGGCTCTGGTAATGGAATGGGGAAGGGGGCTGCCTGCTGGTTTGTTTCCTCTGAAGAACAGTTTTGGGGAAAAGAGCAGCAGCAGAGGGGAAGAGGTGATGACAGCTGGATGCAAGGAATAACTGCTATGACAGTCACATTTATCCACAGCTGAGCACTCTGTGTAATGTCATAGCATGGCCATATATAGGACCTGCATCCTGGACCAAACCACAGAAGGAAGAAATGCAGTTGATGGTGATCATAAGATCAAAGATCACTGGGTCTTATGATTATGTTTTTCAAGTCCTCCTTCTTGCGCAATTTTTATTCTCATTTTTACTTTTTTTTTCTTTTTGTATCTCCTTCCTTCAAAATGCAGAGTGGCAAGAGCTTCACCTAGGACGGGTTGCTATACTGGAATGGGAGGGACTTTGGTCTTTACACTTTTCTTTGACACGAGCAGCTTTGGTTCGAAAATAGTGTCTAGAAATGAACAGGGATTTTGCCATTTTTTTATTATGTGCAAAATGCTAGGAATGTTTAAAAGTAACAGTAACCAAAGTAACAGGGAATAGGAAATAGGAGAGACGTTTATCCCCTTAGAAACAGCTTTATTCCCCTTGCATTTCTACAGGAGCATAGACGTTTTCTGTCTGCTTTGGCACCAAAAGCAACTTTTTCAAACATCAGGAATTTTTCTGTCTTTTACAAGGGCTGCATATACTGGATGTGAGAGCAAGAAAATGGACTTCAATTTTAGAACACTTTATCACTGCTACCAGCAGGACAGTGTAACAAATACAACATTCTCCTGAACAAGACAGGCTGTTGAAGAAATATGTGATTTCACAGCACTCCAATGTAATTTTTAAATTCTGTTTTGCCACTAGTTCCTGCTTGGTCAGTCCACTCATAAAAGCAGCTGAAACGTGTGGAGTAGGTTAAGATGAATATATGTGTCACTTGCACTCCCCTGGTTGGAAGATAAGTACAGTTCAGCATGAGAAAAGAGGCATTTTTATTGCAACAGCAATCCAGTGAATTCAGTCACAAAAGACCTGATCTAAACTCCACTAACATCCAGTTTTTCCACTGATTTAACAGGCTTTTAATCAGACCTACTGCCTCTTCTACAATATCCATCTCCTCTGATCTTAGAGAAGATTAGTACAAAGCAAAAGATACACACGCTGCCATGAAGGTCATGTGCACTGATCAGCTATAGCATGTGCCATAGGCAGGATCTCATGTACCTCGAGCTGACATCAGGAGCAATTTAGAGTTAGAGGAGAGTATTGAATAACAGCCTTTTAAATACAGCAATTATAAGTTCTTTGAAACAAATACTGGCGTTGTGATTTGGGGAGCCTGAGGAATTTAATCAGCCATTCTTGATCTAATTGCCAGTGTGATTTTCACTCTATCAGATGTGAGTTGTAATTGGTTTTGAAAAGTTTGACATATGATAGGCTTCTGGGTTCTCCTTACTTAAATGCTTTATTTATTTTATCGAACAACTTTCTAAGCAGAATATGCACCCTGGTCTGAAGCTCTCACCCTTTTTCCTAGGACAGAGTGAAGTAGATGCTGAAATGCCTGGAAGAATAGCTCTGGAAAGCTATCACAGCTAGTACGGTCTGAGGTTTTGATATTTAAAAAGAGCCAGAAACCACTTTCTGCTAGCATCCAGTATTTTAATTTTAATGGAAAGAAAAATGAATCTTTGTCTTAAATCCCACAGTAGAACGACAACTTCAGGAAAATGAAAGGAAATGCTTCTTCCCAGAGTGGAATTCATTGCTGCAGGAAACACTGGAGTCAAATACTATGTCTGGATTTCTGCAGAACTGCAGTGGCACTACTAATAACAACTGTAATTTCCATTTATGAGCTCAATCCTGCACCAACAGAGTCCTTGCAGGATCTGGGCTTAGGTCTGCAGATTTGCTGAAGCAGGAACCTGCGTCCAGAATTATCTGTGCAGACAACGAGCTGAGCTGCCACAGGTGTTGTGGGAAGCTGCAGTAAAATGTGATGCCCTCCACTGAAATATCAGTGGGTTTTGATACCTGTCTCAGGTAAAAGTTCTCCTTTTTGAGGTGCAGAAATTGCAAGCAAAATTTCGATTCAGGGGTAATGCATCTCACACTCTTCTCGTTCTCCCAAACTCAGCATGCTGCAGGGACTTTGGAAAGAGCAGCAAGCTGGTCCCACTATTTAGGTCTGATTGTGGGGCTGTGCCTCTTCCTATATGGCAGAAAAAGGGCAAGTGCTTTCTGTCAACAGAGGAGTGCAGAGAGGGGAACGTAAGGAGGCTGTAAAGAAATGTGATGCAACACGACCTGGGCCTGATCCAGAGCTCAGCAGAGCCAATGGAAAGACTCGTAACGAGTCCTGGATCCCGCTCCAGAGGGATTGTAACTGCACTCTGCCGAGAGCCCGGGACCCACCTTCACCGGCTGCACAGCAGGCCCTTGTCCTCCCGCCAGGCAGAGCTGAGCCCTGTCGAAAGGTTGTTTGTTATTGTTATTGTTATTGTTGTTGTTATTATTGAAAGAAGTATTTTCACAGCAGTGAAGGTCAGCTACAAATGATGACTCACTTGCACCGCAGATCTACACAAATAGCATGTGCTAAGATTACCATCTGGTATAACAATCTACATCACAAGACACCACATTTCCTGTTACCCAGGGTAAGTAAATTTCAAGCATGAGGGAAAATTTTAGCAAGTTTCCCCAAGTACCTTTGCAGAAAGAATAATGTGGCTTACACAGAGGGGGGAAGAGAAAAGGAAATTATGAGGTAAATGCTATTCCCCTCCCTCCTGCCCCCTCATCTCCCAAGAAGAAAAACATATTAAGTTTGCAGTTCTCATTTCTATCGTATTTAAAAAGTCAAATCTATGTAATGAATACCTGTCTGGAGGGAGTCCAGCGGGATGCTGACAGCCAGCCTTTCTGGACACTGTGTGAAATGGAGGGTGTACGTTTCACTCTCTCTCCCTCTCAAAGTCTCTCTTTTTTTACTGTTTATTTAATGTCAGGACAGTGCTGTGTGTGCAGCAGCAGTGAAGGGCGTTGGATCTCGGCGGTGCTGACGATGCTCTCCCCCGCACCCTGCGGGTCTGACCCTGTGGTGGGAGCACAGCCAGGCCGATGCCGACCTCAGCCACCCCAAAAAGGGAGGAAGAGTTCACCCCTTCCCCCTGGTGCAGTCTGACTGCCAGGGGTGTGCCCAGCCATCGGCCCCTCTCCTCGGAGACGCTAGTTGGGCGCTTCCCAAGTGAGGCACAGATGAAAATACAAAGATGAATCAAACTGATGTGTTTCCATGGATGACAGTGGCCTGGCTGTGGCAGCAGCTGAGAGGCTTGTCCCAGCCAGAATGGCACCCGCTGGCACGGGGGAAAGAGGCTTTCTCTGGCAGTGCTAAACCTACACACGCCAGGTGCTAAGGGCCGCATTCACAGCCTGCCAAACTTTCCCAGTGCCGCTGAGCATCGCTTTTCCTCCTCTCTCCACCCTACTTGCCTTTCCCATCACCCCTGTATGAGAGGGGGCTGTGTCCCTACTGGAAGCTCAGCCCAGGACTAAGGCCACGTCCCAGGGTGATGTTTCAGCCCCATAGCCTTTGCAGGTTGCCAAACACCACATCTCCTACCTGACTCCTCTCCCTCCAGCTGTGGGACCACATCCATCTCCTCGCAGGTCCTGGTCACCTCCCGGGAGTTGGCTGCTGGCCAGCCTGACAAGGGACGAGGGATGGCTCCTCCTCCAAAGAGGCTCACAAAACATGCGGCCCTTGGATTTGGCAGGAGCTGAAAGAAAGACCTGAGCCACGGGAAGAGAAACAGATAAGTCTTTTCCAGACAAAACAGAGGTGAATAAAACAAATAAATAAATAAATCTGGGCAAGCCACTGGATGCCAGAGGCACTGCACATGAGTGAGGTGGCTGGGAATCCCCTTTGGGATGCTGGCAAGGCTTTCTTTGGCTTCAGGGAGTTCATGATGCCTTTTGCTGTGACTCAGTGCTGTTCAAAATCAGCTGCAGAGACAGGCCTCAGCAAGGATGAGGGGGATTTCATCTCCTGCATCTCCTGCTCACATTTCAGACAAAATCCAGGCTACTTGGGAGGAGGTGTCTTTCTTTCTGACTGTTTGTTTGCACGCTACGGGCTGCAGCCTGTGCTGTGGTGGAAATATTGGGAGAGAGGCAGACAACAGAGCAAGAAACACAGAGATAAAGTGCCCATAAGTGCCCTTTTTTCCCAGTCATGGGCACCCTTCCTGCCTGCCCTGCCCTTCCCTGCCCTACCCCAGCACATCCTTTCCAAATTTCCCAACCAAAACTCTTCTTTCTGTGACTCACACATGTTTTGAGCCATGTCTGGGGTAGTGCTGATGCCTAGCCACGAGCACATCTCCAGCCAGGAGAAATTGGTGCTGCTCTGTCAAAGAAGCCTGAGACCACAGTCATTTGGGGAGAAAATCCTTTAGAGTGGTAAGACTTGTCGTGTTTTTCTCAACAGCTTTAGCTATCTATCCTCCAGTGAAAGGGCAAAGATCAGGAATTCCTCTTGCTCTGTGTAGGCCTAGGCCTGCTATCAATGCTGGCAGCACAACTTCTGCTGTCTGAAATAAAAAAGCAGTAAGCAATGCAAAGATCGAAGTGGAGACCTGCACAGCCTGATTGCTCACCATTTTAATCATCAGCAGAACTCTGACAAAACTGGGATCTACATATGATGTAAACTGGCAGACCTTTATACACCACCTTCCGAATCTCCATGAAAACTGCTGCCCAGTGGTGCCAAAAGGAGAGATCTTCCATTCTGCATTGGCCACATAGTCCAAATGGCATGAAAATGCAGGGACTGCGCCTCAAACCATGTAAGAAATCAGCTAGCAAACTTGAGAAAAGACTCAACTGTTACAGCTGGGTCAGAGCAGGCCATTTTTTTTTCCACCCTGTGATCTAAGGAACTTTTAGAGAAACTTCAGAGAGCAAAATACTCTCATGAGCTGATAGTACATAAAGCACAGTAGTGTTCCCTGTGATATGCAGCATATATTGAATATACCATGAAATACTCTGATGTCCCAAACCTACAACCACCCAAAGTCAGGCCAACACTTTTGCTTCTCTTTCCGTTCTATCAAGGCACGTGCTGACATAAATCAGACCTCCCTTGAAATCACTAGACTGAATTAATGCAGCAAATGGAGACCCAGCATGAAAGCTCAGTGTGCACCAGGACAGCTTGAGATGTGACTCAGCGGTGTGTAACTTCACATCTTAGTGAAAAAAAAAAGCTCTACAACCCCAATTAGTTTTATAACATCTCTTTAGAGGATGATGCACTGGACATCACAGATGGGGAAAATTTTAAATCAGGACAACTGTAGGGACGTTACATTTGCCGTGAGGCTGAAAACTGAGGGCAGGGGCTGCACTTTTAGAGGTATTTTCTTAGTTTGTAAAAACTTTGCTTGAACCCATCTCTAAAACCTCAGCACTGAGAGTACAGATTTCATTAGCAAACCTGCAAGAATAAAACTGTGACTTCAGCATTTCTGAGTTATTCTTAACATATGAGCCATTTTCTGGAGGATCCAAACCTTTGATCAACTTCATGAGAAGTACCTGTGACAGAAAGAAAACATTTAATGAGCCAGAGATGTCAATTATAACTTTTCAAGCAATTTTATACCCTATATAATGCATATAAACCAATACAGTTTAAAGTGTATTTTATCATTCTATAAATGTCCTAAACTATCCCTTTTAGTATTTCAACTGGTTTTTTTCATTTATTTGTTTCAAAGCATGAAAGATAAACCCTTTTCAAATGTTCACATTCTTTCATGGTATAGGGCAAAACAAATTGGGAACAAACCAGCAGAACAGCACAGAGATTGTAAATTTCAAACAAATGAAACACTTCTGCATTTTTTATTTTAATCAAAATTTGTTCAGATGGATAAGTGGCTGATGTTGATTTTGTGGTTTTTATGATTTGTTTCTTCTTTTAATATTCTCCTTTACTGACCATTACGCTTAAGACCTGATCCTGAATCACCAATATTAAGGAGGAACTTACCTTTGACTTTGGAAAAAACATGTTCCTTTGCCAACATCATTGAGAGAAGATTTTAGACATCTTTATTGATTGTTGGTATCTGTTTTTAGGTTTTTTACGGTGCCTTGGTTTTTTAAAAGAATGCTGAATTCCAGTCTCCTGTACTGCACAACCATTATGTGACTCAAAGACAGACTTTCCAAATGTCTGTTTGCTTTGGTAAATCTTGATCCTTAGACCTTGAGTTTTGCAAAACTGTTCCATCAGAATGCTAAGAATCTGTGATTATCAGTATAATAAGGAGTGGTAAAATATTGCTACTTTAGCCATTCAAAGCTCATGCAGACCAAATTCTACTTTTTACCATTATCAGTACACTTTGACTGAGAAAGAACAGGATGTTTCCCTTATGCAACTAGACAAATGTCCTGGACAGACAGAATGTTACAACTTCCAATTTAACTTAGGTACTCAAGCAGCAGACAGGCTAAATCCAGCTGCTTTAAAAGGGCTTTCATTCCTTTGCAGTCCCTGGGCCTATCTGTAATACCTTATGCTTCCATTTTGTGAGGTTTCTTGCAAAACATATTAGCCTCAGTAAGAAATCTTCAATTCCCACGGAGAATTACATTTCAAAATGATGCTCCGTGCTAGTAAGTAATATTTTTCCTGGGCTTCCACATATGGCAATATTTATCTTCAAAGTTTTCCTCTTTGGCTCGTAGGCTGGTTTGCAAACCAGATGGTCTTGTGTGGCCTAATTGTAAGATGATTTGTTGTGTGATTCAGTAGCATTGTTTATTTGTACAGTGGTTTGATGGAATTTGTAAACTGCATAATATTGTTTTACTGTGTTTTCTTTTATGACAGAGCCACATCTTGCTCTGGCATTTGTGGCGGCGATTATAATTAAATGTAGTTCTCAAGATCCTTTGATCTCTGTTTGCTTGCTGCATTAAACCAGTAACATAAAAACACAATATTTCTCATTTAAGCAGTTAAATAATGCTGGATTTGAAGGCTGAGTGAATCCACCAAATTTTATCTTGAACACCCCAAAAATACACTAATCAAACAAATAAAATGTTAATTGAATGCTGGGAATCCAATGGCTATTCAGCAGTGTCAACTTCATAATTTACTCGGAGCTAATCATAGAATCACAAAATGGTTTGGCTTGGCAGGAACCTTAAAGATTGTTGAGCGCCAACCTCCCCACCATGGGCAGGGATGCCACCCACTAGATCAAGTTGCCCTGGGCCCATCCAGCCTGGCCTTGAACACCTCTAGGGACATCCCCACTTTAACCAGCTCTTTTCACTATGGGCTCTGCAGAGAAGTCTCCTTTGCTTTTTTGAGACAGGAAGAATTTGGCGGTAATTGATCATTGCATATGGTTAGTTGTACTCATGTAACTATTCCTTATTTAGGAATATATTTAGAATTCCAAGCATATAAACAGATCTAAAGAGCCTTCTGGCCTTCCTGTTCTGTTTCCATCATGAAAGATACCTTCAGTGGTCTGTTTAGTTTCTGGAAGCAGACTTGCAGAGGGATGACTGCAACCCCAAAAAAGACTTCGGAGTATGGGCTCCAAGATCAGGAATTTGGGAGGTTTCTTTCACTTTGAGGAACTCAGCTTCAAGCCAACCAATTTTACTCAAAGTCACGTGTGTCTTCTAGCTATCAATGGTCTGTGTGGCAAACTGATGGACAAACTTCAATGCCATGCACTTTTTTGAGAGATATCAACATCAGATACAAGAAAATCAACACCATGAACTCATGGCATTGATACAGAGAAGCTTCAGGAGACAGGCTGCATAATGAAGATATAGAAGAAACAGATTTGTCCTTTAGCCTCTGGAAGCAGTTCCCTTAGAGCAAATTGAAAATTTTTGGTATGGATTAAGAACTATTTTAGTACAAAGATGCTCAGCATGTAATCTCTAGTCAGTAATTTACAACAGATTTGGAATAAATCAAAAGAAGCGCAGTGTTCTAAACAAATCTCCTAATTATTCCAGCAGGAAGTAGGGGTGTAATGATGATTCACATAAAAAGTGTCTGATTGACCTTTATTTTTCATGTGGACATTTGCTACTTTCATCCCTTTATACAAACACATTCTGTGGCAGATTACCCTTGAAAAGATTTCAAAGGAATAAATCAAGATTCAGAGACAGACACATACCACCAAACAACCCAAGTGTATGAGGAAGCTGAAACTAGACTGCGATGAAGCTACTCCCACGCCGTGCTTGGCCAGCCTAGGGATGTGTCATCATTTTTTGTAGTGCCTTGAGAGAGAGAGAGTCACTGCTCTTGCACTTTCCTAAGCAGGTCTTTGGTAAAAAACCTTCTCCTTCTGCCTGTTTGTCTCTGGAGATGCAGCATACAATTCTTGTTCTTTGTGGTCATTTTTTGCTGAATGAGATTCCTTCATGCTTACATTTTCTTTTCGGTCAGACAGTGGTTGAACATCAGGATGTGTCTGAGCATAGTTTGTCTTCTTCTGCATCTACCTTATTTCAAAGGGCCATGGCAGCTTTATTCTCTTGTCAGTTGCCACTACTCAGCAGTGAATAAAGGCCCAACTGCAAGAGAGAAGAGCAGCTAAGAACAGTTTTAAGAGGCATTTGCCATCCCTTTCCATTAGCTAGTGGAGAGTACTGGCACTGAGGTGTTTGCCCTCTTAACACAGATAGGACAGGGCAGGGCTCTTTCTGGAGAGGCTTCTCATTAGGACACTTACACAGGTGGACCAGTTCATGCTGCAATTTTTTTTTTTCTGGGAAGAATATTGTCAAGGCTGAAAACAGTTTAGATCATTAGCTATTTCTTTTTCCTCGCTTTTTTTTTTTTCCGCAACAAGAACTTGAAATCCTGATGTTTTCATTCTTGAATTCCAAAGAAAAAAGATGACAATGTTCCACTTGTGAGACGTTGTTGCTGTATGACAGAGGCATGGGGGAAAGGCCATTCCTCTGAAAAGAGCATATTCTCCATTGAAAAGCTACAAAGAGCAAAACTTCTCCCCATGGTCTGCTTTAGTTTTTCTGCAGACTCAAGTAGTGTTGCTGTCTTAATTCAACACAGCTCGCGGTTTCATGTATTTCTTTACAGTCATGAACACTGCAAACCTGCTTTCATGTTTGAAATGAAGGCTGATATACTAATCTGACTGTGACCCCAACAAACCAGAGTGCAAATGGCTGAGTTCTGCTCTCAAGCTGAGCTGTGCGTGCACAGCCTTTCTGATTGAAAAGTGTAAGGCAAATATACTTACCTGTTCTCTCAGAAGTCAAAGATATCTCAGCAAAGTCCGATAAAACTATGTAGACAAATTTATCTCTGGGCTGGATTCCAATATCAAAAGGTCAGCCTGAATACTATTTGAGAGCACTATAAGCAACTGAAAAGGATAGTTTTCCCCAGGCTATAGTTATATATTACACCCATGCAATAAACACAGCACAAGAATTGATTCCAGCATTACAAATGTTATTTTCAATACTGTTGGATGAGATAAAAATGACAGCAACACCTTGCAAAACACACCAATTTAAATGATAATAAGATCAATTTCCTTCTCTAGGATACTGCCCTGTTCATCATCTCTCTGGATTTCAAATAGAAGCTCAAATGTGCAATAGAAATGCCTTCTTGCAGGCTACTGTGGCAATCAGTGTTCAAACACTTCACAAACACACGTGTTTTGTGTGAAGGCTCTAGTAAAATAGCAAACTGAGCCTGACTATTGTTAGACAAATGACTTTAAAGCCTGGTTTGTCCTCTATTGAAATCGTTGTGCTGTAGTAAAGCTGAAGTAAGAGAGCTGGGAATAAGACCAGTCAGTTCAACTCTGTTGCCTCCAAAAGTAATTTCCTGCATCCAGCAACGCAAGTTACAAACCCAAATGGCTATCATGGAGTAACCCAGAAGAGAATCAGCCTCTGAAATTTCCTTTTTTCCTCCCTAGGGCCATACAGTAAGACTGTTAAGAATATATGTAGTGAAACTGTCCAGAAAGTGCAAAGTTACTTAGCAAATAGAGGGAGTGGCTTATGAATACAGAAAGAAAAAAAAAATTATATATATAAACATTGAGGCCCAATGTAAATTTTAAAGGGGCCTTTAAAAATTGATATATACAACTTTAATCTATGTATCCACAGAAATGGATCAAGCAGGACTTGATTCTTTCCTTTTTCTCAATGTACATTCTTGCTTGCAAGTGTGTTGTGGGTTTAAACCCAGCTGGAGATGAGGCGCCACACGACTGCTTGCTCAAACCCCCTCACCCTGGTGGAATGGGGAGGAGAATCCAAGTGACACTTGTATGTTTCAGATAAGAGCAGTTTAATGACTGAAAATAAAGTAAAATACAATAATAATGGCAAATAATTATGCTGGAAATAAAAAAGGAAAAAACCAAGTTGTGCATGATGCAATTGCTCACCACCCACTGACCGATGCCAGACCCCCTTCCCAAACCCAGACTGGCTGCCCTTCCAGGTAACTCCCCCAGTTTATATACTGGGAATGATGTTCTGTTGTGTGGAATGTCCCTTTGGTCAGTTCAGGTCACCTGTCCCAGCTATGCTCCCTCACAGTTTCTTTTGCTCACCTCCTCCCTGGCAGAGCATGAGACAAGGGGGGGGAAAAGTCCTTGCCCTAGGATAAACACAACTTAGCAAAAAGCCCAAAACATCAGTGAGTTATCAACACCATTCTCATTCTCAATCCAAAACACAGCACTGTAACAGCTACTGAGAAGAAATTTACTGTAGCTGAAACCCAGGACAGTGGGGTTTTCCTCTCTGAAACCCATGACACACATTTTTGCATATACATATTAATCATTTCCTGAGGATAAATTTCCCCTGGCATGGGTGAGACTCACCGATTCCTCCTACACTGCTTACAGTGGGGGAGGAGGTCTGATCAGTGAGAGAGCTGTTTGCATGAGTCTGTGAGTATCTTGTGGAGATCAAAACAGAGTATTTTTGCATTTACATGGATAGCCCACTGCTGAGAGTGCATTTGAGGTCCTGCTTTGCACACAGCCTGCAGATCATCTGCTGTGTTACAGCACTGCTTTAAGGGACCAGGAACTAGGGAAACCTGAGGCTTTAATGCTTGAGATCTCCTTCTCAGTCCTTGGGATACTTGCTGAGATTTCAACTATTTGATAGACACCATCTGTTACCGCAAAGCAGTGGAGGAACATTTAACACTAAAATAAGAGATAGAGGCCAGGAGAACAGCTAGGGGTGCTTAGCTACAGGAGAAGTTAATTAAGGTCTTGTTAACAGATCATTTAAATTATGTCTCCTGACTGATAATGATCTCAAAATGTATCAGTGACTTTCAGTTATTCCTAGGTAAATTCCTACCTCCCTAAAGACGCCCCTTTTCTTAAAGTATGAGAAATGAGAATGGGCCGTTGTGCTGTGGAAGCAGTCCAAAGCAAAAAGTACAACAAAAAGCAGTCCAGTTTTCCTGTGGTGTTATGTAGGGTCTATACTTATGCTGACAAAAACCTCCTGTTGCGTTCGTCTTTCCTGCTCTGCTTTCTGTGACCCAGGTTTGTGTACATCAGTTGGCTGTATCTGACACTCAGGATCTGCAGTGATTCACCTTCTGTGTTGTACATCATAGCTGGGTATCAAGGTGAAAGTGTCGGTTCGTTTGCTTATTTTCAGTCTTCTGGCGCTTTTTTTGCTCTTTTTTTTTCTTTCTCTGGTAACTGAGAGTTTTCTAGCAGAAGCAGAGGAAACAATGTATTTCAGAGTATCTCCAAATGCAGATTTCCCTCCCAACTGCTCACAAATTGATCCAGACCACCTCTTTGAGAACAGGTTACACACTGTAGAGGAATGCATAACTTGCCCATGAACTACTGCATATTTTGTCTTGTATTTACATTTTTCCAAAGGGGAAAAAAAAGACATTTTTTTCCAGATGAAGATATTTTCTGCTTTTGATGGATGAAATTAGTCTGCATATCCTTGGAGAGTGCCAACAAGTTTACACTAGGAACTGGAATGAAGCCATCAATTCATTTCATGTGGGTTCCATCAGATGGCAAAAAACCATCAAATAGTCCCATCACGCTGGTCTTTAAATCCCTGAAGAATGAGGTGACCCATAACACTCCAGGCCCTCTGGGAAACACCTTGATGCACAGGGACATTCTGACTGTTTCCAACTGTTGTTCCTATGAGTGGCCATTATATTTACGTGCCTTTGTGCTTGGGAGAAAAAGTAGCTGGGCTGTGAGACTTGCATCTGGCATGCTCAGAGCAGCTCAAGTGCAAGAACTTCTGACATATTAAGTTCAAAGCCTTACACGCCCCAGCAATAACTTGGGTGATTAAGGCTTGGTTACAAACCAGTTGCACAGATTGGACCTAACTGAATTTCATGAAAGTGGTTCAGGTTTGAACACTACTTCAGAGCCCAAACCACTTGATTTTTGACTTTAATAATAAACGTGTACTCTCATGTTAACATTTTGGTTGCATCCATCTCTAATCAGCTGGATCAAACAGTACGTGAGAGCTCATGGTGTACTTCACTGAACACCAAGAGACTCTGGTCCCCATTTGCCATCTTTATCTTCCTTGTTCCCTTTCTTGTAGCAAATATTTCTGGAATAAGTTTGTGAATCATTAAATTAGGATCTGCCTATAATTTGTGCAAACAGTGCTGAGGCCCAAAGATCAGTGATCACTGTCCCTTCCTCCTGGCATCATCTTGGTTTGGCACTAAAACATCCCATTTATAGGAAATATTTGTTTCTTGGACCACCATATGGTTGAAGAAAGGTTTATACCCCAGGGGTTCTGTATTAGATTCCAGCAGGTTACTTCATTAAATGAGCATATCAAATTTGATTGGAAGTTCTCATCAGCTTTCTGTTCCATTTAATTTTATTTTTATACAGATGAAGAAATTACTGTTACACCCATACCCACTGACAAGCCAACTACATTACTTCACATCTACTTTATAACCACATATAATTACATAACCTCTTGGTTTATTTTCTTCCAGAACTCATGGCTCCTCATAGAATCTGTTCTGTCTGAACTAAGAGGCAGATTTTGGCCTAAAAAATGGTTTTCAAGACATTTACACGGTTTGGGTTTTTTCCTGTGTTGAATATTCCACATTTATTAACCACAATTTGATTCAAGCAGAGTAAGGGCTTCACTGATACAGTCTGGAGAGGCTGTGTTAACAAAAGGAAGACAAGACCAGCATCAAAATACTCTGAATAAATCTCATTATCATGGGAGATCTTCCGTATTTTCAGCCCCATGCCATAAAATCTCTTTCAGCACACTGTGCTCCCTCCACTTTGTTCCTCTGTAGTTACAGGCACCATGACCACTTTCTCATCTACAGTTTCCAATCAGCATTCCTCCTCAAACTCTCCTATTCTTCACTGATTTCACGAATACAGCAGACAGGGCTGCAAAGTGTTCTCACCTCAAGGCAGTGTGAGGGCTTCTTTGGGTAAGAATGAGGCTGGCAGATCACGTTCACATCAAAGCACATAGCTGGGTAACTAAAAATAGAATAAAAACTGGCATCTGGAAAATTTTGAAGGACTATAGTTTTATGCCTGTATAAACTCACTGAAATCAATTAAGGCTGGAGCGTAACTGTGGTGAAATTGCCCCTAAGATTGTTTTTAATGCTCATCCCAAGTTACATTCTTAAACATATTGGTAGACCACATAGTCCATTTGTTATAATTTATCACAATAACCCTAAACAATCTGTCATAAACATGCTCTTTCATTCACGCCAAGAAATGCTATGCACTCCTTAGATGCCAGAGAAGGCACCAGGAAGAGCAGTCCCCAGTGTCCTCATCAGTCTCTGGTCTGGAAGCATTTTCATATGTATTTTTATCAACTTTAAAAGGAATGATTCAATCCTGCATCAGTTTTATTTATTTAAGTGACTAGAGCCTGATAAAGAAAGGCTGCAATTCCAGGCTCCTTAATTCTTATTTGCTTAGATAATGCAATTGCATATTGCAAAGTGCATGGAAATAGACAACAAACTAGGGAATCCTATTTTCTGCCATAAAAACCATTTCCATGTGCCACATGGCTGCTCCTGGTAGACTGATATAACTGAGGCAGTTGAGCACCAGTGCTTCTGTGCTCTTTCAGCCCATGACAGAAACACTGGTTGTGTTGGACCACGGCTGTTTGTCGATACATGGGGGTGGGCAGGGGTCTATGAGGTCTCCAGCCCAACCTCCTGCTCAGAGCAGGCACAGCTGGAGGAGCAGGCTGCCTGGAACCTTGCCCACACAGTATTAAGCATCCCCAAGGACAGACATGTCATGGCCTCTCTGGACAACCCATCCCACAGCTTGGCCACCTCTATTGTAAAAATATTTTCCTTTTACGAAGTGAGAATTTGCCATGTTCCAACCTGTGTCCGTTTTCTCTCACCCACCTCGTCTCATTGTGGGCTATTGTGTACAACACACAGACCCAACAGTTTCACTGTGCTCTCCTGGGATGCGGTGGTGTGGGATCACAGTGCACAGGCGTCAGAAGACACTGAACACCTTCTCACCTCCCACAGCACTACAGAAATGAGAAAAAAACTAATTTGAGATCCTCTACCAGGAAGGAAAGCCCCCAAAACTGGTGTCAGCAGCCTGACAGGATGGTTCTAGTGAAGGACAGAGCTCCTGCCCAGGGCGGTCCCTGTCCTGCACACAGAGGGGACAGCGCTGCTGCCCAGAGCAGGTAACCAAAAGCTCCTTCTTGTCTGCAGACCAAGACATCCACTACAGTGGTTGAGGAGAGAGCAACCCCCACAGCAGACGTGACCCACCCTCACCCTGGATGGATGTTCTTCACCTCAGCTTGTGCTGGACCATGTCAGGGTCACACATGCTAAAATCCCACACCAAATCAGGCTTCACAGGGATTAAACCACAAAGACTTTTAACATTCCAGAGCTGAGGAATTGCCTGTGCCAGAAGAACACTGCCATATGAAAGCAACACCAGCATATAATTGAAATAATTTATTTACCACTAGAGCACCACAAAAACAGACATACAATGTGTTAAAATACAGAGTAATCAATCACCAAAGTACAACACAGCTGTCCTTTAAGTTCCTTTTTTTTTCTCCTTTAAACCATGCCAACCATACAGTTGTATTGATGCTCAACACGTAAGTGCTGTCCTACCCCACCCAGCTAAGTGCTATGATTCCCCCTCAGCCCCAGTCAGCCCCTTGGGTCTGATATTTCAAGATGCTGAACATTTCCCATCAGTTCTCAGGGACTTTGCTCAGACTGTGGCAATCACCTTGCCAAAGTAAGGCCCCGTAGCACAAAGTCCTTGAGCTGTGTCAGACCCATTTAAAGATCACTTGAGGGGTATTTACATCAGACCTGAGCAGTGCTTAGGACTCACATTAACCCACTCTGTAGAGGGGAATTTCACCCATGAGTTCTGCATATTGTAGGATCAGGCCTAACACCCTTGGTAATTAAAGGGAAATACATGCCTAATGAACAAGAAAAAAAAAATTGTAGGAGCTTTTTAACAGAGAATTTCAAATATTATCAGTGCATTTTGAGGAACACTAGAAGGTAAATCAATCTTGGGGCAATGACTTACAGAAATAGCGTTTCATGCTTAGAGAAAAACTCCAAATCCAAGTCCAAATTTTCAGCTGCATCCAGCACACAGTGAGTATAGCTGGACAACTATGCAATCTCCTATTCCACTTTTTCAAAACTGGTTTTGAGCTGCATTCCTGTATCCGAGAACTGCAAAAACATTTTTAAGTTTTGTAAAATGTGCTCACCCTTGTCTTCTCTCCTGTCCAACAAAAATACAGCTCTCATACTGAACCTGATAAAACTAATTTTGCCATCGTTATACAGCAAAATCCAGAGTATGTATTACCCTGAGGAGTTTCACTGAGTTCAGTGCATCTTCTCACTGGAGTTAAGTCTGGCTCAAGCAAGCGTTAGCAGGACAGATTTTTCACCTGTTCATCTCAGCTCACCAAATAAATCAGATGTCTAACATACCTCCTCCTCTGCGCTGAGCCAGTGGGTGGGATTAGATCATCTCTGGGGCTACGATCCCATCTAGGCAGCAAGCACAGGCTCCTGAGGAGCTGCATGTGCAAGCCACCATGGCACCTCAGTTTTGCATCAGTGTTCTGCTGAAGCCAAAGAAACTGCCCTTCTTAAAACTGGAGCTGACAACACCAAGCTCAGGGGTGCTCTCCCAACACTGCTCAGGACAATGGCAGAAAATGTCCTTGTCATCCAAGCAGAATGCTTGTATTGCAGGTTTCCAGCCTTGCTCTGCAAAAGCATTCATCATGTGAAATGAAATTACAGTGCCTTCTTCACAATTCTTTTTTTCTAATTTAGGCTGGGGCTTTTTTTAAATGAAGTGTGTGATGTGTTTTTTTCTTTTTACTCCCTCTACATTATGAAAACATGCAACAACAACAAAACTCTAGACACCCCCATGTTCCTTTTTCATTTTTTAAAAAGAAGCTTTAACGCGAACTCAATTGAGAAAAGAATTGGTAAACTTGCAAAAATCAAGGGTCTGATCCTGCCAATCCTCACACACACCACAACAGCCCAAAGGGGCCTGCTGTGCCACTGCAGAAGTCAAAGGCAAACCTCTGTTTCCTGCAGTAGGAGCAGGAGCAGCCCCACAGAGGAGCTGCAGGACCGAGTTCCCGTGTGCCAGGCCGATGCATCCGAGTGCGCTCCGATCCCGCTCCCGCCCCGTGCGGGGCATCGCCGCGGCAGACGCTCCCTACAGCCTCCTGCACAGTGGTGAATGTCATTCTCTGCAAGGGTTTGCCTCGCCTCAGCCAGGCTGGGACATCTCTTCGCTCAACACCTCGCTCCCTGCCCATCTGTTTAAATGTCTACAGCCAAAAGAAAATCGGAAGGCCCAGAAATCCGAACCGCATCGTGATCCAAGTGTTATGAACAGGGACGACTGGAGAAGGACAGGGTAGGGATGGGGGGGGGGAGGTTGCTTTAATCCATCCTTTTTTATAAAACAGAAAAACAAATGGAGTCAGGTAGCTTATGTCATAATGATGAACAATATACAAAGCACATGTATAGCAATTATTATAAAACATGTATTTGTAGTGCAAGTCAAAATATAGGGACTCTACTCATACTGGCCAGCTAGAGGGAAACACATGATTCTGAGTGATCAAAAAGAGCCCCAAATTCAAATTCAAAGTCATGAGAGCTGACAGTATTACAGAGTACAAAAATATGGTGAAAATTTACACATTACACATAAAGTACGTAATTTTTTAATAGTTTACAAATAGAGATCTACAGATATGTTTCCAATTAAGCTGGCTTTTACTACCCACCTATTGTAATACTCTAGGTATGGTTACATATACCAAAAGAACAAAAAAATCCCATAGCATAGCTATACAGCAACATATTAAGGTCTGAAGATTAGACCAGTACATGTTAAATATTTCACTGGTTTACTAAACTGACATTTTAAATCATTTACAGTAAAAAAAAAAAAATCTTATAGACTTGTCTTTGAGACTGAAACAGAGTGTCCTTTATTAGTAAATTATTCAGTATTTAAAACAAGGGTTTGAGACCTTACAAGAAGTCTCTCTAGGCAGCTGGCATGAAAAATAAGGTATCTTAAAGGCAGAGTTTGTCAATAATGTAATAACTGATTTCTATTTTAATCGAACTAAACTAACCATTACTTTTCTGATTCTTTTGAGCTTGTGTTCCTTTAGGCTTTATATGTATTTCTGGCAGCTTATTTGGTCTCCACTTTGTCCACATTGGCTGGTTTTCGTTTTTCCAATGGCGATACAGAAATGTTCATTTGTAAGTTTTTACACACAAATAAATAATGCACTGTTAACTCTACAGCTAAGAGGAATGGGTAGGATGCCTATTGCGTAACGATACAGAGAGATCAAGTAAGGCACGGGACAGATACAGCAACTCCACTTCATGGGATTTTCCTGTTTTTTTCCTTTCACATAGTAACACTAACAAATTTCTTCCAGTGTTTATTTTTTAAAAGGTTTCTTTTTTCTTTAACTTTGCTTCTTGTCTATCTCACACTATGTGTAGGTGAAATGTAGGAAAAAGCCTTCAATGTTTTGCTTCAGATGCCAGTTTAAAAAAAAAAAACAAAACAAACTTTCAAACAGTTCACACTAGTACCGCTTTTTTTTCTTCTTTTTTTTCTTTTAACACTGATGAACCTGGGTTTTTATTTTTCTTTCTTTCCTTCTCGCTCTTTCTTTTTTTCCTTGGTTATTTTTTTTTTGAATAAACACACGTCATGCTGTTTCAGGGATATCCTTTAGCTGCACTTGCAAGACTTTACAATCATGTTGGACAGCTGTTCGATTTTGGGTGTTTTTCCAATGTAGTAGAGGATGGTGAGGGGTTCCAAATCCTGGGACACACAGCACGGAGAGGCAGAGGCCTCTGGATTTATGGTGTTATACAAGCTGAGTACCTAGAAGGAGAAACAAAAATAGATAGATTAAGGCAGCTACCTCTAAGGAGCAAACTGCTTTCTGCATCACTTCCTCCCACAGCACCTGAGACGATGCCCATTGAAAGCAGTATGAAGATTCCTGGATTTTAGGGGTTTTTTATGCTTTTCTGCTTCAATCTGGTGTTCACAATATGCCTGAATTTCCTAAGGTTCTGTCCATACAGTCTTAAACATCAAAGCTGGTACATACCTGGAGTCTGCCTCTAAAGTGCTGCCATTTGAATCAACAGGCACACTGTATTTACGAGTACAGAGGAAACTGAAAGGTTCTTATCTGTTTCTTCAGGTTGCCATTTGCTGTTTACAGGATTTTGGATTTACAAGGGACCAAAGAGAAAAGAGACCTCTTCACATCATAGGCACTCCCCTTCTTTTACCCTCTGGCCATGTTAATTAAGCCCATTAATGCCATCCTGCAAGCACCAGGACTCAGGGTGCAGCTACTCCTGTTGAGAACCAGCTGCAGTGAATTTATCACCTATGTCACCCTGGATTCCTATGCATGGCTCTCTGCAAGGGAAGTATGCAGGGTTAGCCACCGATGATGCATAGGTGCTCCCGAGGATGACATTAATGCCTTAGCTAAACACCAAGTGACCTTTTCCTAGAACTTCCACACAACACTTGCAGCTTAGAGAGACAGAAGATCTGTTCAGGACAGCAACACTAACTACTTTATTAGGCAACTTCTGGCTCCTTGGGCAGTTATCCAAACCACATATTTGTGACCATGACAGTTACTCTTCCTCTTTCCTTCAAAAACAAGTGCTGTTCCAAAATGTGTACACTATTACTCCACACCAGCACGGAAACACACTCACCTTATTTATACCTCTGCCTGCTGACACTGCTAACAGCACAATGCCACAGCCAGTGACAGCTACAAAGGGGTCTGTAAGCTCAGGAAGAACATGATATCATGGTTTTACCAACCAAAAGGAACTCAAGCTGTCCCTTGGACACGTAGAGTTCTCCCTGCTGGCTGACATTGATCTGGTATTTTAAGGGAGGCTTGACAAAGGGGAGACATCACTCTTAGTATGGACCCGAGGGTGAAATTCTTACTTTATGACAACTATGATGCAAACGTCTGTCTCTTGCATTTACTGTCTAGACATCCTTATTGATAGTTGAGAAGAAATTAGCACTTCACAGCAGAATACTACTCATCCTAAGGCAGTTGGCTAAAACACCACATCTAATCCCTAAAATAAGAAGTTCCATCTCAGACAGCTATGATTTGGTTCTTCAACATCTCAGACACAAAGGCACTCCTTGAAATGGCAGGTCATAAAAGTAGGTGATGACCAGGTGGTACAACTCAGCCCTTTTGTTACCCTGAAAGTGCCTCCCTCAGTGCCTTTGCTGACCAAACTCATTGTGCCATCTTCCACTCATATTCTATAATGAAAGCCTTTTCCAGGCCACGTCCAAAGGCTACATACTCACAAAAAGCATTCAATCCAACCATGTGTTCGTATCAATGAACATACAAAAAAAGGGGAAATCTCTGGGGCCAATACATTTCTCCTGCTTCAATACGAGCTTGAGGCCATGTGTGACTTCCTCTATAGGCCCACATTTCATCATCTTTAGAGTTTGAGACTAACTTTGGGCATTGGTGCTGATGTCAGGCCCAGAAGCACAGCTCAACCTGCAGTTGCTGAAAATTAGCAAATCCATTACTTACTCTGCTGTGCTGAGTATCTGAGCTCCATAAATACGGGCAGGCTCCTGCACAGAAATTAGCATGGTATCCTTTAGGTTCATGAATCCATTTCCAGCCAAGATCCCTCTTGAAGTCAATATAAAGTGGACGCAGACAGCAATTATCCTGCACATTCCTGGGAAATAAAATACAAACACATTGGTCATAACAAAGACAACACAGGGAATAAAAATAATCCAGTTGCTCGCTCCCTGAATGATCCTTTACAGGCAGGCAAGTCTGAGTCACAAAAACTCTCAGCTAAATCAAATCAATTGTAGCTTATGCTGTACCTGAAATTGGATGCTTAGACATGGCAGGACTTGCTCATATAGACAAAGCTAACGGCTTCTCTGGAGGATTAGTCAAGTGTTTTTCTCCAGGTCCTACAGAGGGGACTCTCCGAGTGGATGAGCAAAGTGAAGGTGATAATTTGGCTCTAACTATGGGGCTAATGCATCTGGGAATCATCCCAGATGGAACTGAGCTTCTGCTGTCTAAGGTCACAACAATCTGCCCCTGTCTCTGTGGGACTGGAGACTGCCAGGAAGAGACCTGCTGCACACAGAAGACCCCCTGGGTCTGAGAATGAGGGTCTGCATTCCGTATAAACACCAGCTGTAAAGCAACACAATAAACAACTGCATGACACCTCCCAGGCTGGTAGGACTGGGTAAGAATATTGGATGTGGAGGCATAGTTACCTAAAACAATAGGCAGCATCTAGAGCACGCTTCTTCCGCCGACTGGGCTGTTGCGACTCAAGTCTGTAGGAGGGTAACAACATTAGCAGAAGATGTGGGGTCTTCCCACTGTATTTTTTCCTATTGGACTTTAAAGCTTTCACATCACCACTGGAATATGTGTAGTCATCAATACCTTCAAAAAATACATTTTGGTGATAAACATTGTGTTGCTTTTTCTTCACAAATTAAATAAACCATCTCTTATAAAAAACCTCTCAGAAAATGGGCCATGATGGTGTCAGCTGGGCATGTTTACTGGGGAAGTGGGGGCAAATTTCAACCCAACATGCCTAAGACATTCACAGTTCTCATGTTATCTATTCTATCAGCCCTCCCACATTCACAGCTGTTTAATGGCATTTCAGCACATTTACTAGAAACGTTTAAATTAGTAATAGAAAAGGTAATTTCAGTCACTGCATCTGCATTGCTTAGTTTCAAATGCCCCAAGCAGTGATTCTTTTGTGGCTTCAGTTAGAGCAGTATTCACAACTTTTAACAGCTATGTAGCTTTTAACACACTTAAAGCTGATCTGGATACTTCACCTTCATTTCCCACTATTACTTCTATCCCATAAGTTTTCTCCATCACAGTCACTCCTTTCTAATACTTGTAAATTATCTTTCATTGCCAATTTATTCAAATCTGCTATTTTTCCCCAGAAAGTCAGTTATTCTAGCCTCTTCCTTTATATTGGCACGGCAAAGACACTGATCAAAGTATTTATTCTCGAAAGGGCATTCTCTTTGAACACTAAGTGCCTTACTAGCTTCTTATAGTGGCAATAGCACAGGCAAAAGACTCAAGACACTGGCCTTTTATAGGAGTCGTGTTATGCCTTTTGTTAAGACCCTTTAGAAAATTACCCTCCCCAACCAGATACGACTACCTAAACAGGAAAAGATACACTATTCTTTTTTTAACATATGCAGTAACAGCGACTAAACATCATACTAACTATTTTTTAAATGCACACAATGGCTTTAATCATATGTACAGGACATGTATTTACTTATAGGAAAAAATTCCAAAGCAGTGAAACAATGGTTAGAAAAACTTAATACTTGACAAGGAATATAGCCAAATACTTGGACCACAAGTGAACCAAATCACGATACACTTCAATAAATGAGAACTTCATTAACAGAATTTAGGTTAAAATTGGTTCTAGTATAGTTATAGATTCATATGTACTGGTACATGGTAACTATAGTACAGTCAATTAAATATAATTTCCCTTTGTGAAACTGAAAGTCTAATGGCTTAAAAACACAAGAGAGCTTATGTGACCCTGATATATTTATTCCATATCACCTTGTCTGTTGTCCATAAAGACCACATATATCATAACCCTCACTATACTGTTTTTTACTTTTTAATGCCCACTCATTCCAATCTTTTCTACTAAGTCTGACTCATTACAATACTATGATGGAGAGCAGTCAAAGGGTTTATTTTGAAAATATTGAGCATGTTTTCTCATTACTATCCAACAGTGGATGGCCTACTGTGCAACAGTCTCCACTAAATCCAAAACTCTATATCCTGTGTGCATGCTGCAAACTGTTAACACAGACTCTTAAGGAATCAAAGCTGCATGCTTGGAATGAGACAGCTTATTCAGGACATCTGATTTCAGAATTGTTCAAGTGATACAGTTTTACCCTTGTGTCTTTATTACTATTTCCTACCAGCTGAGAATCATGATTCGCAAATGAACAAGTACTCAATCAGCTGAATGCCATTTAGGAGGCAGAAAGAGATTTTGTTTCCCTCCTCCATTAGTGAGTGCCACAACATTTTAAAAAGTTGCGATTTTTTTCTATCATTACCTGCAAATCTTGCTTCAAGCTCCTCACTTTTATTTGGGATGATATAATTATTGGAAGGCACGAAGGTACAGCATGGACAATGTAAGCTTATCTTAAATCCAAGATTCCTGTCTGCAAAACATAAAAGTGAGGGGAGTTGGTTTTTACACGTGGAATGACTCTGAAATACTCCTGAGTTAATGGAGGAGCAGCTGAGGCAGGAGTGAAGGTAAAGAGCACTTTTTGTCACCTCTGTGATGGAGCCACTCATGTACAGCCTCAGTGACATCAAAAGACAACCACTCTCCTTCAGCTCTTGTTTTAACTACTTTGCTGTCGATATAGCGCTGTCCTGGTGACGATAATTCTTTAGATTTTAAAACCTGCAAGGAACAACAAATAAGATTGCCTACAGGTTAATATTTACCTGGTTGCTTTTAAAATGGACCACTAACATTACAAAATAGCATATTACAGCTGAAATCTCTAAGCAGCAGATGAACTTTCATGCACATTTTCAGAAAGAATCTTCTTAGGGTGTGTAAGGAGAAGAACAATATAAAAACACCCTCATGAAATCAGCTTATGCTCCCAAGCAAAACACACCATCACATACTCTTTCGTGAGAGAAATCACACAGAAAGAACTGCCTTGAAAACTTATCCTGTAATACAAGAGGTCAAGAGATCACAGTAATCATCAGAAGAAGCTATTTGACCTTCTTCAGTAATACTTACACTGGCTAGAGCACAAGATGCCAAAGTCCAGGCTGTACAACGTAGTCTGTACACTGAAGACATTACACTGCTCCCCTATAACTAATCTGTATGGTATTGCCTTATTCATGCTTCCAGCCTTCCCTCTGACTTCAGGTACTAATCATACATTAAACAGGTGGCCACGCATGGATTTGGGCAACAGGTGAGGCTGCTTCCAGCCCAACTTTGATGCCAGCTGTATTTGTATTTGTGCCAAATGCTTCAGCAAAGCTTCTACTGACCAAGCAATAAAAAATACCTGTAGAAAAGAAACCCAGGCCCTGCATGACTAGAATTTCAAGTGCTCACAGCCTTCCTTCCAGGCAAACAATTCAGTGAGTGCCTTCCCATATACAAGCATAGCGTGCTATTATTTACCCTAACTCTAGGACAAAAACAATTGGACTTTTGGCTGTTAACAGGTTTCTGGCTTTCTGGTTATTACTCTGTTGATAGTTTTGCGATGCAGGGAGCTGGAATGCCATGCAACATTAAGTCAGCTCCAATCAAGATACCACATGATAACATCACTTTGTAACTTTTGGCATGCCAGCTGTGCGACTTCATATATTGTTTCGGGTTTTTCCTTTCGTTAAGCATCCAAGTCCATCTCCAGATGAGTAACTGACAACATCTCATTGTTTCCTCCCATTTTCTCAGCCCAGAACAACCTGACATCTAGCAAGCACTGCTGTAATAAAATCATGGTGAAACCGCATAATACATGTAAAGAAAAATATTTCAAAAGAGGTGTGAAACTATGTCATCGTGATAAAATCAGGCTTTTCGTAATTAAACAGGATTGGAAAGCTCAGATGCCGTCCAGCATGTGGAGTCAGCATGTAGAGTTTCCCTATTTATTGCAAGGCAGTTCTGGATCTCTCAAAGGCCAACAGCGTGGCTCCTACAGTAACATCTGTCTTATGAAAAGAACAGCAACACGACAAGCTCTTTGTCTTCTTTCTGATCAACACATTTAGCAAAAAGCCATGAGAAGATGTTGGGTCAAGTCCAGAAGACTACTAAGGGCCCCTAGTAGGAGATGCCGAGTTCCCCGATAGAAACTAAGGGCACTCAAACAGTGAACACTGGGACTCCTTTTTATGAGGTAACCTTCAAACAAAGTGTCTGAACAACTGTTTACAGAGAGTCTGGCAGCAGCAAGGGGACTACCATTGCTCAGAAGTGCCAGAGGGATGAGAGAATCAGTAATCAATGCTGGGAAAGTCCCAGAGAAGTACAAATATAACTTTGCCTTCCCTTTGGTCTTTATCAGGTCAAGTGTTTCTGAGGATGTAATGCAGCTGTCATTCTGCAAAGATGTGTTGGGGCTGGTGGGGGGGGACGTGTGAGGCAAATGGGACACAAGAACTTGGCTCATTTCTCTTCCTTTCTGCACAGTCATATCTTTCCAAAGACTCCAGAAACTGCATACCTCAGTTTTGGCAGTGATGTAAGGACTAAAAGTAAGTAATGTGCCAAAAGCAATCTCCTGATGTTAACTATAATTGGTCTTAGACATATTCTGAACACACAGCTGTGCCTTGATATCAAAAATAACATGTATGTATCCCAATCTTTATCCCAGTTGCCACCAAAGGACAAAGTCAAGGGCTGGCAGTGTGTACCTGGAATGAAAGGCATTTGTAAAAGTACAAGAAATCATCACTGCACGTATCCAGTGGTACAAGGAAAATCCATCCTCACTGTTGAGCTGAACAACAAGAAAACTGCTGGCAGGTTTCCGAACTGTGTGGCACTGTGGGGCAGGATGGATACTGCGGATTGAAAGAGCTGGATATTACTCATCCTATGGTACCTACAATATCTGAAAGTAAAGTTTCTCTCCATGTTGTTTATGCAGCATGTTCAGGAAGAAAATGATAAAGAATGAGGTAAAAAGTCACAAACTAAGTATGAGATAATTTCCACAATTGACACCATGGGTTAAACAGGCACTGGCAGCTCTTAAGCAAAAGGCTGTTAAGTGAGATGAGTGTCATACTTAGTGGAATTAACTTCAATCTCCTTCTCTTGGGTTAAGTATCTTTATAGTGTTAGGGTGATGAATGATCTTAACAACCTGAGTACTTGTAAGCAAGAATGATCTTCTAGCCTCACCATTTCCATTTTCCCTTCTTTTTCTCTTACACTGTTGCAAGTGTGGAAAGCTAATGGAAAATAAAACCCTAGGCTGGACCCTCAGAGTCCATTTCCTTGCACAAAATAATCTGATTAGGATCCTTTCCCTACACTCTATTTCCATCCACACTGAAGCAATTGCACTCTGTAGGGTGGTAAACAAAGGGGCCTTTTTGTAGGAATCTCTCAGCAATTTTTACAGCTACAATATATTCTTCAAATGAGTCTTCCAGAAATCGCTACATGAAATAAGCAGTTTAGGTTCTCTCTGCCCTTTGGTTTGCTTCTTTTTACTTTGCCCTACATTTCTGGTTTCAACCTTTCCCATCAGCAAAATACCTTTTTCTTCCAATATACCCTCAAGCCTGTATCCTCAATGCAAAGCTTCTCTTCCAGTGTTTCCAATCCTTTCTTCCTACTAGATCAACTAATTTAGTTTCAAAAAAGAATAAAAGTCTTTTCTGTGCCTTGCAGCTTTTGTGCTTGAAAGCTTGTCTACTTCTTCCAACCACACTGACTGGTCTTAGAAGAGATATTACCTTCACCTATAAACATTGCATTGCCTTACCTATAAACACCACCTCGCCTTCATGCTTAGCCCATCACAACCACATCAAACACTGCTATCAGAACTGCTGCTGCACAGCTTGTACCTGCAGGAACTAAATGAAAGCCTTTGTGCAAAAGCTTTCAGTGCACTAAAAATATTAACAGAAGGCAAAGGGGGAAAAGAAAATCCACAGAAGAGAAAGTCAACTGAGTTAAACTTCCCCTTTCATCCTTTCTTATTTCCTTCTGGCACCTCACCCAAACACTCCTTCTTAAAGAGGCAGAAGGAGTTCAGTCTGACTACAGGCGATGACGTGGAAGGCCATGGTTTTCCGGCGGGGGAATCCTGTGCATCACCCACTGCATGCAGAGACACAGGTCCCATCATTTGCATGAGCAGGAGACAGAGTTTCCACACAGGCAGCCCCACCTCCCTCACTGAGGAGCGACACATCCCGACACCCACACGCACAAGCAGCTGGTGATGCACGACGGCCGCGCACGTACGGGTGTGAGCACACACACCTTCACACGCGCCTCAGAGACAGCTCAAAGCCAGCAAACCCTGGTTCTGGATGTAGGGGTGCCCCGGGATAGCTGCTTACTTGGACTTGCTTCCAACAGAATGATAATGTAGCGCTGCCTGTTATAATAAATGATCACAAGGGAACAAATGCATAAGATCATGTGCCGTGGGGACGAGCTGAATTGGAAGAAGTGTTACCAAAAGGTGATCCACCAGACCAGTATGCAGAGTGATTTTAATTCAGTAGCAATGCTCTACATTCTAAGAACAATTTGAGGTTTTTTCTACCCTGTTTTTATATGTGATTCCTCCCTTGCACAGAAAAAAAAACCAAAAAACTTTTTAATTTTCTCTTGACCAAGTGTCTTGTACACTGCCTTCCACCTACCACTTCCTATGCCCACTCTATCAAAATCTTAGCTGCTTCTAAGCATTTAGCTAACCCACCCCTCATATACTTTTTTAAAATTCTGAGGCTTCTTGAAAACACCTGGGGAAAAAATTATCTTACAAATACCCATGAAAGGTCTCTAGATATCACATACATACAGCTACTGCCAGCAGATCAAGGTGAAACAAACACATGAACAAATGAATAATGCAGTTAATTGCAGGAAATGGCTCACAAAGAAGCCAGATGCAAACAAAGCATTGCTCTTGTTTGTACAGCTCCATATGTTTAGGAAGCCCAGCCGGGGATCTTGGTGATGACAGCACTCACATGCCACCCTCATCAGGCCTGCCAGATTTCTGGTATTTTACAAATCCTGTTGAAACCTACTCTTCATTCTGCTCAGTCTTCTGGGGGAGAACCTCTGCTTGGCTGGCAGGGACTTGTCTGTGCTCCTCTTCACCCATTAGAGGAGGCTGACCCATGACATTATCTTGAAAGCATATCCCAAATCACCATGACCAGGATATTCAGCAGTGAAAAATTTTAGTTTTGTCACAAACTGGTTTCAGAAGAATGAGGAGTTTCCAGAAAATACTGATTTCTAAATTACTTCTGTCACTTGCTATGCTTATTTTTCAAACTAACTGGAGAGCATTAACAGATATATTTTTTCAAAATTTAAGTATCAAGTAGCTGAAAACTTCATTAAAATACTGGAGGATGAAACTGTTTATTTACAGGCACACATGTTTATACCACCAACAAACTATCACACAGTTTCGAGTATAAAAATAAGAATAAGGATTATCTTCGTCTGTATTATATAAACTGTAAAGTACACTGAAAACGCTACATAATTCATGATAACAAACAAAGCAGAATGCTTGCACAACCAGCAGAAACATGACTTCTTTAAGGAATGGGGCATATCAGAAGTTGACATGAGCAGAGCAGCAGCACTTGGCGTCAGTGCAACTAAACTGGTTCAAAAACAAAATCGAAAAAACTCCTAACCCCAAGACTCTGTTAAAAGAAACATAATTATTTTGCTCAAAGTTTCCTTTGCCTACTCCCCCGCTCATATATTTAGGCAGCTAAAGCAGGGGATAACTGAATCAACACATTAGTGTATGTATTCTAGACAATAACCACTGACAGCAGACGCCAGAACAGCCTGTCTTCATGACTCATTACACAGCTAAAAGGAAAATATTTGACATAAAGATACACTGGTTCTTTCAAATAACAACAGCTCCAGAACAGCAACTTGCTTAGTTCATTTCAGATTTGGTGTTCTGGCCAATAACTACTTCTAGTCTTCTATTGTCACCACAGTCAGATGCAGAAGAATAGGAAAATTACAATGAAGTATAATTTACAGTGGAGTAGTTTTGGCTAATAAATTCACCACCTCCTCAGCAAGCAAACAAACAAAAAACTGAGTGTGGTTCAGCAGTGATGATACACAGGCTGAGACATCAATGACATACATCTGCTGCAGCCAAGAAAACCCTGGGCACCCATCAGAGGCCAAGCTTCAGCAACAAGAAGAGCATTTTACAGCTGGGTTTGAGAATTATAGTCATCAACTCTTTGGAAATATTTCTGGTGACTTACAGTTTCTTAAAACAAGTTGATGAACTTTCCAAACATAGTAATAAGATCGTATGGCCACTTAAAAAGTATCTATCCTGTCTCCTGCATTGCCTTGGAACTTGAAACGGTCACTGCTGTCAGCCAGTGAAGGTTCTGCAGTCACTGAATAGCAGTAAATATGGCATTATCTTGTGAAAACCTGCTATTAATCCGTCTTTCCTTTCCATTCATTCTGGACTGTCTGATCTCCTCCCTCCAGATACTGCTGGCCCCCCGATAACTTCCTTCCTTCCCTTCCCTTCCCTTCTCTGTCATTTCAGACTCCTGTGATGTTCTTGTGTATTACAACATCTTGGCAGGCTCACTGCTCTTTCTCTTACTTATCAGCCATTATCCATGATTTCCACTGGAACTTCACGGCCCTTTTAAAAATAATGGAAATAACCTGACATATACTTGTAAGCTCAAAGTAAATAAGCCCAAACAATGAGATCCAGTGGTAAATGATGTGCTTATGCTGGTTAACATGAGAGCAGAGATAAGTCCAGCTATGCACACCATGGCTGAAAACTGCCACTCAGGATAGCCTTTTCTGAACTAGAAGAAACTGCAGGGCACTCCAGCCTAACTCTCTACACTGGAATGACCAGATTCCCAAGGTCTGCATCTGCAGCTGCTCGTCGTTCCCAAATTCTTACATACTATTCACCCTACTGAAAGATTCACTGACTGCCTGGTTGAAGATTTCAAAGGTCTCATTGAACAGCTCTCAGGGACTTCAGCCAGCTCTTTCTGAAACTTAAAGTTTAAAAATGACCATGCTAATTATCAATCCTTTCTCATTCCCTGGTTAAATCTAAGGCCTTTGATCCTACCTTGGACACAAGGAAAAGCAAATCCTTGACTCTGTTGCGAACCTCTCCAGTTTCTTACTCATTATATGTGAAAACATATGGTGTAAAGTGCAAAGCTTCCATATAGTACCTTTTGCCAGATAACTGGGAATCTACTGGCTATCAAAATCTTAGCTGCTTCTAAGCTCAAGAGACCGGCTGTGTATTTTTTAAAAAGTTGTCAGTGTGAGTTTTCAAGCTCTTTTTGTAGCCACTCCTGCAAAGGAGTAATTCAGACTCTGCCTTCAGTGCTATGGAATTAAAAGGGCTTTACAGTCCCCCTGCTTATCAATGAAGTCTTTCCATTACTTGCAGTGGTCTTCGAATCAGACTCAAACTGAGGGCAGAATCTTTAGAGACTAGTATATGAGATGCAGAATTCCTGCCAAAATACAAAGAAAGGTATGGAGTACTTGCCAAAGTTTGTAAAAAACCCATAGCTCTCTGATCCATCTGCTCAGAACTTGCCAGACACGTTCTTCATGCAAACTTGCAAATAAAAAGAACATATTGCACACATAACCCAACCTCTTTTATATCTGGATGGGCTACAGCTGCAGAAGGATTCTCTTACAGTGTTGGCTGGTGCTCACTTAAAGGTAAAAGAAGGTGAAGTGTGAGGGGGGTAAAGAGATGAGCACTTAAAGCAGGTCAGAAAGGGAGGGGAAGTCAAGTATGTCATGGAATCACTGTGACTGACTCATTGCATCTCTCTGCAATGAGGGGATGAGCTCTGGGAAGAGAATGGATCCTGGGAAGGGATTTCCTCTCCATTTGTTCCCCAAGCAGGGCCTTCCTCCTGATACTGAAGATATATGTGCAGTGTAAGTTGGGGACAGAGCCCTGAGGCCATCCAGCCTGACTTATGTTTAAGCAGGCAGGAAGACTCTGCATTGTATAAGCAATAAACAAGAACGGAGGGTCTGGGGTCCTTCTCCTGGAAGATTCTGAAATATTGAGGGCAATTTCCTGCCATTTGGGAGATTTTAAGATAGCTCCAAAGAAAGATTTTATATAAAATGAAGCAAAACAAAAAAATCCCGTAAACTTATCTAGCATTTAGCTTTAACTTGCCAGAGGCACATTATGTTTTATTAAAATATCAACAAAGAGGAGCCAAAGTCAACAGAAACAGAGTGGGTTCTCCTGTCTTCTAGCCAAATCTCCCAGATCCTGCAGGGTACTCCTGTGTTGATCTCCCCTTTATGCACAGGTCTCCTAAGCCTCTCTTCCTCAGTCCTGTCCCTGACAGTCACATCTCATCTTCATGTACATTTTACTACAACTTTTTGGCATGTAGCTTTTTTGGCTAAATATATATCTGGACTTATAGAGCACTTCTAAGATGTCGTCTTCTTCCATAAGTCCCTCCTCCTTCTTCCCTTCCTCTTGCCTGCATTGTTCCCTATAACTCACAGTTCTCTTTGTGGTTTTCTCTTCCCACCACCTACAGGCTTCCACCCAAACCCCTCCCATCCTCCTCCATTTTCTCCCATCATCTATTCTTCTTCATGTAGGCTTCTCTCCAACAAAGCTTCACATTGTTTCCTACACCTCCCCAGAAGAGGAACACCACCTTTCCCTCTCCAACAGGCTCTCTAGCACACTGCCATCAAGCCTACCTGATGTTCCTCAGCCCAGTAACTACCACGCTGAGCTGCTTCATTCAAACTTGCTCGTGTCCCAGCGTGATGTAGGCTTGGCTACCCCAACCAACCCTAGCCCAAAGAGCAGGAACCCAAACCAAGCAGTTTTCTGACCCATGGCCCACGTTGCCATGCCTCTGACAATGAACGTACACCACAAATGGCAATACATCCATCTGTGGCCCACATTCCTACACGTGGCAGTGTCCAGCTGGGAAGCACACGCTGGCCCTTGCCAGGAGCTGATGGGGATATTATAGATTTCTTTGAGTCACCTTCAGTAACTGCTCTGTCCCTGGCAAGAGGTGATATGCTCTCAAATCTGAGATATGCTCTCAAATTGCAGTCCAGGTGATGCAGCCATAAATACTTCCCCTCATGCTCACAGAGTATTTTCTGAAGGTACCCTAGACATGGTCTCCAGTGTACTGACATATTTTTGCAGGACACACAGTATTTGGAACCAGAAAAGGGAATTCTGGAACAAGGAGAAAACAGCAATTCAGCTGAAATATACTGCAAATTAACTTCCTCTGGTCCTGAGTGGTTGCCGGGGGAAAGAGAAGGAGGTTGGCAGAGCAGAAAGTTATCACATCCACGCTCTGTACTGAGTTTGGCACTTCAAAGAACACCGTACATTTGCCATTCAACAAAACCTTGTAACCTTTCAGAATGCAAGAGTCTGGTTTCAGGATAGCAGTACATAAACTGTGAGATCCAAATGCACTACTTTAGATGTGGGTCACAGCGATGGCAGGCAATTATAACCAAGTGCCCCAGGTGACATCTGTAATACAGACATCCTGCTTCATGGTATTTTCTTCCGTGGCATTAGAGACGGCACTTTTTGGCAAGAAAAGACAGCAAGGCCCCTCTGCTCCTGATTATACAGAGATCAGCCTGAAGGATCTCTGCTGCAGTCAGTGTAAATTGCCTCAGATTTGCACCACAGAGATTTGGCCCAAATCTATAGTAGCTCACTCTAAACGTATTCCCCAACTGAAAAACAAGACAAAACACTGTCTGAATTGAAAGTATTTGAACAACCGACTGCGGTTTAAATTTAAATCTGACTCATAATGGGGTAATATGTTCCACAGCATCTTCCTCCTCTTACCTCCAAGCAGGGACAGAGGCCCTGGAATAAGCAGGGGTTACCACTGCCTAGAGGACAGGCAATTATTCCTAGACCCCGAGCAAGCTCCATAGGAGCTCTTGACATGGACTGGGCTCTCCCCAACATGGAATGACCAAAGGTCTGCCCCTGTTTGCTTCAAATTCTTCATTGCAATCTGATGTGTCCCCCCCAGCTTTAATCTGGCACTGTTCATTTGCCCCAACCCTGTGCTCTGATACATCCTGTGGGACATCCCTCCCATCCACAGCCTCTCAGGTACCCCCACCCAGAGCGGCCTCAGACAACGATGACAATAAAACACAGCGCTTCAGCGGCATTTTTTGTGATGCTTTATGATGTGTTAACAAAACACGGCACTGCTTCCATAGGAAGTAATTATTACTTGTTATTGTTTGACTGCCTGTACGTAATAAAAATACCTTAAACCCAATACCACAATACTTTCTGAAGGATCTCTTTTCACCCTTTAAGGGTTTTCACTAGTTCTGCTTTGCAGTGGTGCCTATTTATTTTTTGGAATGCTTATTCATAAAAGACAAAGGTTTTTTCTGAAGGGTGCAGGGACTTTATTCATAAATACAGAAGCACCTTAATAAAAGAAAGATGTGATGAAGCCTTCAAAGCAGGCAAGAAAACTGATGAACAAAGACATTCCCATAACAACTGAGCTTTATCTGATCAAATTCCAATAAAGCCTGCATTTGGCATAAATCTTTAAAAACATAGCAAGGGCCACCGGAGGATGCTAAAACTTGTTTATTTAATATTATTCCTCCTCCCTTCCCCAAAAGCACTTTATCCTCTTAATATTTTCTGAAGTCTTGGTGCACGTTGGGAAGTGCATTGAGCGAGCATGGCGCGGTGGAAGGACGGGAGAAGCGCGCCTTGTCTGAGGTCATGCCGCTTCCTTCCTTCCCTCTGGCTTCCCACTCGCCAACATGCTGATGATCAGCAGCATAACCATCAGATTAAGCCTCCCTTTCAGGCAGAAGAAACAACAGCAAAGATAGTGCCTTTAAAGAATTTAATTCTCTGCGGCTTCACTTAACCAGAGCCAAGAAGAGACAGAGGCTTTTACACCAGCTTTATAAAAGTAACTTAATTCCTACTTCTGTGAGTTTTATTATTTTCCATCCTAAGACTACTTAGTATGTGCACTGCGCTTCCCATCTGTGCAGGAACACACAGATGTGGCTGACTAATCCTTAAATACCAAGAGAAGTATTCTGGGTGAAAACAGACATTTTCTGCACACAGGGATTACCACTTGCCCATTGGCTTTGCGGATGCATCCAGGGCACCTCCATGAGAATTAATCTCTAGGACTCACTGCCTGGAGAAATCCAGATGTCAGAAAACCTGGCAAACAGATTCATAACCACTCACTCCCAGCATAAATACGATGGGGCGCTCTCTGCTCCAACTCAGCCTCTGAGGTGGGAACAGGGTCCTGCTGCTGCTGTGCCAGGGGCCAGGAACAAGGGGCCACATCCCTGGCTCACAAGGCCAAGCAGCCCCAGACTGCCTTCCCGGAGTCAGTGCAAACAAGGGCTGTAGGAAAACACAAAGTCCCTTTCTGATGTGGTTTGGAAAAGGGAGCCAAGTACAGCCTGAGGAAAGCTTAGCTGAAAAGGTGCAGTTTTGCATTTCTTCTTTCATTTTAAGGGGTACATCTGTAAGGTCAGAGGACCACACAAAGAAAGAATCAGGAGGAGAAACAAAATATTTATATTCTGCTTGCTTATTTTTTCAATCTACCCTGCACATCTGTCTCTAGCTGTTCCTAAAATAGTCCTTTAGAGTAACGTTGTCCCTGCTGCACCAGTGGTATATATGCTACTACTAAACTGCCACTGGACTAAATCAGAAAGCTCTTGGAGGGCAGCTAGGAGATGTGCACATGTTCAGGGACAGCCACTATCTCAGTGAACTACAAGAGAGCTCTGATTCTCTCCAGAAGACTTCTTTCCCTCTCCTCCTGCTTGACTGAGAAAGACAAGAGGACAAAGGAACAACCATTCCTTGAAACTGCAGGTATGAGAGGAATTTCAAAAACCCTCATCAAGAAGAACCCCGCAACAAAGCAAAACACTAGGCAACCTGAAACTTGGTTGGAGGACAAAAAAACCCCTAATAATTAAATGTTGCTTATGCAAGATGAAAAACCACACTGTTCCTTCTGGGCACAACAGCCCTGGCAAGCCCAGCATGTATGTCACAAGACAGGAAGCAAAGCTCATGCACAGAGGAGGAGCGGCAGCTGCTCATGCCAACTCCACTAGCAACCTCCTCTGCAAGGCTCACTCTCCATGCACAGCTTTTCATGCTGGAGTCAGACATCTGACTAAGTCTTCAGCCCTTACAAAACATATTTGCCTCTCTCTCTGAAAGGAGGATCTTCCTCACTCTCCTCTTTTACCTCCCATATCTGTGCCTTCATTCACTGCTAGACAACTCTATCTGCATTCTCAAATACATCAATACACAGCCCTGAAGCTCTTCCAGCACCACTGTGGCACCAATGCCTCCTACCCATCCTTCTTCACCTTCATCTGCACAGATTTTCTTCTTTCTAATCTCCAGAATTCATACAGTAAGTTTTAGGATGCTTTCCACAGCACTGTTTTACAATACACCATAGAATCATGGAATATCTCAAGTTGGAAGGGACCCAAAGGCATCTTGGGTCCCTTCTCTCCAATTTCTCCCTGCTTTTGCTTTTCCTGTTAAACACTGCATCTTAACCTCACATGCTGTGATGGAGATCAGTTGCAGCAACATTTGGGGACTCTCATGCTCCTGCAGAAGAGCTGCTGCCAAGGAACCCATGCAGTTCAGACTGCCCACCACAGAGCTGTAATACCCCCGTACAAGGTTTTAGGAAGAGCTGCATACAAGATTGCAAGAAATAAACACAATCAAAGGGAAATGATGCAGAGACAGCTTGCCTCTCTACAAGCACAGGAGCAAAGTAACATGCCTAAAATATGCCTGACACAAACACACAGGGCATGCTGCCTTTGGCTTGCCTGTTACTTGGTGGTGGAGAAAAGATCTAATCCTACAATAACCTGCACTCACTACTCACCTAACACTTCAGTCAGTATGCTCCACCCAGCCTAAAAAAGAAACTGCCTTACTCACCAGCCATATATTTATCCAGGGACCCAAGTACCTGCCCTGGATGCAGGTGTCAGTCATTTCCATGGGCACAGGCTTGCTGGAGTCAGGCTCTTTCAAGAAAGCCCCAGCTGTTTCTCATCACAAGGCAAAATCCCAGCCAAGCAAAGGCCCTTTCTTCCGTACCTCTGCTGAACTCTTTGTGTCCCATGCTCCTCAAACATGGAAAGGCAATGAACTGAGCTCAGGCAACCACAGCTGTATTCTTTTCAAGTGGCTGACTAACAGCTCTCAAAAGTAGAACAACAGAAAGCCCAGAGATGCCATCAACTCCTTTTAGGATGTCTGAACAGTGAGGTCAAGCCAGAATATACAATTGTTTCAGCAGGCTGCTGTGGCAGCATCACTGGGACTCACAGTGCATTCCTCTGGGATGGCTGTTCTATACAGGCAACACCAGTGATTCTCAATAGAAATTCTTAGCTTTCCTTTTTAACAAATAACACATTATTTGCTCAACTTTTCTGCCATCCTGTTCTTGGAAAGGAAAGCAGTCAGGTTGCAGCCCCCAGTGACCACCTGTGGACCTGAACCACATTCAAATGGGAATGAAGCTTTTCCTATATTTAAACATCTGAACAGACCAACGCACTTCTCCTGCTGTCAGCCCCCATGACTGGCTTTTACTGTCACTTCAGGGAGCACGTGAACCCAAACTGCCCCCTCTCTCTGCTCCACATTTGGCTCCCACTTGACCAGACCAGGCAGGAAAAGGTGAACATTCAAAGTGAGGGAGAAGACACACTCAAATTTGCACCCACTGGATCTGAGCGGGACTGTACAGTGCTGCAAGCCCAGGACAGTGCCCAAGCACAGCCAGTGCAGGCAGCAAGAGCTGAAGAGGGGCTCCATACGCTTTTACAAGGTGCTATCCTGTCCATCAGGGTTTTCAGCAGAACATGTCACAGGTTGCTGGAACAACCATGAGTTTTACTCAGTATAAAGTTGCTGGGAGCTGGGCCCCTTTTAGTTGCTGTGTTTTCAGCGAAGTGCACTATGCTTTAGATGAAATATGCTCTAGACAACATTTGCACAAATGCACAGAATCTATGTTAAGTGAGGTTAAAGGCTCTAAAGTCTTTAAAGATTAAATGACATAAAGCTTGTCAACACTCAAGAGTGAAAGAGTCATGGGGCATTTTCTTACTCACTCCACAATCCCTGAATTCAATCCCTGCTTCAATCCCTGGACTAATACAGAAGCCAGGTCTGAAACTGCTAAGATTTGCAATTCAGTTATCAATGCCACTTCTACAAGGAAAGCTTCACAAGCTTCTCCTGAACATGGGCCAGAGAGAGGAATTTGACTTCCGTGTAAACTACAGTTCAGGTCAGGTGCTGGGAGACAGACATCCTAGGGATAACTTTTCTGATGTCTTGTTCTCTCACATTTTTTTATATGCTGTGAAACATAGAATCACAAAATCACTAAGGTTGGAAAAGACCTCCAAGATCATGGAGTCCAACCTTTGACCAAACACCACCAAGTCAACTGGACCATGGCACTAAGTGCCATGTCCAGTCATTTACTGAACTCTTCCAGAGGTGGTGACTCTACCACTTCCCTGGGCAGCCTGTTGCAATACTTGACAAACCTTCCAGTGAAGGAATTCTTCCTGACATCCAACCTGAACCTCCCATGCTGCAGCTTGAGACCATTTCCTCTTGCCCTGTCACGGGCTGCCTCGGTGAAGACACTGAGAAAGTCTTCCCACCTGGCTACACCCTCCTTTCAGGCAGGTGTAGAGAGCGATAAGGTCAACCCTGAGCCTCCTTTTCTCCAGGCTAAACACCCCCAGCTCCCTCAGCCACTCCCCATAGGACTCCTCTAAACCCTTGCCCAGCTTTGGACTCGCTCCAGCACAGCTCAGTGTCTTTCTTGCGGTGAGGGGCCCAAAACTGGACACAGGATTTGAGATGTGATTTCACCAGGGCTGAGTAGAGAGGGAAAATCACTGCTCTGGTCCTGCTGGCCACACTATTGCTGATACAAGCCACGATGCCAGTGGTCCTCTTGGCCACCTGGGCACATGCTGGCTCAAAACTCTGGAGTCCTGAGGCTCAACTGCTAGAAAAAGTTTGCACGTCTCAGCTTCGTACGATTTTGAGTGAAGTCCTTTCTAGGGAAAGCACTGAAAGAAGAGGCTGCTTTGGACAGAGGGGACTCAACTGCTCCTCCCCACGGTTTGTTGTGCCTGCTGGATGGGTTTGCAGCAGCGAGGCGGGGAGCTGACACGCCCGAGGTGCCGCCGTACCTGGTACAGCTCTATCCGCTGCTCCGAGACGCGCGCCTTTGAGTTCTGCAGGCGGAAGACCCTGAACTCAGCCTTCACCAAGTTGGAGGCGTTCTTCTCCATCGCTGAGACGTCAAATCTGACGATTCGGAAGTAAAGGCTGTAATAGCTCGGCGGGATGGCGTCTGCAAGAAAGCAGCGTGGTTTTATCACTTTTCTTGATGATAAAATAATGTTGTTCCTTCAAACATTTTAATGCAAGACAGCCTCCGTCAGGGAAATACCTGAAGCATGGTTCAGCTTCCAGTGGTCAATTTAGTACTATTAACAATTTAATAAAAATTTAAAAAAATCAACCCCACGTGTTTTTTATAAGACTGCCATGTTAATAGAGATTAACAACTACTTTCAACTCTATTTCAGGTCATGCATTTAAACCTCCCCTCTTTTAGCCTGATGGTGGAAAATCATGAATATTTATGAACTGAGAAAAAGATACAGCAGTTGGTATATGGTAAATGCCTTCGGGCTTGCAGAGAGTTCACAGGGATCTGCTACGACAACAAATAACAGCAGCTCATCTGATCTGTATGTTCTCTGAAACCCACTTCCCCCCAGAATATGGAGCATGAATTAGCCAGCTTCAGATTTTGTTCCATACCTAGTTATTAAAGGATATTTTTGGAACAAAATAGTCATTCTGATTATAGTGATGAGGGCTGGAAGAGAAGAGGAAGGAAAAACAAAGGAAAAAGGCAAGCAGTCAGTAGACACTATAAACAGGATTACATTAATTTTGACCACTTGGAAGCAGTAAAAGCCATAAACATAACCACCCCTTACCATATATTGGGGAAAAGCAGGAAAAAACCCAGAAAAATGGCCTCAAGTCTTCAATAGCAGTGTTAGACATCTCAGTTTAGGTTTCAAAACAATGTTTCTCCTTCCCAGTGGTAAACCCTGACTAAGGGTAAGCAGCAAGGCACTTTTGCACAACCCAGGTAACCCTAACAGCTCCAGTCATCATCTGAGGGCCTTCCACACTGTCCGGAGCAGCAGCACCAGGAGAAATTTGCCTACAGTACCCCTGCCTGACATCCAAACTCCTCGGAGAGGAAGCTCACACTCCTCAGAGAGGAGATGAAATTACTTTAAGGCCCCATAAAAATCTTAGTTCAAACCGAGGGAACAGTTCCTTCTCTTACAGTGTGAAAACTGAAGTGGATAAATTAAAAAAAAAATAAAGAGGAAAATTGTATTTGGGGGTTGGGGAGGCATTTTCAGCTGAGGAAGCACAGGTGTTCTCACATTTACACTTTTAATAATCCACTTGTTGTAGCTCTTTGAGTAAGTTCAAACCAACTATTTAATAAGTGTAGCTATGAGAAAATCTTTGATGATAAAGAAATAATCTCAGCCTCAAGTGTAGATGCATTCTAAGTGAGAGATAACAAGTTCTCCAAACACTTCAAAAAATCCTCTGAAAGAGTACTTCCCAAAGCAGACCCTCAGTATGATCAAACAGGTACAACTATGCACAGGAAGCCCCAGACTTCCTTATGATTCCATTTAAATTAAAAAAAAAAAAAAAAAGGTTCTCAGATTTTCACATCTGCAGTGCTTGAAAATAACCCCCCAGGCATCATAATCACTATTCTTGGCTACCATGCTTATTGACAGGAAACTGCTGCAATCTCAGAGTGAGAACTCAGAGGCAAACGGATGCAAATTACTCCTACACCAAAGCTGCTCCTCACTCCCATCAGCAGCACATCAGTGCTAGAGCCTCTCAAAATACCAAACGAAGGGCTTCTGAGAAGAGCTTAACTGTATAGCAACTATGAGCTGGATCTTGATACGTTTTGTAAACCTTTATAAAAGCTGCTTGGTTCAGAGATTATATCCTCCTTTAAGAGAGAAACAGTATCTTCAACTTATTTTTCCTGCTGTAGGAAACTCCGAGACTACTACTTGTTCTTCAGCCAAACCTAATCCTACTAGGAATATAATTTGGCATAATAATACGTATATATAAGATTGATGCTTCCAGGATGAGTTGTAAGTTGTCCTTCCCTGTCATTTGTTTGAGGCATCAACCTACCATTTTGTTCACTGTGGACAAGCCAAACTAGCAGCCATTCACTTGCCCTGGCACAGACAAACCCTGTCCATCTTGACTTTATTTTAGATTGAAAAGTCCTATTTAACTGTCAGTTTGTTTTATATTTAGCTTCTTATTCCTAGAACTTTCTTGTGCTGTATTTGTAGGCCTTCTTTCCAGTTTCCTTATTTTAGATACTGTATATTACAAATCTCTGATTATGTATCTGAGTGGATATTCCTGAGCCATTCCTGCATTTACATTTTTTCTTTCTTTAAGGAAGACAGAAAATGAACACTCTTTCAGTGTGCTTGTTTTTGTCTTTGCATATGTGCATTTGTATACACTGCAAACAAGTAGCTGCCTTCCACTGGAAGTCAGGCATGGGACACCCTCTATGAGTAAGAAGGAATTCTTGTCTTGCAGAAGTTTCATCTCTCTTATAAGAAGAGTTTTACATCTTTATATGCAAAAACCCACATAAGAAATTTGATTTCTTTACTCTATCATTCGTGACAGTATCCACAGGAAGTCAGTTGAGGAAAAGGCATTATTCATGGACAGATGAAGAAAAGAAGGAATGGCTGACTGCAGAATTCGGGTTTATGTGAAAATTAATCAACATTAAGACTGAGAAATGAGACTTGCAACTCTCTTTAAAGGAATGGTAAGAACCCTATGGAGTGTGCAAGGTTTTGGATTAGCCTTCAAGTGATCTCACATGCTGCAATTTATCTCTCCTTGTGACTCCACCTTAACCTGACAGTTGTATCAATTCAGACTCAGCTGGATACCTCTGCACTCCCCTCTGGTTTTGGCCCCATGACTCCAGCAGACGCCAGGATGACTCTGACCAAACTAGTCTGCAAACACAGCTATCCTGCTGCAGACTAGACTCCTGAAGTATTCTTTGAACTATTATCATTAATGAGTGGAATTAAATCAATATGTTTCCTGTAGCTAGGAAAACACAGACTTCTTTTGTTTTGGTGGGAGAGAAAACAGTAAACGCAATGAAAGGTTCCATTTTTATCATTTTTTAATTACTCATTAAATCAACCCTCAAAAAAACCTGAAGACTTCCAGCTGTAATAATCACAATCATCACAGCTGAGACAAGAGTTACACAACACAGTTGGAGAAGGTGAAGGCAGCATCCATCCTCCTCCTCCCTTTAGGCTGCTGAACACCGAGCATCACAAATTTACCCTTTTACCTTTTTGTTTTTTGAACAAGCTGAAACTTCATCAGCTGCTTTACACAGGACAGTCCGAGCTGCTGGGTTAAAATGTACTCTGGTGTGTGAGTGATTAAGTGTGTAAGGACACTGTGGTTTCTGTGCCTCCTACTGACTTTGTTCGATGTCCAGCATCCTCCAGGCTTCTGTGCCAGCAACCCGGACAGAAAGCAGCCCTGCTCTGATGCAGCAGAAAAGCACCAGTGGGAGGGGTGCAGGAGACCTATCCCAGCACAGCCTTCAGTATTGCTCCAGGCTGGAACACCGTCAACAGGAGAGACTGAACACATTCTCTGACCAACATCCAAAACAGCACACAGGCCCCCAGCAGCGCCTGGGAGGAGAACAAGATGTAGTCAAGCACCCTGAAACTGACAGAAGGGATAGAAAGTTTGTTTTGTGCTGCAGATACTCCCCAAATCAGGAACAACCTGCATAAAAGGATGATACTTTTGCCTTGCGCAGTGGTGTTTGATGAACTAAGCCCTGCATTTCCACAGCTTTCCTCACAAGTACTGCATGTACTGACATTTCAGGAGAAACAAAACACTCTGTTTGACACAGCTCTTCTGAGAGTTGTGCTTTCGTTCTGGCGAGGAAAAAGACCTAAATTCAATTGTATCCAAATGAGGCTTTTTTTCCCCTCTGAATTTTCATTTCTGCTATTGAAACAAAAAGAAATCAATTACATGCACAGCCCAAGTTAGGAAATGTAAACAACTTTTCTTTTCTCGTTGGAAGAGGCCAGACAGGCCGCCTTCACACATACACCCACACTGGAAAGGCTGAGAGCTTCAATCTAATCCTTCCATCAAGGGCTTCTAATAAATGCTCCAAAGATTTATTTTTATTCCCTTTTGTGTTTATTAAACTTTGGAGGGTTTCTTTTCCTTTTTCTTTTCTTTCTGGTGCTTTGCCCATTCTTTATTATGGCAGCTACAAAACACGGAGTGCCCTTTTCTTCTCGCNCCCCCCATCTTTCTAACTGCAGTACATGAATGACCGTGTGTAGTAGGCTTTGAAGCAGCACATGCAAATATTTATAAGAGTAGCTTGATTGTTATTAAATGCAGTTGTTATGCTTTCCACGCTCTGGCAAGCTTCCCTAACCTCTCTAACTATCAGGACCATTTAGGCTGTTTAGATTTCAGCTCACTGATAGCAAATTCTATGGGGTTTTTTTTCTAACAAGCAGCATAACGTGACATCGTTTCTCCCTCTGTGTGAATTTCTCTCCCTGCTCAGCTTTGGGGTCCCTGCCAGGAGCTGGGTCAGGCTGCCTCCAAGGACATGCAGACACGGTAAGTGAAGCAGCATGCGCTGGAAGGATGAACAGCTTGTCAGCTGTGACAGGACATCTTTCCAGCAGGATCCCATCCTTCCTGTCAGGCACACTTGGGTCACAAATCCTCTCCTCTTTTCCAAAGAAAGTCTCTCCAAGAAATTAAAAGCTTGTTTAATGCATCTGGGCTCCCAAAGCCCATAATAATCACTCTGCTCACCCCTCCTGACCCTGATGTGAGTGCAAAATCCTGCTGGAAACAGCCTCTCTGCAATCAAAGGGGTCCAAATAATGGAAGCCACAGGTCATATCCAGGAATTGGGATGGGCCCCTCAAGGGTAAGTCAGGCATACATCAGCTTCTCACTAGCTCTGAAGCTCTGTCCCACTATGACATTAAGCTATGAGCACATCCATTAGCTGAGCAGTGCTCTTGGACAGAGGGCTTGTGCCATTCTTCCCTCAGGCATTGCTTACGGGCTCTTGCAGCAAGGCTTCAAAGTCAGACAGTGCAAAAGTAGTGTAAGTGACTTACTCCAATATTCCAGTTTTTATCTACAAAGCTGCCTCTGAGGTATTACCTTTCTCTGTCATCAGCCATTTGCTACTCAGGAGGGACAATGCACTCAAAATCAGAAAAAACCCAGTGGGAACACAGTGGGTTTAGAAACTAATAACTACCTAATTACCAGATTTTGTGACATATTTTTTACTGTTGAACCACTTGCTATTCCTCTTCTGAAACACACTTAAGATGTATGACAATATATGAAAAGTAAACAACCCCAGGACATTCCAGATTGAAAAGACAAGCACAATGAGGCAAAGAGGGAATTTTCAGAAGACACGTTTGTGAAATTATGTGTTCCTTACTTAAAATCTCACAAGCGCCTTCTGGTTCTGCTGCTACTTCCTCATTGCTTCACCAAGCCTGAATCAAAAGATGACTAGCCAAAGCAATGACCTCAACAGCAAAGTGATCTGGTAGTCTGGTTTCCAGTTACCCAAATAATTCATTCCCTCAAGGTACTCCTATTGCTCTGGGGCTTGATGGACTCTAACAACACTTTCACATAATTGTCTTTTGTACTTCCAAATTCTGCAATGGTCCAAAACATCCTGCAGTCATCTTTGGGTCAAAATGCAACTGGCATAGTAAGGATTCTGAAACATTGTAATTATCCCCTGGAGAATCACAGGATTAAGTTTCAGCTTAGGTTTAAAGTTCTCAAAGACAAGTAGTAAAATAAAACTCAAGTAATTGTCAGTGGTGTAGCAAAGCTGCTGCATAGGATTCTTGTACAAAACAGGTTTAAGTCCTGGCTTTGTGGGTCACTGTAGAGATGCAAAGAGAAGGGCATCTTATTACATACTCCCTAATTTGTGTCACTTCATCCCTATTAGCACAAGGGAGCTGGATGTGAGTCTTACAGTAGGCAAGAAACATTGCCTAGAAAATGTACCATTGCTGTTTTCAGGCTGTAACAATACAGCTCATTTTAATCTTTTGTTTGTTTGTTTGAGGTTTTTTTCTTTCTTTTTTTTTTTGGGTAGTTGTTCTCCTTGGGCTGGGTGAAATTATGTTGCAAGTTTAATCTCAACTGTGTTTAAATGCTGCAGCTGAAACTGACCGCTTTGGATGTTAATTTGGTATGCAGACCGTTGTACAGAGGGCTGTAATTCTCCTGTATCACTGAATTGTTTGATTTAAGTGTTTCTTATCAGCCAGAAAGCCCTTGTTTAGATCCTGTTTTTCACTGGACTTTTTCTCTCTGCCACCCTTTCACAATTATTTTCAAGCTACTAGTCTTTGAACTCAGTCCAAAACACCATTTAGCATGAAAAAAAATCTATACTACTCATACCAGCCAGAAAGAAGGAAGAGAAAATATCTATCCTGAACCATCAGTGATGGCTTCTTCTCTCCTCCCTCTCTCACACGAAAATAAAAACCAGGCTAACATCACATATGTTTGTTTGTTCACCTCCTATGAGGTGCAACACCAAGAGTCTGGGCTACAGCAGATGCCCAAATTAACCCCTTTTGAAAAAGGTTCCCAGCTATTCCATCACCCAAAAGGCAAAGGGGAGTCAACTTTAATACCAAAGAGAAAACCTGCAGGAGCATTCTGCTTTATCTGAGAAGACGACCAAAAGCATCAGATGGAGTCCCCAGGATCATTCTCCTGCGAATGACAGGGAGGCACTGCTTCCTCACACGTTCCTGCTGCGAGGGGACAGAGAGTTCAGGGGTTGCAGCCTGCCACAGAAAAAAACCTGTCCCCCATCTCTGCTCATTGCAGAGAAGATCAGAAAATCTGAAAGTGTTTCAGCAATGGGAGAAAAATACTTAAGGAAAACATACACAGTCCTTCCCGACAAGCCAGACAATTTATTTTGGAGGAAATCAGTTGTTTGTGCGGGATGTCTGGAGCAAAAAGGTAACACCTGTGGAACACACAGGAAGACACCTGGAACTAAGGACTACAGACGGCATGTATAAGTTTACAACTTCAGATGTATGGTGAGGGAAATCAGCACAGAGACTGCAAAAACTTGTAACTACTTTACCACCACAGGGCAGACCTGAGGCAACTACGAGACACAATCCTGGTTCTTTACCAAGTCTCCTGTTCTGAGAGTGTGTTCTGTTGAGTGAATTTCTTTAGGAAAGTGCACTTTTCTTCTGCAATGCTGAAGAAATCAAAGGCTGCCCAGAAGAACACTGCTGCTGTAAAACAAAACTGAGTATTAACTTATAGAAGAATCTGACTAAACACTGAGCCTCAATCAACCGCCTGAATCCAAACTTCTCAAGCTGGAGGAGAATCAAAAGCCTGTTGAAATCACTGAAACTTCTGGCTAAGATGAAAGGGGAAACTGTCCAGTCCCTTTCAGGAACCAGAACTCCAACCCAGGCATACTTGGTGTGACCACTGCCAAATACTCCTATTTCTTAAAAAGGAGCATGAAGTCCCTCCCCGGGGAAAGACCCTCTCGAGACAAAGCAGCACACATAGCACTGCCCCATGCCTGACATTTCTTTTCCCTATTTGCAAAAGCTGGAGTAGATGGAAACAGGGGTAAACCTCACGACAACACCTGCACAGTGCTCAACAGACACCTCCTGCCCCTGCCTTTATGACTGCTTTAATGTGAATCTACTGAAGAAAAACTCCACCATGTGAACTCACCAGACCCTGCTCTCTCTGCCTGCCTTTAAAGCTTTCCAGGCTGTTGGCTTGCTTTCCCTCGTCCATGCTGAAACACAGGGCCTGGGTAATGTGAACAACACTGACACATCACATGAAAGCTGTTCTCAGGCCTAAATTTTGAGCCATTTGAGCAACACTTAATTGGGGTAACTTAATTATTTGGGATTATTCTGGAGAACAGTAAATGCTGAATCTTCCATTCCAGACCATTTTTCACATACACAAATCTCCAGGCATTTTAGGAAGTCTGAAAGGTCTGACCTCAATTCTCCTCTTCTCAAAGGCCTCTTTACACATCACCTGTCATGCAGAGGAGCCAGAGAGGGAATGTAAACACAAACCTTACTGCTATCTTTGTTTCTCAACAAACAAGTCTTAATCTTGTGGCAAGTTAAAACATATGGGGTAAAGGAACAGCATAATCGCTCGCTCTCTCACACATAAACCCCTTCTAATCTCACTGCCACATATACAATACTACAATTTTAACAGACAGAAAAATACATTGTCAGATGTGTCCCTCACTCCTGCACTGGATGCCATCACAGCAAGCCCATGACCATGCACTCCCAAGAGAAGCTGACTGATCCTTTTCTGCAGGGAAGGTGCAGGAAGCTAACAGGAAAGCTGCTGTGTCTGTCAACAGGCACTAGAACAAGTTATAAAGATACCAAAGCCTCTCCAAAACCTGAGTAAAGTTTTGGTCCCGCTGAAGTCACCAACCAAACATTCCCAACATTTCAAAAGGGCCAGGAATTTACCCCCACAACTGCAAGCACAGAGAAGATTTTCAGCACAAGGAAACTGTCTCCAGCCTCTCTGTGAATTTATCCGCCAACAAAAGGCCCTTCAGCTTTCAGCAGTTATTTTGTGAACATTCAGGGAAGAAGAACTCCTTTCAAATCCCCATCAGGATCCTTTGAATGAAATCCCAGGTTATCATGTATCACCACTGAAATCAAATATGTAAATAGATGTGTGTTGTGTTTGGAAACGTCTCAGGTATGCACTTCGCTATTCTACTTACACTGGAATGTAAGAAAAATACTCCTAGTGTCTTTCATCTCTCTCCATGAAAGGCTGCTCCTCTTTCAGCTAGGAATCATAAGGAAGAATTGCAAGTACAATTGCCTATCTCATCTTAAAACAAAAAAGAAAAGAAAAGAAAAAAGGTGGGGCAAAAAGAAAAAAGCTCACCAGGGAACACAAACCTTTCTCACAGGCAAAGTAAGACTCGACTTGCTGGCACAGTTCAGCTGAGGTTTTATGGCTGCAATGACCTCAGCGAGTGAAAACAGAGCAAACCAACCTTCCGCTGTTCACAAGCCTGACCAGCAGTCCTCCCTGCAACAAAGACCTTTTCTCTCTTCCATTTCTCAATCTCCTCCTGCTTGCCTGCTACTGAAGTGATACCTCCAGAAGCAACCTGTACCAAGAGACCTCTCTGCTGGCAGGCTGAAGAGGCAGATGCGACCACAAGCCCAGCTGCACTGCTGTGTATCCCCCTGCTTTACACAGACATGGGGACACCGACTGCACTGCCCAAAACCCCCTCAGCAGCCATCAATACTCCACCCCCTGCCGCAAACCCAAGTCACACTGAATAATTTTTCTCTAAGAAAAACATTTTACCTTCTCAACAGCAGATCAGGTGTAAGGTTAGATTTGTGTGTATGTGTTTGAGAAAGTCTATATGTTTATTATTCTTAAAAAATCCTTCCTCTTCCTGGCACCCTTCTGATGAATTTCACTTGCAATCACAGCCCAGCCAGCAGGATTAAAACTGGCTTCACAGTGTTATCACAGTGCCATTTTACTAATGAACTATATTTAAAAAATATGCTTTGTTTAGACATACTTTTATTGAATCCCTCAGATTCACACACAAAAAAATTACTTCTGTTATAAATCTATCTTCCCTGTCAGTCTATGAGAGGAGCTTGGCATGCCTGCACGCAGCTCTGCATGCTCTGCATCTCTCTCTCCTCCCAGCTCCAGGGTTTCCACAGGCACGAGGCCAAGGCAGCAGCATCCTGCTGCCCTGGGGGGAGCGGCCATCCATGGTAAGGTAAGAAAGCTGCACTCCCCCAGCAGCGCCCAAGGCAGAGAGGTCAACCAGCCCACAGGGTCAGGCTGCTGCCAAGAGCCATGGGACACTGGTCCCACAGAGCCAGCCCAGTCAGGCGCCCCCAGACCTGGGGACCAGGGTAGTCTTTTGGGGACCCCTGAAAGCAGCTCCAGTGAGGAGGGTCGTGATTAAACCTGATCCTTGGACAGAAGCACAGGCATATACTCCCAGTGCTAGGAACCAGCGTTTCCAAGACTAACCTCTCCAAGGAGATGGACTCAGGACTTCCTTTAAGGCGAGCTGTGGTTACCCAGCGTCTGTCTCTGTCTGTAAAATCAGGCTGCTGCGCTCTGACAGCAAACACACTCCTCACAGGCTCTGACCTGTGCCTTTAGTGCTGGATGACTTGAGCCACCTTTTAAGCCCACGAATGCCATCTCCATTTTAATCTTCCATGTAGAAGGGCTTCTAATCAAACAAGCATTGTTACGAAATCCACAAGAAGGGTTGGAAATCTCTTGGATACGTCCTAAGGATTATATTATGCCAGGGCAATGCAACCATACAAAAATCTACTTTACAAAAAAAGTACCGCTGAAGAACAAAGCTGCACTGGAGAGAAACAAAACAGAACTGGAAAACATTCTGAATTATTAAAAGAACTAAGAAAACTTTCTCCAAATCCAATTTTCTCCAACAGTGTCACAACAACCACAAAGCCGTCATACATGACAAACTCAGTGGTGTTGAAATCAAGGAAATGGCAGCAAAAAGATATTCTCAGGCTATTTCACAATTCAGTTTAAGCTGCTGTGTTTATGTGCCTCTCCACCTTAGCACAGAATAATCCAAATATCACTTGCCTTGTTCTCAAGTCCAATGTTTTATTTCTCCTCTGCACTACATCTGCAGGGCGATTCAATCAGCTGGAATTGAATGTATGCGAAGTAAGAGGTAAAACCAGCCTGAGTATTTAGCAGAGTAACAGGGCAAGAAGCCTACCACTCTGCTTCAGAGAGAGAGCATAGGCATTGGCTTCCCTTTAAACACAGTCCTGTCAAAGTCATCCTATGAGCTTTTAATGGAGCCACATGCTTAAAGATTTCCTGCCTCAGAGCCCGGAAGCAGTGAGGGAGCACAGGTTGAACCCAGTCCTTGTGATGCTCTTCAGACTGAGAGCCTACAGAACCAAATCCTCCATGCAGCTCATGCTTGGAATGTTTTTGTTACTGCTTTCCCAACCTACCCAAGGCCTCCTCTTAGCAGGAGCAGGAATAGGTAACAGCTTTCCTGCCTAAGCTGTTGGTGGCCTTGCAGTTCACACTCCTGGTGAGAGAGATGAAAATAAGCATCAACCTTCTGCAGAAGGCTGCAGAACATTGCTCATTCCACTCTTCTCAGGCTGGCCTGTGGACAGTCACCTCCTACTAACACTGTCCAGGCCTTCCCAGCCTGGGTTACATTCCAGGCTAGACAGTCATCCAGTCTCCCCAGACTTTTTTTTGTTTTAATGTGGGAACAGAGTACAGTTTCAACTGACAGAAGTTGGTCAAGGCAGGTCCCTTGCACAGAAGTTAAATTAAAAAGTGCATCCCACAGAACCCAGCAGGGCAGCAGTCTTTGCTCCGTCATGGATGACTACCAAGTGAGAGTATACCATAAACCAAGCTGTCCTACGCTGCTTTTCCGTTTAAGTTGGACCTAGGAAGAGCAGTGTCCTACTGCCAAAGGTCTGGAGCACCAAGTCCTGCCTGTTACCTCTGGCTGCAGGTTACTGCACATAAGGCAATGTACCTTGGAACTGTCATCTCCTGAACAGACTGTGAACTCTCCTTTTCCTCCTTCTATCTGCATATTTATGCAGCCCCACGACCACGGTTTTTAGGTGCACATCTGTCATTCATCACAGCTGGTGGTAGCTCTTTTACTTTTGCTGCCTCATCTCATTTGGAGCTCTCCCACCATTTCATTCCTTCAAACCACTCAGGCATTTTCCCTCTTCAATTAAAACTTTAAACTTTCCTTCCTCTTTAAGCTTATGATTATTCTTTCATTAGTGCATTTTGTGGTGCTCTCTAAGGAGAGCAAAATGAAATAAACCTCTTTCCCTCCACAATTACACTATCATGTTCTGAACAACTTGTAAGAAACCAAGCCAAGGCAACAGACTGATAATGAAGGTAACACCATCAGGTTTCAACCTCTTCTGGAAGAGGAAGAGAGCAAAACTGAATATGTAGCCATAAACCATAGGAAATTAAATAGGTCTCTGCAAATGAAAGTTGCCTGTGAAAATAGTTTCCAGGTTTATGGTTTTAATTACTACATAAATGAATGGAAAACAGGATTAAGGAATTTGCACAATTGTTACACATAATATTTGGAGTCACAGCCTTTTTTTTCAGCTACAGTACCATGAAGGCATAATCCAATAAAGTCCAACTGAACTAGATCCAAGTTCTCCTTGATACTTACTTTGGTAGATAAAAATCTGAAATCATTCTGCAGCAGCACTTCCGTGGGACTGAAACATGCAATATCAGGGTGATTTTGCAAAGCTTCCTTACTTAGGCTTTGGATTTTATTATTTGCATCCATTAAAAAAGTCTATGACTTTCAGTTTTTAAGCTTTGCTCATTCGTTAACTCTGTTTGCAAGCAAGATTTCAGCCACCAGTTGAACCATGGACCACAATTTCTTCCACAGGAGAAGTGCTCTGAGCTGATAAAGCCATCTAAGAATCAATCAAAGTGTGCAGAGGAGCAGAAGCATTGGAACCACTCTTGTGCCCTTTCAAGAATCCATTCATGTTTGCAAACACAGAAGCTTGGTGCTTTTCATTCACAGCTAGAGTAAGCCCTTCTTTTTTCCCTCCTTTTTCTTGTTTTCCTCTTAGTGCAATGCATGTTGATTTTAACCTGAGCAAACTGCCCATGAGTGGCTGTTCTTTACATGTCTTCATGTAAATCAATTACCCAGGGAGAATTTAGCCTGCTGTACCAGTTTAGTCAAGCTTTTCCTCCGTAAGCTTAAAATCCCCCTAACTCCCTTCTCCTTCAGAGCCTTGCTCTTCATCTCCAGCTGAAATGAAATTCAGTAAATATTACACTTGCAAGGTAACAGGTCTGGAATGTGAAGCATCTAGAGCTCAGCAGAGTCTCTTCTTGGCATCTCATATGAACCTTGTTGCCTAGTGCCTAACAGTATTTGACTGGCTTTATTCAATTCAAATAAAGACACTGAACCCCAGGACTGTACAAACCTCTTAAAAATCAAAACCATGGTTAAGAGAAATGCTGTCTAAGAAGTGCCACTAAGAGAAGATACGAGTGCTACACGCCTTTTTAGAGTCCCTGAAAAGGGCAGTGTCTCGAATAGACCTTTCAATCTGGAATATACACTTACATTTTTGTTATCATCCTTCACAAATTAAAGGCAAGAGAAAGAAGATAATGGATGGTTTGTCATGCTTTGTCCTCCTATAGGACCCTTGACTGTCACAGTATGAACTGCGCAACATCAAGGACCAACATGGGCAAACTTCTGTTATTCTGTAACTGGGCTCACAGAACAGCACTGAGAGCCAGCTGATACTGAAGAGTAAGAACAGTCATAAAGCAACAACTAAGTTCAAATTCTCTTTACAATCAAGCCTTATTGATTGGCACCATGCAGCATAGTTTGGCAGGGATAAACTCCAAGCATTTCTCACCTTCTAACTTAGGGCTGTGTCCATACAGGCTCAGTCTTGACTAATGCTAACTTCCAAGTGCTCCGCTCAGAACTGCAAGACCCCCTAAGGCTGGAAGAACTCCTCTGAATTTAACATTTGCTTCTACTAATTAACTGTATGGATTAGACTCTTTGTGTCAGCACAAGAAGTTAGAAAGAGACAGCATTCCCAGCTTCTCTCCCATGGGAATGCAATGGCTGGGCCAACCCAACAGGTACAAGCTCTGAATGGTATAACTTGACTGATTTACATACAGGCTACAGGTCTGTTTGACCTTGAGGCAGAAAGTTACACCTCGCTAACCTAATCCTCAGAAGCCTTGGACCAAAATTCAGGTTCTACCGGTCAAAATTCAAAGCAGAAACAAACAAAATGCCTTTGAATCTGGAAAGACACCAATACTCATCACAGACCTTTATGCAAGAACCTCTGACTTGTAGCAAGGTGTGGGAAGACCAAGGCTTCTCAGACCCTGTTGTTCCAACTTGAACTTCTTTTTTAATCCAACTCTGGAAATGTTCCAGATACTTATGGCTAAAAATATTTTATTCCAACAGTCTACTTTTTACTCAAAACCAGCTTTTTCCAATCTGATCTAAACTGTGGTCTCCAGTCTTTATTGGTCCAAGCACTGTAAGAGTGAGTAAACAGTGGCCATTCCGAGCAAGTGAGAGCCTCCCCAGATCACACCAGAACAGTGATACAATTTAAAAAATTCTAAAAAATTTTAAAAATTCATTGCCAGAAAAACCTAGTCAAGAGTTTGAGCCTTTTGAGTTCTAGTATTTCTTACTGCTATTACAAAAATTTGCTATTTCCAATGCACTTAAAGAAAAAGAAGAAAAAGAAAGAAAGGAGAAGGAAGAAAGAAGGAAGAAAAAGCAGAAAGAAGTGGCAAAAGAAGAAAACAGAGAAAAATAAAAAAAGGAAAAAAGAAGGAAAAACAAGGAAAAAAGGAAACAAAAAAGAAGGAAAAATAAGGAGGAAAAAAAGAGATTCATTTTCTGAATAATTTCAAGTTAACACAGTAAGATGTCCTAGACAGTTTTCTGAGTCTTAAAACCATCCCATTTCAAATGTTGGTTTATGTAAATCTGGAAAGTTGCCTTGTCTGGAGTAAAATCATATACAGATTGAAAAAGGATTAAGGTTTTTTTGTTACAATATATGCACTTTTTATATTTTAACCTTCTAATGTCTGAGATGGAAGAGAATTGGGAGAGCTGGGAATAAGGAGAATGGGGAAGGGTATGGTTCACTGCAAGGGCTGCTGCAGGCAGGGACTCTCTTTTTGCATTGCACAAGGTAACGCTGGGCATTACAGACATGAAAATGTAATTTTATAGCGTGGCCCCTCCTTGTGACAGGTTAACACATGAGGAAATGGCAGCAGTTCGTATCATAGTGGGCACTCAGTTCTTGTCTGTGCTATTCATAGCTGAGTGTTCAGGTTTACAAGGCTAGACTAGCTCTCCTGTGTCCAAATAAAACAGCTAGATTGATCCAGTTAGACTTTCCAAAGGGCAAGATAAACGTCTTTCCCCGAAATACTACAAATATCAATCACTCTGAGCACCGCCACCTGCCTGAGACCCATCTGCAGAGAACTGGCTTTTAGACAGACATCACCAAGGCTGAGTTTGATTCCCTTTTTCTTGGTGAGCTTCATCACACTCCGGAGGAGACACCATGATAACAGAACCATGGTGCAGGACAGCTGTGCCCCAGAGGTACCTGAGTAACAGGGGTGTGGACACACACCTCCAGCAGGTCCGTGGTATCACCAAGACAATGGAACTACACCCCAGCTCAACAACAGATTGCTTATTGCCTCCTATTTTAACAGCAGGTTTTGCTCAAATAATTTCAACTCTTTGCCTCCACCTCAAGTTTCACCCATACTGTTTTAAACTTTTACAATAACGCCCCCCAAAACTGGCTTCATATTGGCAAGCAAATTTACTTTCTGCGTTTTTGGGCACGCATAAATGTTTGAGACAAAATTCCCTAGAGAAAGAAGCGTGCATACAAACAGACACACTTATATGCACACGAAGAAACAAAAAATATAAAAGAATATGTTTCAGACTAACAAAATGACATCCAACTAAATATTAGAAAAAGATGTTCTGACCATTTATGATTCAGAAGAATCCAAAACTAACGCAGACTCCAGACAGAGATCACATTCAGTGAAAGAGCTCCACAAATTGCATCATACAACACCATGACTGCGATAATGAATATGGATAGCAACTACAGGGTCAATGTCTGCATTTCTTAAGGATCAAAACAGACTAGGAATGCCTCAGCAGCTTCTTGGAATAAGCTAAAGAATGATTTGAAAACACATTAGTTCAACGGAGCATGCAAACCATGGCGGCTCTTCAAGGCAAGTTTTAAATTTTCTGCTCTACATGCATTATTAGTCATACTTCCTACTGGTGGGGCTCTGCAGGTATTCAGCTGACCTGTGCCTGCAGAAGCAGGGCTCCAGAAATAAGTCTCTACTGCTCCAGTCATATGACACTGACACAAGTCACACAGGACACTTAAGCTTAAGGACCATATCCAGAGGGAACACGGTGCTGGGAAGCGGCTGTGAAACAGGGAACTGTGCAAAGAGTCGGCTGTTGAGTTGGGTGCTCTGTTTGAAGTACTGGCTGCATACCCTGGAGGCAGAGTCCTCCTCAACACTGACACAAAAGAACACGTGACAGTGAAATATCACATCTATTTATACAAAAACATAGAATGCTTCAGGACTATTTCAGCTCTCCTCAACCCAAGGCTGACCCTCCACCAAAAGGAAAAGCCCCACACTTCAGAGGTGAAACTTCAAAAGGAATTTGTCTTCAAAATGCACACATGAATTACATCAATAATGAGGTGACATCTTTGTCCTGGCTCTGTATTCTTGACACACAGGTACTACCAGCACCTCAGGATCACAGATTCAAATGAGAAGTACGAGACACCAGCTAACCACCCTACAGTCATACCAAGAAACAAAGAACATTTTTTTGCTACTTTCAAATTTACACAGCAATAGGTTATTTTACACACATGGAAGTATTACTAGAAGGCACAAAACCATAGGAAGAAGTAATCATAAATATTAAAATGACTGCGAAAAATAATTTTAAAAAATGGACCAACTTCAAGGACACAGCAAGACAAGGGTTGATGGTGTACAGCAGATAAATGAGTTCTCACTACATCACTGCAGCAAAAGTAATGTGCTCTCAGACTGCAAGAAAAAGTGAAGTCTTCCCCTACAGAAATTAACTGGGATTGCACACACATACAAAATCTTTCCTTTCACTGCTGCACATCTCTTTCCAGCAGGATAGTGTAAAAATGGAGAGAAGTCAGAGCTAAGCAAGGAGACCCAGTGGCTCCAGAGTGTACAGAAAGAGAACAAAGACTGAAGAGTTCATTTTGGAAATAAGTTACGAAAGTGCTAATCTAACAATTAGGTGAATAGCACCTACATACGATAAACCACATCTCCAGTTAATCTGTGACACCACTTGCCTAAAGTACTGCAAATGCACAATGCCTCCTTCTTCCTTGCCAGCTACCCCAAGGGAGGAGGGAAGGACACCTGGATACAGCAAGAGAGGGACTGAGACTTGAAGCAAAAGAAGAAACATAAAAAAGGATAAGCTCATGTGCAAAGTAACATAATCCATGGCATCAAATACAGGCCGCTGGAAAAAAAAATGCTTGGAAATCTCTGTTAATCAGAGGACATGAAACACCACTGTCCTGGAGACTGGGCAGGGTACTGTGCTAGCATGAAACTTGAGTAGTCCCTATCCAAAGAACAAAAGCCCAAAGAATGTAGAAAATTGTGTTTCTCATAAATATCACTTGTATGCTCTGGGATAGCAAACCTAGCCAACATTGTACACTCAGTCAGAAAGATGATACAGCTTTATTTTGATTTCTTGAAAAGAGTATGGAAAAGTTACTTCTTAATTCATTCAGTTATTTCAAAAGAGGCTGGAGAGAAAATGCTTAGAAGTTATTTTCTCCATCCTTTTCATAGCTTCCTTTTTTCTGAAAGGGCATCAAATCCTAATTCCATCTGAAAAAAGGAACCAAAATAATAATGGGAGAGTCACAGCTGAGCTCTATTCTTCTCAGCTGATAGCCTGCTGTAGGCACTTGAGTAAAAGATACTACAGAACACTACTGTACATAACACAGATACTACTCATCATTCCTCAGATTGATTTTGGAAGCTAAAAAAAGGTATGATCATGACACTGTTCAAACTTGACAAGTGACTTTAACATACAACCAGCAACTCAGTTGGCTATTTGCAGTATATTTCAATGGGATTCCCAAACTTTGTCTCGCTTCTCCAAGTACACAGCAAGCCACAAACCAATTAAAAAATCCAGCTGGTGAACCAGGGCCACAGCACAGCGTAAAAAACCCCAGACACAGACCATGATTAGAGGCAGAGATCCGGGCACAGTCTCTCTGACACAGACATTCAGTCCCTCTTTCTTCCGTGTTTCTTATACAAGCAATGCAGCTCTAGTGCACAGCCTTGCCTGCAAGGGACGATGGACACCTGCACATTTTTCTACAGTTACCTAACCTTCTGAAAATACCTGCCACAAATTAATACACTACTCTCACAATTAACAAAAGATAATTTTAAATACAGCGTCAAGTACCAGAAGATTGAAATGGAGCGATCTATGCTATCTATTAAAAAAATAAAATAAAAGGGGAGGTGAGGGAAATAAGGGATAGTGAGAAATAAAAGACAGAACGAGAGCGGAAAAATATTCAAACAAACAATTTGTTAGCACCAGGAAGAAAACAAGGAGTTGAGTAACTGCTCACATGGCCTTGTCAGAAGCAATTAGTGTCCAAACAACCTGAAGTGCCTTCAGGACTGGATAACAGACTTTACAAACAGAGGAGAAACCACAGATGACATTTATGTTGACTTCAGTAGGTCTGGACACTGACAAGCCTGTTAGCAAATGAGAGAAACGGGGTCTAGACAACAACAGACAGTGGACAGGCTGCAAGATTGGAAAAATGCCCTGAGACAGCAGTTATCAGTGGTTCCTAGTTAAAATAGAAGCTCTACCCACCTAGGTGCTGCAGAGGAATGAGATTACTACTGAGCTATTAAACACGGACTGATGAGTTGGGTTGCTCAGCCAAAAAGAGACTACTGAGGGTGTTGCGTAAAAACAGCCCCTCGGTATCTAAACAGCTGTCACAGAAAGCAGGGGAATGATCCATTTTCCAGGTCCATGAGGGATAAATCCTGAGTAGTTCTGAGCTGCAGCAAGGGAGGTTTATTCTAGGCATCATGAAAACCTTTAGACAACGAAGGTAACGACAACGCATAAGGCTGCACAGGGAAGCTGTGGTGGTAACCGGAAGCCTTTAAGGGAAAGGTTACACAAATACCTATCTGGAATATCATGGCTACAGTCTACACCCTCTAGTAATGCAGGAGCAGTGGAGCACCCTCTTCCAAGTCCCTCCAGCTCTTTGTTTCTCCTGTGATAACTGTTGGCTGAGATAAGAGCTGGCAAACAGCTCACGTTCTGGAACAAGCTTTAGGAATACACCTACTGATACCTCTGTGTGTCAGATATACTTATGCAAAGTAATTCCGGAGTGTATGCCATTAGGTCAGGCCCCAGAGGGTGCAGATCAATACAGGAACTCTACTGAGACCAACAGGCTCCTCTCCAGCTGTGCCCAGTATGCTGCAAGGTAAGAACAGCTGGGAGCACGGGGCTGCAGCCGCCATGCACAGAAAGCTCCCACTGCAGCCAGACTGAGTGGCAGGCTTCTAAAACCTTTCCTGTGGGAATGATTTTTACAGGATACTAATTACACACATACAGACTAGCTAACTCAAAAATTTAACAATGTTTCTTCGAAGCATTCTGTTTCCTGGGTAACGCACTTGGAAGTCTGCTGCAGCTATCCTGGAAATAACTAATAAATCCTAACAGCTCCTTAAGTTAAAGAGATAAGCCTTGTGTTAAAGGAATTTATACCAGGGTACTTGACATGTATAATAATGCAAGTATAATGAGTAAATTCTCTGTGGTATTAAAACCAAGTTCATGCTTAAAACAACACAGTAAATAATTATAACTGATACTCCATTCCCCGGTTGTGAATTCCCCAAACTAGGATGCTATGCTGGTTTCCTCCACTTTCGTCCACTGGTGATTCATTATCTTGGGAATGCTTATTATATTGCTTGAAAAGTTATACTCAGTGTGAAGTGTGATAGCAAACTTTTGTAAAATTACTATGATATGCTTTTTTTCCCCCTTAGTCTTTGGCATTATTTCACGCTAAACTTTGAACTTTCTCCTTTCATTGATGTGCATTTCAAGTTTAAAGCGAAACAGTCCAATAGCTGAAGCCAAAAGTTTGACCTCCATTATAACTGCTGTAATCTTCTGGGAAAATATCCTCTTGACTCTAATTTCTCTTTTCAGACTCACCATGCTGCTGATGAGAAATAATAGTTATTGGGGCTGTAAGGCCAAGATTAATGTCTGGCCCTGAATAAAAAAACCAACCCCAAACCAAAACAAAAAAAAACGACCAGTAGCTCTGAATGAACACATGAAGTTTCTCCATTTCTCATGCATGATCACCTCCTAGATAAGCAATCTGGATGAGATGATGAACGCTCTCACATGAAGAAATATTTAAGATCACAAGAAAATCTCTGGTTTCAAGCACACGTGGCTTTTGCAGTGTAACTGATAACACCACAGAGCATCATTATCTGACTTGTCAGCTTAAACAGGAAGGTCTGTAGTGCTGGGAAGAGTACTGTGAGATCAACAGTGCCTCACGCACCAGGGCCCTGATCTCTCTCTGGGACTTCAGCAACTACTGTAATACAAGTATTACAGCATTCTCCACTCTGCCTCAATTGGATAGTGTTGTTAGATGGATGCAGCATGTTTCTATCAAGAAATACTTGGCTGCGCTTCTAGAGGAGTGAAATGATCCCTGTAAATACATGGACAAATTGTGGTTGGCCCTTGGCTCCACACATCAGAAAACCTCTCTGTCAGCAGCTGCAATATGGGGTGAAAGTTGGCTGATGCACCAGAAGGACCAGAATGGGAGCAAAGAAAAGGATCTCTGTTACAGGAGCTGTGGAGAGCCCTGACTCACTAAACATGGGCAGTTACAGCCTCCCCAGCTGGACCGTTCCTACCCATCGATGTTTTACTTAGCACCTCTCAATAACACGAACAGGGGGAAAAAAAAGTAATATCCATAGTGAACTTCTTTCTCTATTTTTCACTTTTTCCGGCAGAGAAGAACAAGACTGCTTTCACATAGATTTTTTTTCCTCTGGTGGCATCAATAAAAGCTTAAAGCTCCTTGTCAAAAGCAATGCAAAGGTTACAAACAACATAGAAGAGCTGTCAACGCCCTTGAACTAAGAGTGCTCATGCCCACCTGCTCAGCTGTCAGTACCCAAAAACACTACCACTGCTTCATATTGCTGAAAGTAAGATGGATATTTTTGTATTTACTTGAGGTTAACAATATCTCTAAGACAGAAGGATCCCAGGCTCTCATGGGGTTTCCAAATTCCAGCCAGGGAGAGGAATTTTTACCAGAAAGATTTTGGCGGAGCGAACGCCATTTGCGCAGCACATGAGATGTATTTGCTCTTGATGGCACTGGCTGCTTTTTGTCAAGCCAGCCATCAGCAGTTTCTGCATCCAGCTGCAGGATCATGAATTGCAACAATCCAAACTAGAAGTTTGTAAAGCTCATCTCACTATACCCAGACTTTCACAAAAGTGGATAAAACAAAGCCTCAAACAAATTGTTTCTTCCACCTTTGAAAACAGGTGGGAGCATGAGCGAAGTTTTCTCATGATGCTGAGGCTTTGTATAGCTTTGAGATTTCCCATCCCTGTTGGTGCAAGTGCAGGAATCAGCTCCTCAGGTGAGGAGCTTTGTCACCAGTGGTAGGTCAGTTGCGGCTTCAAGCCAAGCCACGAACCTCTCACCATTTGCTGACTTCACCTAAGGTTCATGGTAAAAGCTGAACCAGTACAGGTACAGAGGAATGTATCACTTAAAAAGGTGGCATGAGAACCCCACGGCATCTCCAGGTATCACTGAAGTGCCTTAGGAAGAAGGCAGGCAAACAGTTACAGATTTAGGCAAGTCAGACTTGGAGGCAAATAAAAGAAAGGCTTCTCCACAGGAGTCATTTTCACACTGGGACCTCTTCTGAAACATGTCTGTGATGAAACCATAAAAGGGGATAGATACTTCCAAACTTTTTCCCAGAGGCTTAAAAGAGAGGCCTTCTTGCTTGTGTATTTCTGATGAAGGCCCCAGCAATGAAGACCAAGGAATTAAGTTTAAGTAGACTTTACCAAGAAATCTGCAACATTTCACTTCAGAGAATACTCCAAGAAGTAAAGCATCTGCAGTGTTGCTGACAGCAACTTGTCTGCAGGAGCCCAAAGCCAGAATGCAATGCACTCCTCCTGTCCAAGATTTCACCTCAGCAACAGGGCTCAGGTACTCTGCAACACTCAGGGCCCCAAAACCAAACCCACAAATCCAAACATACAAAGAAATTTCGAAAAGGAAAAAAAAAAAAAAAAGGGAATCAGAACATTCCAGCATATCCAAACCTAGACATGCTAAATGAAATGGAATAGGATAAAGCATAGACTTAGACCCTATTTTTGACAGAAGAAACATATGTGGATGATTACATAAAAAGGGCACTCACACCAGTTGAATAGTGATGGTGACCAGACACGTGGGAGCACCCATCTCGCCTTACTGGGTATTCAAAGCTGCAACATAGAAACTTGTGCTGGAGTGCCCAGCACAGACTAGTATTTTTAACCTATTGCTGTTTATAAGAGCAAGCTGTATTTTCTTCCTTTATAGCTTTTTTTCCATACAAGTGGGCCTCACTAGTTAGCTCTTCTAACTGGAAGACCTAACAGTGGTCAGGAAATTTCAGGACTGCCTTGCAGAGAGTGGAGGAGATGAAAGCAAGCCCCACGGCACAGGCTCCATTCCTCTCGCCCCACCTCTGCCAGGAAGCGCTCCTGTTCCCCTGGCAAGCAGCACAGCTGGCTGCCTTCTCCTGCTCAGCCAAGGGTCCAGGGAACAGCCTTTCCAAACTATTCCCTGGCTGGAGGAGGAAATGAAAGCAAGTTATTTTCAAGAAAAGCGGATTGGATTGTCCAACCCTTTCACTCTGGGGAGAAAAAACAGAGAAGAAAAAAGAATTATACAAGAAGTAAAAGCGTAATGAAGAAGGAAAAGCAGAAGAAAACTACATTGGTCTTTTTTTCATTGCAGAGAAGTCAAGATTCACAGACTCAAAGTGCAGGCAACACATCTTTAAATGATTAAGATAAAGACAGCAGACAACAGATGAATGCTAGAGACAGAGGGAAGCGAAAGTTTTAAATCACATTAAAATTGTTCAATCTTTCCTGCTTTGCAGCAGTAATTACAATTAAAATGATTTACACCCTGGTGCAGTGCAAATCAGGAACAGAAAAGCACAGAGATTTTAAGCCTCTCTTAGGAAATCTCTGCAGCCACTAGCTGCCTGCCCATGCAAAGGTGCTCAGCTTTCAACTCCTTCCTCTACTTTTCACTGCAGCTGGCCCAGGAAGACCCCAGGCCACTCTTCAAGATCCCTAAAATGCTTCACATACTGCTTGGGAAATGTGTCTGCCTGCCGAGACCAGAAACTACTATGGAGATGGACATGGATGGATTAGAAGGTGCAGCACAGACAGGACAGCACAGTCCAACAAAGCTTGGAGAAGCTCATCTGCACATCTTCATTTACAAGCAGCCACAAATCCTGCTATAATGGAATCATGAGAGCATAGAGAGGATTAATGCAGAGTATCTCGTCATTTTTATATGATAACTTGTTAAAAAAAACCCCCCAGATTGCTCCATGAAGATACTTGCTAGAATTTGCTCCAATTTACTGCTACAAAGATGGATTCAACAAGAGTATCAACTCTTGTTATTCAAGCACAGATAACCCTAATGCCCAGGTCCTTTTACTAAGTCTCAGTTACTAGGACGACTTATGATCCACTATGCCCTCTATACTATTTTTTAACACAAGTGAAATTTTTACAAGTTAAGGGTTCAGACCTCTGGGTGGGGTAGGAAGAACACATCCACTAACTACTTTGCATATGGAGTCACCAACTGAGTCAGTGACTTGGAGGTATCCCATGTCTCGTGCTATTGAACATGGAAAAGAAACCCAAAAATATTATTTGCCTTCCAAAATTACGGTTTCTGGCAAGAGAACTAACCTCACAGCTGGAGCGTCTGGCCCCTTGCTTCTCTGAGGGAAGAGCTGCCAATGGTACGAGCCCCAGATAACCCATCACCACCCACTCTGCAGTGTGGAGCAGTGGGTGGCACCGCTTTTGCCAGCACGAGGGCCACCAAACTCTGCCAGGCCGCATCTTCACACCTGGTTCCTGAGGAGATATGGGGACTCTCTGATGAGCTGGTTTCTACAGAACCCTGATTTTAGGTTGCTGGCACTTCAACAACTAAGCAACTTCAAAGGGACAGCTGCAAGTCCTGATTTACTTTTAAGACGGAAGCGAGGTGCTTGACAGGCAAGATTCAAAGCTTACGTAGAAGTGATCACCTCGTGTTCTGCACAAAATCAGGAAGTCCAAAAGAACTGAACACATATGGGTTTAGTATCATGAAGGAGACAGTCATACAAAGATGATACAATGATGAACTGAATCAACTGGACAGAAGTGTTTACAGAGAAAACTGGACAGGATAATGAACTGACACTTGCTGGACACTTGTTGGACAAGTAGAAATGATACACAATCAACAAATAAGGCCACTCAGGTTAGAAAATTGTCTGTGAACCATAATGGAACTATAAGAATGCCCTAAGAAGATAAAGTTAAAAAATGCAACTATATATTAACAAAAAACCAGGTAAAACTAAAACTAATAGCTGCTGAGAACTACTGTAACACCAGAAAATAAAAACTGCAGATAACAGACGAGAAAAAACAAATGGGCGCACCAGCTCCATGGCCAAGAAAGTTAGAGATGAGATTTACTTAAGTACCACGGAAGCTTAACATTGATATTCCTTCATTACATAAAAACTGTTGAAACAGTAGTACAGAAATATGAAATATACTTCTGTAGATAAAAAAGCCAGGCAAGTACAAGATGAACAGATTTTTTTTTTTATTCCAGCAGCAACTCAGAAGGTCTTAAAACAACATTGTAAAACAAGTAAGACCAGATAACTTCCATAAGAACTTCTTAAAGAGCTGTCCAAGGAAGAATGTAAATTATTAAAACTAGGTTTCAATAAATCCTAAACACTGAAAAAAATCTTAAAGACTTGAGGCAGAACATAATTGTTCATACACAATCCTAAACAGGCAATCTGTGACATCCCACTTACACAGTCAGCCTTGTATTGATCCCAGAAAAAATATGTGAAGTGTGGGAATGAGAATGAGCTCAGAGGAACTAAGGGAGTATAATCCACACCAGCTCCAGGAAAACAGATCCCACTGGTCTGTACCTTAGTGAGTGACACAGGCGGGTAAGACAACTGTTTTAACAAAATGTACTTGGGTAGCTGCAAGGCATTTAAGCTGGTGCTACATAATGGCTTCATTAGGAAACAGGAACAACAGGACACCAACAGGGCCAGGCAGTAAATGAATCAAAGCCTTACATTTTCATGAGACTTAAAATACAATGGTGGACAGCAAACCATTATTGAGATGAAAGCATATACAAAGGTCCCATTTGACTGTACTCTACTATCTAATATTTTTATCCATCATCTGGAAGGAAACCAAACCATTACTAACCAAGTGCAGATTAAATAATGATAGGGGTGTGTCAAATAATGAAGAAGATGCACCAAAAATACAGTGACTTGAATCCTGAATTACCAAGATGTAAATGTTTTTCAGTATGGAAATACAGCTGTAGGACAGAGAAACTGGACCATACTTACGAAGTAGGAGGCTCCATCCTGATAGTCAGCACCTCTGAAAAGAACTTGGGAGACACCCTGGTGGATAATTACCCAAGCATGAATTTTAACTTCTCCTTGTAGAGCTCCTGGCAAAGTTACTGCCCAAGTTAGCTGCATAAACTGCATAGTAATGAATTGGAGCTGCATAAACTGCATAGTAATGAATTGGAGCAGGGTCTGCAACATGCAAGTAACCTGATAATGACACAGCCACTCTTGAAATACTGTGTCCAATACTGCTGTCCACAGTCTCAGCAGAATATAAATAAAGCAGAATTTCAGAGGGGAGCCATGAGAATAACTGCAAAGGCTAGGAGGTATCTCAAGGAGCACAGCACATTTAACTTCAAAGAGATGTGTCTTGATCACAGTCTGCAGATCTGAAAGACACTTGAAACTGGATAAAGCAGCCCATGCCTAGCTCCTGGCTGCTAACTGCAGGGTCTTCCAGTGGCCACACCAGCTTACTCTTAGCCAGATCAGCTCCCCTCTCCAAAACTTCCATTTCCTGTGGGTACCTACAGAAAGCCCACAGATCTGACAATGGGTCTTCGAAATAGCAAGTGAAGGTTTAAACCAGATTCAAACACTACAACTCGAAGCTAAACAACTTAAACCACAAAGATACCTATTTCTAGTCCACGTAACTTATCCCTGGAATAACTTACCAAGTGTGATGTGAACTCTCTTTCAAAAAAGAATTAATTCGAAACTCAGTGGCCTGGAATATGCAGGCAGAGAGACCAGCCATAATGAGGGCCTCCAGCCTTTTTAACCTGCCCATTCTACCATAACTCAAAGCTTCCTAGAGCAAAATCAGTCTCATCCTTTCTAAAGTATGATATCAACTATGGATTAGCCATGAGTGTGAACAGACCTGAAATGTTATACCCTGAGAAGAACAGCTCATCCTTGGTGAGATGAGCAGCTCCTGCAGTCGTCAGGCAACACACAGAAAGCTGCCTGCAGGTCTGGCTGTCCTTACATTAAGCCACTTTATACCCTGTAACATTAAAATATTGCCTTATATTAAACAAGAACCAAACTGTTTGGTTCCACACCCTGAATCAAATGCAATCTCATCCCACCAGGACACAGGAAGCACCACATAGACAGAATACAAACCTAGCTTTTTTCTTTGCTTTTAAAAAAAAACCCAACAAATACACAAAATTCCAGCAACCTGTGGCAGATGTTGAGTCTTTTCAGGCTTTGAGAAGTATACAGTAGTAGAACAAATGTGACACAAAACAGTATTCAGGACATTTCTTATCAGCAAAGCAGATTTAACTAGCTCAGCCTTCATCTGAACAAAAGGCTGGGATTCTCCAAGGCTACAAAAGAACCACTCCTTTAGGTGCTGCTTAAAACCCTGGCCACAGTGACTCTTCTGCTTGCCTAAAAAACGGCTGCACGGAATCCAGGCTCAACACGGCAGGAAAAAATCTGGAGTGACTTTACTGACTCAAATTAAATTGCTCCAGCTCTTCACCCATGCAAAAAAAAAAAAAAAGTATCTCAAAAGTGAACTCATTATTTTGTGAGCCACTCAGAGACACATCAAGTCAGAGAGGCTTTATGTAAAACCACATGCACCTTCATGCTATAAGCACAGCTCCTGTTCCCAAACTAGTTGGCTTTCCAGCTTGTAAACTCAGCATATATCATGCAGCAAGCTGACTTTCAGAAATGGTCCTCCTGGCTCCAGCTCTATGCAGAACTGACTTTTAAGATTTTATTGATAACATAAAAACACCTTGTTGGCTTAGCCCTGACCTTTCTTTACAGTCCACTGCACAGAGATTTGCCACATTCTTATTCAAAGCCTTTAGATTCTTCCCTGCTCTGGGCGCTGAGGTCTGATTTTGCACATGTTTCTAAGAAGCCTCTGGATGTGGAGTGATGAACTTCTAGACAAAAACTCGCTGTAGGGAGGATGATAAAGATATATTATGGCATGTTTGTTTGCCAAGACCTTTGCAGTCAGATGGTCATTTATTTTAGACAGGGGAAGATGTGGAATACCTAAGAACTACAGGACTTTTAACTCATTCCTCCTTCTCTGCATTCTGCGGTTCTTGCCATATTGCCACCATATGCTGATCCCACATGACATCTGCCAACAAATGGTTCCATCAATAAAGCAAACTAAGGTGTTTATTTTCAGACGTGGTCTTTGTTTTTCAGGGCCTTATGCAGAAGAATGTCTCCAGTGGCAACTCAACAAAGGGGGAAAGCTCCACATTACGGTAATACACCCCAACATATCTTGGAGATGTGGCCATTCCCCGAACCAAAGGAATGACACTTAATACCTGACCAAAGACTTCTGCAGCCAGTGGAAAGACTTCCAGCATCTTCAGCAGGCTTTGGACCACAGCCCTTTATCTGGGGAACATACTCTCAGAAGGCAGAGAAATGGAAAGGTTTGACTGTATCACATGTATAGCTGGCCCAGTGCCAAGTGTGCATGAGGCAGATTCCTTTCCAGACTCTACCTCAACAAATACACTTCCAGCCAGAGAAAATTTAGTCTCCCAATAAAGTGGGTAAATAATGGGATTGCAGCTTGGAAGGAGGTAAGCTCCTTCAGACACACGATATTGTTGTAACTCAGACTATGGCCACCTTCATAAAGATCTCTTTTTCTAGATTCTTTTGGGGCTCTTTTCTTCCCTGATTAGCAATGGAAATGTGAAACTTCCAAATACATGGCTCCTAGCACCAGGGAGAAATGCAAGCTGGAATGGGGGAATCCAGATTCAAAGAGGGAGAGAAAGGTCAGGCCCCCAACAATCTGTTCTGAGTCCATCCAAACCAGGCCAAAGCTGCTCACTTAGCTCCCTTGCTTTGCAAACTGTGTATCCTGGCAGGGAGCCTCTCAGTTCCTATCACACCACCAGATCAGAACAGCAGATTGATTTTCAAGAAAGCTGGAACTTGTTCCCCACTCACAGACCTAGAGATGTGTGTCTGCTGCAATAGCCTGCCATTGTAGGCTGGATAAACACGCAATGAGCACAACAAGCGAGACGTACAGACATCTTTCAGCAAACCTCAATGTTGAAATGGAGCTACTTCACTTCCAAAGCCTGCATCAAGAAAAATCTGAGCATCAAGCAGTGATTGGCACAAGACATACACAGCCCTTGCTCTGCCAGGGAGGCCCGGAGCCAACTGCAACAGCCAAGAAAACTGGGTTGGATCTCTTGGAGATTGGGCGAGAATGGGAACATCGAGGACCTGCATAGATCCAACACATCTCCAGACTGTTTACAATGTCCTGTCATGTTGGAAAATACAATATATCATTTATCCTTCCCTAAAGGCACATATAGCTTATACCCCCTGCAGGCATTTGAAGGAAGAAATGAACTGCACGTGCCAGTGGACCTGAACCTTGGCATCCATAAATCTTGCTTACCAGGCATTCATTAAGTGCTCTGTTTAACTGTTCTCCAGTCAGCTGGATCAATTCCTGCACCAAACCCTCAAAGCACAAAGGCCAGGAACTGTGATGCAAAGGGCAGAGCTGCCCCTCCATAGCCACGGAGAGCGGAGATGTCTCTCAGCTTTGCTAGTCTGGGCCACCCATGAGACCAAGCCGAGGCGGGACAAGGAGCAGCAGCCTGTCCCAGGCTCTGGTGAACACCAGGCCCTGATGGCCACTTGTGCCATTGCTTCAAACCACGGCTGCATCAGAAGAGGCTAAATTTGCAGCATTATTTTTACACACTATTTGGAAGATGAAAAGTTTTGCAGGTGTTCTTCCAAGTGTACATCTTGGCAGTCCTAGAGATCTTTATGACTGTTTACCCAAAGCCCAAAAGAAGTAATTTTATACATACTAGACAATGCCTACTCAAATAAACACAGACCAGTCTCTCAATTCAGGGTACTGGAGATCAGCTGTAAACATAACAGCAGGCTCAGGATTAATAAGTATTATTGTGCAGAAGCCTTCATCAAATATGTGATTGTGAGGTATTCTCTGACCACTTCAAAAGAATCAGTGCTGCTAACACCTATTAGTTTTTCAGCCCTGTGAGTACAAAGTTCACACACAGGGTTGGGGGATTTTGTGGATTGTTTTTTTTTCCACCCCAAGGAATGAAAACCAACATGTTCTGATTCCTATCTTTCAATCATCACTATGGTAAAGATATATTACCATCACTCTTTCAGCTGAGCTAGCTGCTGAATTGCAAATGCTGTAAGTAAACAAAAACAAGTAAGAGAAGGAACTTCAACAGGCTTAGCTTGCCTTTTAAAATTCAAAGCAGAGGTTTAAAAGAGATGAAGCCAGGGAAAACATTGGATACTAACACCAGCCAAACAGGGAAAAATAACGAAGTTGTAAGGCTGAAAAACTGAAATGGAAGGAATGACAGATTTACTGCTGCATTTGATGCACATAACCACTGATAGACTCTCCCCAGGAAGTGTTGAAATTACCATCACTGAAATGAATCCAGAAGCTAAAAATTAAATTATCTTTCCCAGAACATTCCAATTTGGGCTTTGGCAACAACAGCTGTTTCAATACTCCGAAATGTATGCACGCGCGTGTGTGCACGCATGCACACACGCAACACACCCTCAAGTACAGTATCCTCTTTCACGCGAGACCTCCCTCTTAGCTCTCACAAAGCCTGACTGAACTCACGGTCATTCTACAAAGTCTCTGCTTCAAAGCCCCTGCTCAAATGCACAACTGTCAGATTAAGCAACCCATAAGGAGTCTTGCAGCAGCTCCAAGTTATGAATGAATGGTTATTTGTGAACTTGCCTGTCAAGACAGATGCGGTATTTGTCAGAGCAGTGTGGGTTAGATACGATGGGAAGGAGCCAAACAAGCGAAGTGAAAGGTCAGTATCACAACATTTTCCTTCCCCGCCCCTCCTCAGTTTCCCTACAACTATGCCACAGCTTTTGCTGAAGTCCAATACAGTAGCCTATTTTCATGCAACTTACCGTGCTTATTTGAAAAGCAACATTCAAGCAAGAAAAGCAAAATAAAACCGTGTGCAGAGGGAGAGAAGAACGGGAACATTTTGATGCAAGAAAGCTACAGCAGAGGGACAAATCCAAGACTGGCAGAAGACAGCACCTCTTTGGAAATGTGGTGCTACTTGAATCAAGACCACCCTGTGGAAGCTGAAATACAACGCATTGTTTTCCTTGCATTAAAATGTAGTATTACAAGGATTACAGGTTAAATCATGTTAGAAGTCCAACCTCCAGCTCAAAGCGGGGTCAGCTAGGAGGTCAACTTATATTTTATAATTTATACAGTTATTTTTAATAACCTGAAGACAGCATCACACTGTAGTAAATTATTATGTAACAACAAAAAGAGGCTCCCTCCCTAAGGGGAACTCAGAGGGGAAAAGCTCAGCTCTACAACGAAGATCCTGAATATGTCAATGAGCATCACACATGGAACGAGAAGCACTCCTCACTCCTTGTCCAAATTAAAACCATAACAAGGGAGAGATGTCCTGAAGATCCTCTCTACGCTCTCTGCCACAAATCTGCTGCAGGGATGCCTGTGAGGTCCAGCATCTCCTGGAAACTGAATGTGGATGCCAGCGAGCCCAAGCAACAACACAAGATGCATTCCAGCAGAGCCTGTCTCTTCACAGTGAGCGAGCAGTCTCTCTGCATAGCTGCCTAAACTCATCCAACATGACCTCCAACACAAGGAGACAGAAGCTTTCCAAGTGGCATGAACTGCCATGTTCCCTTTGGAAAACCTGGTTGTTTTAAAGAATGCTATTTTACCCAAAGAAGCAACTCCTCTGCTGCGGACCGACTCACAGAGCACCAAAAACATGTAAAAATCTGTAAAGACCAGACAGGTCTAACAAAGCCAGGTCTAGCACTTCATTTCAGCAAAGCCAATCCTGTGCCATTCGAGCTAAGAGAACCACAGTACTGAACTGCCTCATGAGTCATTCATAAATTCAAACACAATTGGTCACACTGGAAGGAGATAAAACACAACCCTTGACACTAAGGGGTTTTTTTCCAACATTTTATTGTCTTGTTACAGACAAATCTTTGAGTTTCTCCTCTATACCTTGCAGCTGCATGTCTTGTATGGTCGGGTGCCCAGCTGCAATCACTTAACACAGCACAGACAGAAAGGACAAGCATGGGGGAGATGTTTAAAGAAGAAACACTGCGGCTTCAGATTGACTACTACAGGAAGCCAGCTGACAGTGATGCTGGAGCTAGGCACCAACTATCCACAGCACAGACTGAAGGGGAAGCAAGCAACAGCCTGTGGTGGAAGGCAGAGTGCAAGCTTTCCCTAAACAAACAACCAAAACAACCCTTTTAATCTAAACAAATCAGCAGAAACATCCGTAACACATTATTACACTAAATAATACCTGGGGAGCATATTATCCTCAAGCTAAAAACTGCCTGCTTGGAAGTGTGCTGCATGTGGTTTCACAACAGGAACGGAAACATTTGTGTGTCTTCACTCATGACTCGTTTTGTCACCATACCCTGGGGCTCCTCTCTTTATCTGTAATACAGGAGCAGTCTAGCACATCAGTGCAAAGGCAAAAGAAGCCAGCTGCCCAAGAGGGTCAGCCTTCTTCAGGATCACTGAAGAGTTTCTTCTTTCCTCCCCAAAACATGCTGTTCTCACTGGGCTCCCATGCCCAAATGACAGATTTCAGCACAGTGAAAAGGATTTGAACTGTCTGGCTTTGTTCATCCCTGCAAACGTGCCATAAACCGGGCCCCAGCTCAGGAAGCTAATTAGGCATACACAGAGCCTGAGCGCTAATGAGTCTGTTCATGTGTGTGAAGCTCCGTGCATGTTTCAGGGCTGTGCTGAAGAAGCTCACTGAGAATGACAGCCAGCTCCCTCTCATTCATCCTTTTGCTCAGCTCTGGTGCAGACAGGAATCTCAAGCTGACAGCGAAATGCTGGTAGTAGTAACCTCAAAGTAACACAGCCATGCTGACGACCACTGCAGTTCTCATGCAGAGCACCAAAGAGAAGCAAGGCTAAAACCAGTATCTAATGAAGATGATGCTGTGCTTTCTTCACTCAGTCACCTACTCACACTAGGCCTGCAAGTAGGGTCAGCAAGAGCACCACAAGCTCTGGGCACTCCCTGCACATCTCCAGCCACAAGCACAAGACAAGGGCACGTTTCCAGAAAGGTCTCTGGGACTATAAAACATTCACACTGTCAATGTCAGAAGGGTGTGGAACAGCAAGGGCACTGCTGCATATTCACCAAAAGGGCTTTTAAGCACTGGAACAGGCTGCCCAGGGAAGGGGTTGAGTCACCATCCCTGGAGGTATTTCGTAGTATAGATGTGGCACTTAGGGACAAGGCTTAGTGGTGAACTTCACAGGGCTAAGTTAAAAGTTGTCCTCAGATGATGTTAAAAGTCTTTTCCAACCTAAATGATTCCATGATTCTATCACAGCTTCTCAGTCACCAAACTACAGTGAAAAGTGCCTCTTTAAAACAGACACAAGAGAGAAATTCCAGGATGGCTATGGAAAGGACCTGGGAATACAGCCCTGTATTTCTGTCTTGCAGCTCATCTGACCTTGCAGTGTTAAAGACAGGGGTCATGCGTATTTCGCTTTTCTGTAGGCTTCATCCTCTGGAAGAAACTCAAGGACCATGTATCATTCCACACTGGCTCTTGGACCTTCCCCCTGGCTTCCCAGCTTGGCACCCTGCTTACGGTAAAAGTGGCTGGTGATTCAGAAGCCAGGCAGGAAACACATGTGGTGCTGCCCTTCATTAGTGCACCGGAGCATGTTATTTTATTATCCCTCTCAGTATGTAGAGGACTACTGTCTAGAAAACCACCCTGTGCCCTTCTAAAGCCATTTGCAATTTCCTGGGGTTTTCCACCTACAAAGATTGCATTAAGTGTCATTCATGAACAAGGAGTAAGGAACTGTTCCCCCCATGTCTCTCCTCAGGAAAACCTTCACACTGCTTCAGGTCCTCTCTGTAATGCAGAGTGTGCCTGGCAAACACCTCCTCCTCCAAGAGGTGCTCCAGAGCACAACCACAGCTCCAGCATAGCTAGAAGGTTTTAAAATAACTTGTTCCTCCTGAGCCTGTTTCCGTATCATTAACAGCATGGGAAAACCTGACAGATTAGGCTCTGTGTTGTGCTAAACGCAAACACACGTGAGCTGTTAACACTGTGGTAATGATGCAGTCAGTGCTGGGAGCCGTCTGCAGGAGCAGTTCTGGTGCCCTGAAGACAAGGAACCCACATACCTGTAATTGCTGGTAAAGTGAGTCCTTGTTGATAAAGTAGAAGCATGTCATTGTGCCCTGACAGCTTATAATGTTGTCTTTCATGGGGCAAATATTCAGCAGAATGATGGCCTATGTAAAGCAATATCCATGGGACAGAGTTCCTGAGAAGACTAATCCTAACAAACAGTGCAGGATGGAACCCATGGAGGCTCCTTCACACTAAAGTGGCTTAAAACTCATGAAAAAACAGGCCCAAACCCAGAAGAACCGTGTTTTCTTAGGCTAATGAGTACTTATAAACCTATCTTCAAGAATGCAGAAAACTTAAAATTTACCTACATTGGCCCTAAGCAATCATTATGAACCAGTTCACTGTTTGTGGTAAAAATTGCTTTGAATGAAGATGACAGAATGGGCCCCTGCCTCCAGATACATGTGTCGCCTGTTTTTCTCACGTATGCCAGTTATTCACTATCATTAAAATTCACAATCCTTAATTGTGTTGGCATTAAATTCCTGTTTACTCTCAGTGCAATGGCAATCATCACCTAGCTTAAGTATCAGGGCCTAGATATTCAATGAAGAACTGGTAAGTAATAAGCTTCTAATGTGATCCAGCATTCACAGTAACCAGTTTTAAGCATTTACTCAGGTAACTTTGCCTAGGCACAAAATCTCCAAGGACTCTCTGATGTTGTGCTCAGAGAGCACCATATCCAACCTTCCTCTTTAGACTGCTCTGAAAAACCTCAAATTCTGACTGCCACCTGGACTTAGGAGAGATTCAGATTCATAAAGATGCATACTGTCCTGAGCACAAGGCATGCCTGACAGACAAAAGCTTTCTGTTTTTTCCAAACGTCTTTGTAGTATTTTTTTCTGCCACTTCTTTTCACATCTGTTGCTTTTGAGTCAGGCAGTCCCTGACTCACTGAATTTCCACCTATATCCTGATGTGTCCTTAACCTCAAGTGGACTCTCAAGCCAGATGCCCCCTTACTTCCTCAGTGCAAATTATCAGTAAACCTTAGCACAACTTTAGTTTGAGCCTTAAACTAACAGCATGTGAAAAGATTAATATGAATAATTTCAAAACTAATCAGATCCCTTCTTTAAATGTTGACACAGTATTATTTATATCCCATAAATACCTTCTTGACTAAAATTCATCCCAGGAGATTGGCATCTTGCCAGTTCTATTCATATTTACTGTATTTATACAGTACAGTTGGCCAAGGATAATATTTAAGACAAAATATGCCTTAGGGTATATACAATATCTCTTATAGTTTTCCTTTTAAATCTCCTCATTGCTAAAAATATTTGGTCTGAACTTTACAAAATGCCCCACAAAGACCTATCAGCGATCTGTAGTGATATACTGCTGACTATGAGTATAATTAGAGCATATTTGTAATACTTGGGTTGTAGTCAGTTACTGAATGCTAACAACTTGTGGTAAAAACTGAACCACTGATCTTTCCCATGCCTGCCTTCCAGCAGCTTTTGACCTCCAGTGCATTCACACTGATCCCCCTCTCCCTCCTGCCTCTCTCCAACACAGCAGACACTGTAGAGTTAAAAAAATCCACTCTGAAATGCCTAGGAGAAAGTGCCTGTGGCCGCCAGAGCTGCGCTTTCAATTTCTTCCTTTAAAATATGGTGGAGTGATTTCTTCCTTACTGTCTTTTTTGGAAAGGTTCGCTCCATCCAGCATAACTAGAGAGCAGTGGAAAAACAGTTAACCTACTTACTGTGATGTTAGCGACAGCCCTCGCACAGTAGTGCTGGATCTGCTGCTAGCTGGCCCTCGGATCCCAAACGTCTGATGCACTCTGTTGGTAGATACCTGCAATCTCCTTCGCTCTTCCAAAGCCTCTATTGATACTTCAGAACAAATCTGGCCCCTGACAATGTTTTAAAAATAGGTCCTCTTTTGTCAATACCATCCAAGTCACACACCACAGACATTTTAATTTTCTGGAAAGTATGCAGCTGCATTTTGGACTATTGGTTCTCTGTAGTTTGCTGAAGCAAGGAGAGAGGACAGATGTGTTCAGGACGGATGCACTTTACAATTCTCAGAGACTCTCTGCTACAGGGTCAACTCCCCAAGCCAAGGCACTGCTATACATCTTCCCAACTTTTGCCCTGGTACTCCTCTGCCCTGGGTGTGATCTAATAGGTCTCAAAAAGAAGTGCTGACTTCCACCAAAACTGCCAGCAAAATAATACAGTACATCAACGTGGAAAACAAGCAGGACTTCTGTGTTCTTGCCACTGCTATGAATTATACTGAGCCACTCTGCTCATACCCACTTGGCTCCAAACATGTGGGGATTTTTTTTAAAAAAGAAAGTATTTCTTCCCCAAGGGTAACAAGGGTGGAGTGTATTTATCATGGCTATTAAGGATGGTGCCATAATTACAATAATAAAATGGCTCTGACTGCCAGGATGTCCTGTACCTGATGTTGTCATTTAAGACTAAAGGAAGAAAGGGAGGCAGCTGCACAGAGCGTGGGGTTCAGCTACCTTGGCTGGCATCCTAGGACTATCACATGCAAGACGGAGCAAGCCCCAAAGCTACAACTTGCTAAACTAAAAATAAATAAGGGGAAAATGCAATTAGAAACTCTAGGATAAAGTTACCAAGATGGCTGAATTATCTATTTAAGCAAGAGCTATGTGCTTTTGAGAAACAGACAGCAAGTATATAGGGCATCAAGTGGTGGGGGAGGGAAGCAAGCTAAATGAAACGACTAGGGACTACGGTTTGGTTATGTGAACGGTGAAGTTATTTTCTGCTTCTGGTATTTCACTTTCCTCAGTATGATGATGATCTAGATTCTTTTAAGGCAGTGCGGTGCTTTTTCTTTCTTTTTTTTTTTTTCCTATGCACTTAAGCTTCACTACCAAAACAAAAAGGCACGTCGTTATGATTATTAATCACTCTAAGTGGATTTGGTCAGCACTGAGCATTTATACCCCCTCTCTTTTTTTGTGCAAAACGTGGCATGGATCACCAGAAGGTCGTTAAAAACAGCAAAAGGCAGACGGGCTGAGACAGGTTCCAAGAACCGTGGCTACCCAGAAGGGAAAAGTTTTTCTGTACCTGAAATGAAAAGTGCCCACGAACCGAAAGGGGAGGCTACTTAAAGTGGGAAGAGGAGGGAGGAGGTCTATCCTCTCTGAGCACCAATGTGAATAGCAGTCTGCGGGACAGTGTTCTGGAGGGACACAGACAAGACGAGCTGGGGACTTTTTTTTTTTTTTTTAAGACCTCCTTTTCTTTTCAGTTATGGCGAGATGGAAACCTGCCCGTTCCAGACACTCCAAGGGAAACAAGAGCAGTGGAAAGATATTGGCTCTTTCTGGAGGCTGTACACGGGGCTGCCGGGGAGCTAAACCCGGTGCTGGGGAGGGACTGGGATCCCGGGAGGGGGGAGCTCCGCCCAGGTACGTGGTGGTGGGCGCCAGAGGCACCCTGAGGGATACCTGGGTGACTTCAAAGGGGTCTGGGAACCTCGCGAGTCTGGGGCAACAGGTGACTCCCCCCCAACACACTCACCCAGTCGTATGTATATCCCGTCACCTAAGTTAAACCCTAGGAGCCTCCAGCTAAGCGATGCTGAGGATGACAAGCAAGCCGAGCAAAGAAGGCAGATTACGATGCTTGAGGGGTACTATTTAAAGGTGCTGAGCACCGCTAAGCCTCGGGGGCAAAATTACGCACACATGCACAAACACAGAGGACTTACTTTCGGGGTAAAAAGGCTGCATGTCTATTTTGTAAACTTCTTTGGCATAATACTCCTCGTCGCTCCTCTCCCTCTCGCAAGTGGCGGCTCTGTGGTTGGCTTTCTCCTGCAGCAGGTCCCTGGTGCTGTTGTAGATGGAGATGACCTCCGGGGGCACCTCCTCGGGCTCGGGGTACTCGTCCGGGGGGCTGGTGAGCTTCAGTTTGCTCAAGATCTGCCCCCGGATTGCCTCGATCCTCTTGCGCATAAACTGATCCATGTCGAGGGTGCTGCAGGTAGACAGGCTGAGAGCCACGGTGGCCAGATCCACGGTGAGGAGCACGCTCAGGAGATAGCAGTGCATTTTAAGCGTTTAAATACAGCGCCCCCCCCTCCCGAAAAAAATAAAAAAAGTGACTTTAACAGCGAACGACAACAAGGGAAAAAATATCAAAAAATAAAAAGGGGATCTGTGCAAACAAAGGGGAGATCTGCAGACAAAATGCTCTTAAAAACCGGGCTGCGAGGGCGGCTCGCAATCGGAAAACGCACGGGAGGCGCCAGTGAAAAAAACACCAGTAATAATAATAAGGGGGAAAAAAAAGAAAAAGCAGCAAGTTGCTACAACCAGATAAAATTCGGGGGTGGAGTGAGCCGGACAGCAAAAAAAGGAGGAGGAAAAAAGCCCCAAAATAATACAGCAAACCTGCAAATCAAGTAAATGGCAGAGACGGTTCTTTCAGCGCGCTGTAAAACAAAAATCTGAAGCGGGGGGGGGAAAGAGGGAAGGAAAAAAAAAAGAAAAAAAGAAGGAGGACGAGAAGGCGCAG
>VXBT01013448.1:145240-219550 GCA_013400235.1 Oriolus oriolus | reverse complement strand
CGCGGGGCTGGGGCTGGCCCCGTCCCCGGCGGCTCTAGCGCTCCGCCCGGCGCCCCCCGCCTGCCGCCCCCGGCCCCTCGGCTCTCCCTGCACGGAGGGGACGGGTGCCAGCAGATAACATCACGGCCGCGCAGGGAGAGGGAGATTTATACGATCTGCCCGCCCCACGTGCTCGCCTCGCTGCGAAGTGACGTGGAGGGGCTGCGGGAGCGGAGGGCTCCGCGCCGCCGCCCGGCTATTTATTCCCCTCCGCGCCACCGGCGAGGGACTCGCCGCAGCACGGCCGCTACCGCGGTGCCTCACCCCGAGGGGAGGCAGCCCGGAGCCGAGAAGAAAAACCAAGTCCTGCCACGCTCTTATTTTATTTCTTTTTAAAAAAAAGGCTTTAGTGCTTCTTGTACCTATTTTTAAAGTAATTGGGCCAAATAGCACTCTGGCGGGTAGAGGAAGAATAACACGCCTCTTGGACACCGCTCAGACGCGTTCCTGTTCAAGGTTGCGGGGCAGCTCTGCCCGCTGCTCTGTCACAGAACGCTCCTCGGCACTGCCCCTCAGTTTCACTTCCAAGTGTGTTTTGGGCAATTATCGCTGCTCCCCGGACACCTTGGCAATCGGTACTACACCGGCCGAGGAGGGAGAGACGACAGATGAGGAGGATTTGCTCCTTCGCCGAGGTCTCCTCTCCTGTCAGAAGCGTGCAAATACATCCTCATCTGCACTTGACAGAAACTCTCAAGCCCCAAATGCTTTGGCTATGCCTGTAATTCAATTTTTCCGCTGCCTCTTTTGGCCACAACAAACATCACAGGCTCCATCCATACCCTACTCTGCCCTAGGGAAATCACTCTACAGTCTACTAGGCATCCCTCAACTTAATGCCATAAAGCTTTTCCTTTACAGTTCATTTATCACCGCTGTACATTAGCTTTAAAAAGTGATCAAGTAGCCTTGTTCTTTACTCTCACCCATTTTAGCCCTACATTCCCTTCTGAATTAAGTTGTCACAGGTTTTACTTGCCAGAAGTTTCCAATAACATCATCCTAAGCGGGGCAAGTGTTTTTGAAGAACCTCTACTTTATTTTCAGAGATGAAGAAGGATGTAGAAGAGGTACTCAAAGGGCCATAGGTGTTCCCAAGAACAGCTCAGCTATTGCCAGTGGTATTACGGGTAAACACCCACAAGAGAAAGGAGGGAGCATGACTGGGACCTGAAAGCATACTGAGAATCATGTAAGACACAAACCAGCCAAACACCACCAAAGACTTCCTCCAGCTAACCACACCTCAGGAACCATTTTTCTGCAAAATTTTCAACTGTTTTCCAAAGCTGGAGAATGCCAGTCCCCAAATTAAATTAAAGTTTTTCCTTCCCAGCAAGGAAAAGTGCTTCCTGCGAGCAGCTGTGGCTGTGTGTTGGGGTGATGGAGGCACCCAGCAGCACGGAGCTGCCACATGCTGTTTGCCTTGGCAGGGCTCTGCTGCAGGGGAATCTTGCACCAACACGGCCAGCTAACCTCGTACTGCTGTGGGTACCAGGAATGATGACGCTGTCCGAGAGATGGAGGAGCTAAGAAAACATATTTTTGACAGGTATGTGTACACACACAGACTCTGAAAGTAAACTTACTCTTCATTCTTTACCAGCGTGTGGGTATGTACAGCCCTGCGCACACAACCAAGATTGCATCCTCACGATGCAAGAGTTAATAGTGCTTCCCACTTAAATCCATGAATCCCTGCAAGGCCAGATTAAACATCTCTGCCACAACATCACTCTTTTACTGCCATACATGTCAATGTCCTGCTCCTACTGACCTCAAAAACACAGCTGCAGTGTCAGGAATGGCAATGTTTCCAAAATTACTCAAATAAACAAGCAAGCTCAACATGTAGACTCAGCTGGTTTCACTTCTGCAGCACACCTGTACAAAACCAAGGGGACAGTTCCTCGAGCTGTTACATCTTACAGCTCCGCTGCTAGCCAGCTGAGGAATCAGCTCTGTTACACGAGGTACCTCAACCGCAAATACTTCTAAAGAAAAGGGTTATTAAATTATTTCCTCCAAAAGCTACAGCTGAAACCATGAAGAAATTCCTTATACAGCAACTACAGCCCTGTAACACTTGGCTCTGCATGCCACTCGCCTCGAGGGCTTCAGAGCAGTGACTGGGACAGTCACTGGGACAGTGCTGGACACCCTCCTCATCCAGGGAACTTCTCACCATCTCTCAGGATCCCTGTACAGATACAACCCTCTGGGTTTTGATCCTTGAAAGTTTATTACTGGTGGGAAAAAAACCCGAACCCAACCAACCCAAACTTTGCAGTGTCTCCCACAAACCCTGAAGCCTTAGGGATGCCCTGCTGGAGGCCATCAATCCCCATGTGTTCAGTGCCCAGCTGGCTAGGCTGCCCACGGAGCTGCAGGAGGTCCAAGCTCCAGAGAAGCCCTCCATGTGAGCTGCCAGAGATCCAGCCAGGCTGACAGCAAACCAGTCCAACTACATTTCGAAAGCTGCTGGGATTCCTTCCGATTTGGCAATGATCCCTCAGTGTCTTTTAGACCATCTAGGAAACAAACAAAAAAAAAAAGAATTAAGATAAATCTTGGGTTTGTTCTCATCTGAGAAAAACCTTCTGCTTCTCTTCTGACCCTTTTAGTGTGACATAGGGTGTCAGGCTTACCCAGGTGCATGTCTCCATCTTGCAACAAGACTGCAACAAAGCTGGATTCCCCTTAAACTTCCCGATGTCACCATGGTGATGTTTTTGCCATGCAGAACTTCCCGGGCATGCATACTCCATTCCAAAAGCCCTGGCCACTTGGGTTAAATCCCCAACAGCTGCAGAAGCCTACCACACATGCCTGAGCTGCTGCAGTTTGCTCCAAGAAGGGACACCTACCTGCTAGCCAAATCATTCATATACACATCCATGTTCATAAACATCAACTTTCCATTCTGTAATCTAAATGGAAAATACCTGGAACATATACATCATGATAGACCTGATCTTATTCCTAAAATCTCCCCCCTGCACATTTAAGGAGGCTTTTTTTGCCACACAAGTCCTGCAAACTAGACTCAAACAGGTATCATTTTTACCTTGCTAAAGTGAGGAACACACAGAAGAGGCAATCAAAACTTGTCAGAAATGACAGAACCAAACTGCAGGATAAAGTGTTATATCATCAGAATTCAATTATAATATGACCTTTTACACAGCTTCTACATTCTACTGTTATTTTTTGTGACTGATCTATTATCCCAATTATGGCTTTGTATTTTATCTTGCAAAGCTTTATAGTTTTTATTCACTCCAAAATAGCTTTTATTGATGACTACTTATTAGTTTCAAAAGCTGCTGGGATTATCAGACACTGAGGGTTAACTCACCTTACACTTATCTCTTCCCTGTGCCTCTATGAAATGGCTTTGTCCTGTGGGGCTGCTGTCAGTGGAAGCTTTGTAAGTCAAAAAGTGGGAATGGGCCCTTAGTGTGCATATGGGGAAAGAACAGAACTTATCTGTTTTGGAGCTTTTAATTCAATACAATGCTGTCTTTTTTATATATTCATTTTTTCTAATAAACAGTAACTGTTTATTAGAAAAACAGCGACACCTGGAAAGTTACTTCACTAAACGTAAAGGTTTCATGTTTCCTATTAAGTTAAAAATTACATGGTCAGGATTTTACAATTTGTGGTTTCTTTTTAGATTGTTTTGGTTATACGCAAATGCGCTGTGCAAAATACAAAGGCAATAATCTTTCTAAAACTGCTGACGACCAGGTCATTAAGTAAGGTGGCTGGTCACATTTCATAAACTAAAGAACATTGTTGGAAGAGGAATAACTTTTAAAAGTTAAGAGGTGACTTTTGTAAATTCTCACACTGATGACGAGTGTAGGATGATTGCACAATTAATTCTTTGTGGCACGCAAAGAAATCTGCAGCCATAACTGCGGTCGTGCAGAATCTCAGTCATTCTGATGCAGGGTGCTCGGGAAAAAAAACTTTTGAATTCTCCTTTTTATAAAAATACACATATAAAGGTTCAACTCGGAGAGCCAAGGTGGCACCTAATAAAGGTGAGGCAAAGAGGAGATGACAAATAATGGAAAATTGTAATATATACTATAATAAAACCTTAGATTTTACTGTTTATTATCCTTAGTGAAGTAGAAGTCCATACCTCTGTGCTGCACATTTCATTAGTGTACGCTGTAACGCCTGGGTGAATTTGAGAGCAAACCCTGCTGACCTTACTAACACAAGCAGCCCCACTGCCCCAGGATTGCATTTCACACAATCACAGCCCATTCCTGCAGCACTCCTGTTCCAGAAGATAAAGGCTACTTTATAGAACACGCTGCTTGACACGCAAGACTGCTAACCATATATACATATGTAACTACTTGTCAACTTGCAAATCAAATGTATGTTTCTGATATATATATAAAGAGAGAATTTATTTGTGTGAACCAGAACTTATTTTATATATATATATATAGAACAAATGTAAAATATATAACAGGAATAAGAACTTTTATTTTTATATATATTTATAGACACACATTTTTGTGTATTTATAAATATATGTATTCATACATACATATCTATATATATTAAAAAAATTCTCATTCCTACAAATAGATTTAATAATTTCAGGGGAAACCAGTCACAAGAGTAGTCAACAGGATCTGGTCCAAAAAGCCATTCAAGTGTCATCTCTGTGAACTTATGGGAGAGCATCATCTCCACCATCAAGTAAGAACACAAAGCTGTAATGTCCACACAGCAATGTATAGTCTGTGTTTAAAACTGCACCTTAATAAAAGAAATCTAGAATGGAATTAACCCCAAAAAAACTCTTACCAAAGACCACCAAAAAAACCCCAAAACAACAACACTGGAACTTTAGTCAGGACACCTCAAGCCAGAATGACTAAAATCTGAAGGAAAGGGGAAAGTTCAGGAAGTGCTGAGATATTACGGTTGACCTCAGAATAATACCCCACTCTCCAAAAAAAAAAAAAGAAAAAAAAAATGTCTTATGAATAAGAGGAAAAAGGGGACAGAAAGGAACATCACCATTAGTCTGTATTTCAGTGCTACGTTGTTTTTCATAGTTTACATGGCCTGGATTTTACAATTCCTAAAATAGCTTCTCTTCAGTAAAGTTGCTCCCTCTCTCCCCAGAGCACAGCCAGACCTTAGAGGGTCTAGGGAAGCATCAATAGCCTAAACCCCCTATCCTATAAACATACACATTTCCCATAAAGGCTGCACACATCACTTCTGCATCCAGAGGTTTCTGTTTCCAACAGCCAATTTCCAGCTTTGAATCAGTTAAGATTCAAGTCTTCATAAAAACTTTGCCAGAGAAGTTTCCCCATGGTTACACACATGAGGGGAGTTTGATCCCCTCATGTGCTTTCCCAAATCTGCTTGTCAGCCTTGAGGATGCCACACTAATCTTCTCTGTATCATTCCAGTTTTAGTCTATATGCCACTGAAAAAAAGGCCTTCCTTAATCCTAGCACCTGTGGTTTTAATCACCACAGGAAATCCTGTTTCCATTTAAGTCAGTAAGACTTAAATATCAGAAGAGGAAAATGATCAGATTCACTAACTAAAAATAAAAATCATTAAAATAAGACAGAGAAATGTAAGCTCAGTGGTTTATAAACCAGAGGGCCTTGACATCTACTTACAGCAAGCATGACAAAGTAAAGACAGTAGGGTAAAAGTCATCCCTTTAATCTCAAGGTTTGAACTCGTGACCTGCATCTCCTTCTCAGTATTACAGCTGTTGCCTTCTATTTCTGAACTGCATGGTGATGATTTGGGTTATACCTCATTAAGTAACACACAAATGATGTCTGTAAATACTGTATTCCTAACAGAGCATCTACTGGAGTTTATTCAACAAATTAAAACCATGTAACTCGAGTTAGAATGTGCACCCAGATTGCACTGTTGAATTTTTAAGAAAATTACGTGCATAGCAAGATTAATTGGCAGCAACTTCAAAAATGGGCCAGCCAGTAATGCCATATTTAAATTATATTCTGCAGCTACAAAAACCAAATAGGTCTGGGTCTGGCATCCTGACTTCTTCACAAGCTGCCTGTGTAGTCTGCACAGATGAAAAGTTCTAATAAGCTAACATGGCTTCAGAAATGTTTTTTTCCTAATGGTTTTTAAGCAACACATGTTCAAGAATATCCTAGAAAGCTTACAGAAAGCAATGCATTGTTTCATTTTACCTCATGAAACAAAACCAAACCCACAACCAAACCAAACCTCATGCAATACCAAGCTTTTGTGCTGAACTCACCAGATTAGTGCAGAGGTCTTTGCCTCTCAGCCTTACACATTTTAAAGCCCATTTTCTATGCCTGGCTACTGAAATCAGTGAATGAAGTACTCCTGAATGGCTGATCAAACTACATCCTCCCAGCTTGGTGACTCCATCTGGAATTAGAACAGAAAGATCCGTTTCTGTGCTAGTAGTAATTTTGATCCATATCCAGATTATTTTAGAGCTGGATCTTGAACAGGCCACCTCTGTGGAGCTGCAAAGGTGTTCAGTATCTGCTTCTCCTGAATCAATGATCTTTTAGATGGGATTGCAATTAAAGTAACCTACTCCCCTGGTTTTAGCTGGGCTCTGTGGAACAGCCTCTAAACTTCCCCACCATGGATACAGACTGACAGCTGAAATGCCTCCTCTCACAAATTCCAGTGTCATTTGAACATCCACCTTATCAACAGTTAAATCAGAGTGTGACAATGCCTTCACATTGGCTGAATATGCACAGCAGACCCAGTAGTGTCTCACATAAAGGACCTGAGTCCACAAACCCATTGCTGCAGTCTCATGAAATTAAAAGCAATCAATTCATCATGAGGCAGACAGTCCAGCAATGTGCTCCAGCAGCAACTGAAGCGAATGAGAATCGAAGACAACTGTCTGTGTCTGGGAGGCACAATACTGACATAAAGACATACATTTCCATTTCATCTTCTTCACATAAAATGTGGTCCACTTCTTTAATTCTAGGCAACGACACCAAAATTTAAAATAAAAGAACACTCCAGCAGTTTAAAGAAAAGGCAAAACTTAGCAGATGGAGCGAACAGCACTGGCAGTCCTGGTCTGACCTGCTGGTTGCAGTGCTACAACATCAGAAAGGTGTTCAGCATCTTGCAAGGCCTGACCAGTCCCTTTCTAACACAATCCACAAGAATGAATATCAATCTATCATCCTCCCAGGCTGGATTAATTTGATCAGTGTTCATACTGGGAGTGTATTTTTACCTGGGTCCAATACATTGTTTTAGCTGAGTAATGCTTAAATTGAGGATCTTGTCTGAAGGTTCTGAAAAATCTTCAGTCTTTTTCGGGTATTCATGAAGAGACATTCACTTCAGAATCTCATGAATTCTTTTCTTAATTAATGGGTATTTCTTTTACAAGCATGTATCAAATCTCAGTATCTACTGTCAAATACTTCACTCCTCTAAAAAAAACCACCATATACAAAACCACACTGTTGCTACCTTTTGTACAAAACTACACTATTGCAGCAATATTGCACTACTGTGCAACATAAACCTCTTTTGAAACTCATTGGGGTTATAAGTGAGGATACAAAGATGCCCCGTGGTGGAAAGGCCGACAACATGTGTTTGATTGCCCTTTGCCTCCAAGCAGCCCTGCGAGGTGTGACTGTGAAGCTCCCATGGGCAGGTACGTCACAGGCTCAGTTACCAACAGCTCAGGTACTCGGCTCTGCAGTGACAGTTTCCATTCAGCTGCCTGACCTCAGGCACCCTTCCTGAAACGGACACAGGCCAGTTCTTGTCCCTGGACAAGAAGGGTACATAGGGTACCCTAAGTAAAAGGCTGTCTCATTGCCCACAAAACTTGCAATTTATGGATCACTTAAAAACCAAAGAAAATCCTCTTGAGATAAACTGTACTCAACCTGAAAGGCAATGCAAAAGCCACATAATCAAGAAAGCTTTTCACTATCTTGTTGCTTGAATCAAGCAACACTTGTAAGTTTTTCTGTCTGAGCAAGATGAAAATGTCCTCCTTTATCAGGATAGAAAAGCAAAGTTCAAAGCAACAGAGTGATTGAATAGCCAAGGGCCTTAAGTCACAATTTCCACCATTATATTCATAATCCACTTTACAAAGGGCTCATAAATGGCTGGTGGAACCTTTAAGTGCTTCAGATTTTAAACCTATGGCAAACAACCCTCTGTTACCTTCTATTTATGATCACACATGCCTACAACACATGATTTAAAGAACTATTAACATAACATCAGCAGGTTTTATATTTAACCATTTCTAAATTACGCATGAAGTTTCTGATAAGAAGTGTAACCAGTTTATCTGGTAAGTGAACTGTTTCTATTAATTATTCAGCTACTTCTGAGAACACTATGTCTGTAAGAAATCCTAGTGGTATCAAAACCTCAATGCAAGTCTGATCCTGGTTAGCAGTTCACAATTAACACCACCGCATTTACTGAAAACAGAGTTAAGAAACACTAAGAAAATGTTGTAAAATAATGCTCCAAAAGTTCATGCACTGGCATGAGAGAATGGGCTATTGAATCAACTGAGGCACTGTGAAGAAATAATGCTTTTTATGAGTATTCCCAAAATCACCTTCCAAAGTGCCTCTTGGAAGCTACTTATGCTCATGAGTTCGCATCCAAAAGCTTGATGAAAGTGCCCTAATTCATTTAACAATTTAGTATCCAACAGGTTAAACACATGGATTTAAACAAAAAGAAGTCATTCCAGGGGAAGAAGCATTACACAAACACAAGGATCTCTGGTGTTGAAGATATTCAGTTTGACTAGAGTTTCATTTTCAACATGTCCCTTAAGACAGAAAAGCAACTGAAAAGATGCATTTGAAAACAAAATGCTTTGTCTAAGAAGTACCAGCCATTGCTACAAGTCTGAAAAAGAATGATTAAGAAAAAGCTCTTATCTGCTAGATCACTTACAGAGGTGAAAACATCTGAGGTTTACGTGCTGCAAGAGGTTAGAAGCCACTGCTTTAGAACAGCAGTAAATGAAATCTACAGTCTTCCACCATCTGTTAATCAAGAACTTGTTCAGTCTCCAGTATCTGAGGTCTTAAGACTCCCGAGTTTAACATCTTATTTAGCACAAGGACCCAATCTGTGTAACATGATCCTGAGTCTCCACTACCTCAAGCCTCCTCCTGGCCCTCTCACTCCTTACCTCAGCAAGTCTTGAAGAAATCATTGAGCAATTTGCAGGGATTGGAAGTGAACAACACTGATGACTGCTCTGTGTGTATATTAACTGTGCCAGGACTCATTTCATAAGAATGAGAAGTTTGTCATTTTCAGTTGTGCAGAGTGTTTTGTGCCAGATGACTTCTGCCTTCCTCCCTGGAGACAGCTACTGAGCCAGCTCCGAACAGATGCAGCTCTACAGACCACCTTCTTCTGGAAGCATCAGATAGTCAAAATACTTTTATGGCCTCCAAACAATTAATTTCTCCCTTTAAAACAAATCAGACAAAAAAGCCCTATCTTCACAAGGAAGCAGCTTCCAGCTCTTTTGTTCTGCTCAACTTGTGAACCCAGGAGAACCTGGCTCACAGCTGCAGAAGTGGGAGCTCTTCCCTCCAGGTTTTAGCAGCGAAGATGCTATGGTACAGTGGCATCAGGCACAACAAGAATATTCCATCACCACTCCCAAAGTGTTTCCCTAACAGGAGGCTGAAGAAAAGCACGGACAAGACAGTTATTTTTTTTCCATGGGCCAACTCATGCTTTCCTTGCTGAAAAAAAGTTAGCACAATTAATGTGAAGAGAAATTAGACCACAGGACAAGAGACACAGGGAAGAGCTGACCCTGTGCCTTCCCTTATTAAACAGAACTCTTGCTTTGCGTGCAATCCATAGAATATTAAACTTTACATACTCTGGAATTGGCCTGAAGCCTAACAAAACTGGAACCACCCCATCCTTATTGGCTTTATATAGATAGGTACAGAAATATACAAAGTTGAGATGATTCATGCTCTCTGGAATGAAGGGCAGCAGCACAGCTTTGCTTGAGCAGAGATATTCATGGGAGCAGGAAAAACAGAGCGAGCACTTCGACTGCTGGGAAAAGCTGCTGAAGGTTGTTCTTGGTAGCTACTGAAGAGGAAGAACATTACTGAAAAAGGGGGTAGGGCAGCTCAGAGAAGTGACTGGAAGGTGCCTGGGCCAAACAAGATCTTTTGAACTGCTAGTCAACAAAAACAAAACTTGTGAAATAAAGCAGCCTGAAGTCAAATTATGTAGTTAGCAATTTTGGTAATTCTTGGAGCTTCTTGGCATATGGCACAAAAAAAAGGACAAGGCAAAGACAAGGTACAGTATAAAATTTAAATAACTACTCCATATACATAAAAATATAAGTATTATGCTTCTTAAAAGGCAAGAAATACTCTCCACATATCAGCTATGCACTCTAAATGAAAAAGAAGCTCAAAATACCTTTAGCAATATTGATAAGATTCCACATTTTTCTTAAACACACAAGAGACACTTCAGTGCTTTAATCAAAACACTACTCCAAAAATGCACAAATAAACACCCAAGTATTCTAAAAGTTTTTGGAAAGCATTCTGAAATTTTTAATAATCACCTCAGGATGCCACAGTCTCTAAGAAAAACTTAGATTATTTTCGAGAAGTTTGATTATGGAAAGAAACCACTGATATGAAACTAGAGAACAACAGTAGATTTAAGGGTGCTGATGTAATTTTTCCACAGAAAGCAGCTGAACTCTGTAGAAAGCAAGCAGTGTCAGGTTAGAATGTTATGCTGCTTCATGGACTCAGACCCCACTGCAGCACGTTTCTGCACTGCACTAATGAGATAGTGACTCTCACTGCACAGCTGTACAGATGTCGAGCCTTCAGAAGCCAGGATAACCATATGTCAAACTTCTGTGGTTTTGCCACTTGGTATTTTGGGTGTATGCCTTCATTTGGGATAATAAATATCAGGCCACAAACTAATGTCTCCTCAGATATCTAATATGTTCAACACTCAAAACAGCTTGAAAACCTAAACATTTCTGCTGTTAGCTTTGAGTTCTCCTCAAAGAATTATGCTACAATATATACCAGATGAATAGGCTAGGGATAAGACAATGACTGCCGGTTGCTGGGATGGGTTTCTCTGCCATTTTGTACCTACATTTTTTTATCCTGCAGCACACACAAAGTTCAAACAATGCCTTAGTTAGGAAAATCTAAATCCTACTGCACGTTTCCATGCTGAAGATTGAAAATTTCAAAGTTGCTCCTAATCATATCTTGCCTCTAAGCAGGTACAAAGAAAAGTTTGTACGTACGGCATCTGTAGAAATGGACAGAACAGTACTATGTATTTTAAGTATCAGTTAATAGGCCCCAGGGCTTTTTCTTCACATAGCAAATGGGGAAATGTGATAGCAAAGTTAAACAAATGACACAGCATCAGACAGTCAGTCTGGAACAGCAAAGGCAGCAGAATTCAACCCCAGCCTCTCATTTAGGACACCTTAATCGCCACAAAATTCCTTCTGTTCTGCATATGCTTACAGAAAATACATTCTTATTATGTGTGTTAGCTTCTGCACCTCTGCAACCAACAACTACTTGAGGAGAAATTGCTGTAGCTTAAACAAAGCCAGTTGTGTTACCCTGACGGATGACTTCCAAATTTGTTACTGTTAGGGCACACACCTAAGAGGAAGGGCTCTTGTCTGACCCTTTGCAGACCTGAGGAATTAGCATTAGAGCTGACTAAACCCACAGGATGAATCTCGGAGCTCCAGCTCCTCACTGAAAAAGGCCAGAACACCAGAACTGCAAATGAAGCAACACTGAACACAATTTTATGTGGTATTGCCACCCTTCCCCAATGAAAAGCTCTCCCTCCTCAATGAAACCAATAGCAATGACTGTCCTTTCCTCTCCTACCACACTCTTAGCTTATACAATCTCAGACTTACAATGGAAAAACCATATATATATATACACACATATATAAACACTAAACCAAATCAGTAGGGTCAAGTCTCTCCTTTTATAATTATGTTTGCAGAGTTGTCTCCAATCAAACTAATGCTCCAGGACCAAAACTATCACATTAATGGTTACTTTCCTTTATTATCCAAAGAACCTTTTCTGGCCAAAGTAGTAAAGACTCTATAGGAGTCCGATAACTTTACAAGGTGACGGCATTTCTGTGTTTATTGTAAGCCATTTCTATTGCAAATTGCAACAACTTTTCAAAGTGCAACAGTGATTTGGAAATGCAGGCACACTAATATATCAATTGCCATGACTAATGTATAAACTTTTAATGACCTTGGCAAAATCTATCTTTCATTGGGCAAGTGCCACTATTTTGACTGTACAAAATGTTTTGGAAATATGTTGAAAATTATACTTGTTTTGGAAAATATTTCAGGATTTCAGTATAGCAAATGGAGCTATATTAAATAAAAGTTTGACATGGAGGAGAAAACACTCCAAGGTTGTGTAAGTCTTTGTTTTTTCTTTTAAAAGAGGTATCCTCCAAGTGTTGTACATTCACAGAATGCTGACTTTTTATCCAGACAAACTTAAGAAGATAAAACATTATCTTGAATGGTTTTCAGTTTCATTCAGTCACTGTCATCTTCTTGTTTCAGACCACCTCCTTCTTCACTGTTGCCCTCTCCATCGCTTTCCTTGTCCCAGTCCTTCATAGATGCTCCCATCATGAAGTCATCACGCAGTATATTCCATTCTGGCCCCTCTTCAGACTTCACCTCACCCTAAATGTTTGAGGGGAAGAGAAGAAAGAACAGAGGAACATGAGATAAATGTGAAAGGCAGTAAAAGATGGAAGGTTTTCATGCAATCAAAATAACACCTCCTACAATCGGCAGACCGAGGGCCAGCTCTTTGTGCAAATGGTACAGAAACACACAGAACAACCAAAAATGACTTGATGCTAAAAAGCAAACTTGTTTTAACCAATCAATAAAAAAATATGGAAACAAAACAATTATTCCTTATGGATGAAACAGTCAACCCTGGGCATGGCTTCCTTTATTAAAATCTTACTTGGCAATCAGAATGGATTCATGATATCATTTATTAACCCCCAGGTGCTGCTTCATTAGAACACTTCTTGGCACATTTCTAAAACACAAATATGGATTTAATAAAGGCTTAACCCCCCCCCCGCCAATTTAATATTTAACATATTCGGTGATACGTGAACCAAATCCCCTTTATGTGAATTATTACCTCACTACCTGGGCTTGTCATATGGTACAAAGCTGCCTCTAAAAGAAACAAAGTTGATCTACTCTTAGCAAGCCAGCAACACCTTACTCCAAATTTCCTACCTCTTGGAAGTGGATAAACTCGAGGCCCACTACATGGACTGGTGAATAACAAGGAAAAGGGCTGGGAGTGTAATTTCAGGTTAGCACTGAAAACAGCGCCTTGTCGCAGTTCTTGGAGGTGACAGATCACGTTTGGGCAGTGCAACAGCCCCATCCTGTGGCAACACTTTCAAACAACAGCTTGAAGCTATGCCTACATCCTTCCCGGAGGAAAATACCAAAAGCTGCGCAACGTACTGAGGAAGGATTTATTTCAGTGGTTTGTGCCTGAGCAGCAAAACACTTCGGAGGAACAACATGGCTTAGTGTCCAGCAGGGAAGCAAAAAGCTGTCCTACCAAAGTGGAATTAGGGGCACTGAAAACACTCAATTTAGTTCTGCGGGGTCTTTGAAGCAAAGTTAACACTGGCACCCCAGGTAGGCTTTCCCCACTCCCCTGCTCCAAAGAAGGGACCTCAGCTGACTCACCCAGGTTTAGGTGACAGCCACCCCCTGACAGGGCGCACTGGGTGGGGTCACCTCTAACAGCATCCTCTACAGACAAGATTTGCCCACTGGATGCAAAACCTGCAGTAAACGTATGATCCCTGTAGGCATCTGTCTGTGCCTCTTCTCTGCCATGCATCTAGGAACGTGATACCACTGCATATTTAAGCTGAAGCCTGTGGGAATCAATCTTTGGGACAGAGCAGCACACAGAATTTGACAGCAGGAGAAAAGAGAAATGAAGAATGCAGGTCCATTAGTGTAAATAAAACATGTCCTTATCACACCATCAGAAGTCATCTGAGTGCAAGAAATCTGCCAAACATGGCATGTATTTTTAACAGATAATCAAAGCAGAAATGCTACATGGGACTTCTCCTGCAGTTCTTTCTGAAACGCTGCCCTCACAAAAAAAGGATAACAAGTCTTAACACTTTCCTCCCCAAAAGGAATTTCCCAGGGCTCAGCTCAAAGAAAGAAAAACTCCACAGCTGCTCCTCAAGATGTTTGCACTGGGTTTTGGTTTGGGTTTTGCTTTTGTGTCTTCACAGCTGCTCTCATTAATGGCTACTCCCATCCAACAATTCCCCTTTTCCCAAGGGTACTGCCTCCTAACCACTTTCCACTCTTGCAGCAATTCGCTTCAAGTGCTACACCCAGTAAACTTAAAATCATCTCAGACAGGGCAATCAACTGCCTGGAATTAAAGAGCTACAGATAAGGTAGGTCCCTAGGCAGACCTTAAAATACTCACTTGGGAATAATCTGTATTATTACAATACTGCAAACACAGGTACTCTGTTCTGAGATGAAAGGAGAGGGTAACTTTTTTTTCCTCCTTTTTAAGTGTATTGCAGTTGTTTTGTATGTTTACCTTTGCAGAGTAGAGAACAGTTAAAAAAAAAATTCACAAAAATCAACAAGTTCTTTCTTTTTTAATCCCAGATCTTTGATAAATCACTATTTGAACCGTGAAATTTAAGAGAATTAAATCTGAAACACCTAAATAGAAACATCCCATATTTCTTACGAAACAATCTACATTTTTTGTTTTCAATAATAAACCCAACAGAATTCCTTTCTTCCACAGATCTGCAGAACGGGGATTTTTTTTTTTCCCCATTTTGTTTTGGTTTTTAAACAGCACAGAAGGAGTAGGTTATTATCAGCAATGACAGTGGCAGGCTCAGGGTTTGAAAAGCCCAATCCTTAAATTCATCACAAGCTGCTATTCAGCAGCCATTAGCCCTTCTTTCTGACTATGTCAAGTGAACAACAGGACAAAAGCAGGACCCTAACAAAAGAGGGATGCTGATCCTCCATAGCATTACTCATTATGTAAGGCACCACAAAGGCCTGAATAGAGTTTTACAACAAGCCCAAAGGAGAAAGACAGAGGTAGCATGTTCATGCCTCAAAGATAAAGATTAAATGCTTGAAAGCAAATATTTAATCAATTTTAAGCATGCTTCCAAGTGAAAAAAATGCCTTGTTTAGTATCTTCATTCCTAACTCATATACTACTCTATTTTCCCCTCAGAATAAAAACTCTCCAAATCTACTGCATCACAAAACATTCCCAAAGTCTTAAGAAAATATGCAGCAAGACTATTTGTATAATTAACAATTAGTTCAACTGTAACATCACTTCCCAACTTGCTTTATGTAAGAATGTTAATACAGTTCGGTTTTCAATGCCATAATCTAGTTTCATCTAAATAAAACAAAACTGATTCTTGGCACATGGAAAATAAACCAGCTTTCAATCTACACAAATGCTTTTGAACTCCCAGTCAGCTGTTCATGCACATCTCACTACAGCACTGAAGTCCCCTTTGAACATCCCCAAATGAAAACAAAGCAGGCTATATAAACAACAGAGTGTAACGCTACATAATGTGAATCCTTCAGTAAAGCAAGGAGTGAAAAATTCTTGTATTGCTTTTTTTCCTCTCCCCTTTTATACACACATTGGAATTGGGTTTTCTATGCCAGAAGGGTGTGGCAACCTATTTCAAAAGGTCTGAGAGGCAGCAATTAGTGAAATACCTCAAGAGTCACTGGTGTTTTACTAATTGCTGGTGATGGACTTGTTATCACGAGCCGAAATAAGGCAGACCAAAGCACGCACCGTGGTTACCCAAGTGCTGATACTTACTTGTTGTGACAGACTCATAGTCCAGTTGAAAAGAGTTCATATAAACTAAAAAAAAAACCCACCTTGCTTACCTGCTGAGCTACCTCAGCACTAGCTGAAGTCTCAGACAAGTAGGGCTCTGTAGTAGGGACATACTTCCTAAACTAGTTCTGATTTGAAGATATACCCTCTAAAATCTGCACCAGGACAAGATGAACTGAAATTCTTGGCCAAGTCCTAACAAAACCACCAAACAAAGCTCCAAACTAAGTTCCAACAAAGCTTAATTCTGTCACTTAGAACAAGCAGCTGTCCCTTGCAGGATCCAGGCTGGAACTTCCTCCTGGATGCTTTTAAAGGAACTGGTCTATGAAAGCCTCATGGTAGCAGCAGCAGCTATATGACCAAGTTAGAAATCTCCTCGTTTTTGTTTATTTCTTTACCACCACAAAAAAACTGAAGCTACAAAATTTGCTCTTGGTAAATGACAAGACAGTATCTTCAACTGAGACTGGCCAAACTCAGCACTGGAGCTGTGGCACACAGCGCTGACACCGAGGTGTGGGATCGATCCTCTCTGCGCCTTGTGAAGCAGGATACCTGCCGGAGCTTTTCAGAACCTTATGCTCAAGCAGAACAAAGTCCATAGTGCTTACTGGTAAGTAATGGCATTAAAAGATATGCCTTGAAATCAGGGCACACAGACAAAAGACAGAATTTCGCTCCACTGTCCAGCAGCTCGTGTCACTTGAGCACACTGCAGCTTCTGCCTCTGCAAAGCAGCAAACACACCTACAGCACCGTGGGGATTCCCCAAGAGCCTGCATCCACAAGACAGGAACCCCGGGGTATTAACAAAGGAACGTTTTCCAGACCTGGGAATTACAGTCAGCACACTGGACCCTCACGCCTTTGCTCTGTGTAAAAGATGAAATGCCAGAGCTTGCAGGGGCATCTCTCTTTACCATCACCTACAATAAACGTTTATTTGTACCTGTCAGGAAAGGAATTTCTAACATAAATATCTCTCAAGCAACAACTTTAAGCACTGAGAAAACAATCCTAACGTGTCTAATTAATCTGAACTGCGTCCCCAGGTCCCTCTGTTTTGCTCAAGACAAACACTTAAGACCTTGAGACACAGAGAAGCTTTTGTCATGACGAAGTTAAAAAGCGTAGCTGCCAGAACACATTCTCATATACATCTGACAACTACCTTCCCTGTCAGCCTGCATCTTGCTCTGAATGACTGCTGCTATTCTGATTCTCATCCCAAAGCAAGTCAGTTTAAACTGAGCTCAAAAACCCCAAACAAACAGCACAGGCATTCACTGAGGTGTGTTAAATCTGAATTTAAAATAACAGTAATAATACAACCCCCTCCTTGGCAGAAGAGGGGGAGGGAATGAAAGAACACCAGCATAATAATTTCTCTTAAATTCATTTCCAGCAATATTTGAGCTCACAGTCTAAGAAAATTAATTTCTTTCAGGCTGAGAAGAAATAAAAAAAACCTGCAGCCAAATATCTAGAGCAGAAATATAAGCAGAAAACAAAATGTAATGATTTTTAACACGAAAATGATACTTGGGTTTGATCATTAGTGCTGCTTGCAACTTTATCTGATTTGAACTGCAGCAAGATCTTGACTCTAAGAAAGGTTCCTGTGTAAGCCTGATCCCAAACAGCCAAAACCCCACAAATCTGCAAACTGAGAATACAACCTGCACCACTATTATCTTGACCTTCTGAGCTGAATTCTCACAGCAACTCACTCTGGGAAGCATTTTCAAGCTTGTGGAACACGTGAGCTGCACAGAAGAAATCTATTCTGCTGCAGCATAATTCTGCACAATTGTTTATTCCTTAGGGTGAGAGTTATTCAATACCCATTTGCATCCTCTCTCTGAATGAGAAATTACAGCGACTGAACTAAACTGCCCTGGTTTACTTGAAGTGACACCACACTCTGGGTATCAACAGTGGCGCAGGGGATTTACTCAGATCACAAGGCCTCTCATACACACCAGAATCTGCTCTGGCAATTCTAGTAAATAAACCTAAGAATGAAATTTTTTTACAGTGTGTTTTGAGACCTGCTGTTCCTGTTCAAACTTCTGTGAAAGTAACACACTGGAATTATTACTACAAGCACAACAAATACCGATTTTCCTTTTGAGCACAGCCAGAAGACCACCCAGAGCTTAATGACCTGCACGAGGAATCTCCCCATCCTCATATCCTCCTCTAGGGTTTACTACAACTGGGGATGTGTGAATGAGAAGGAATGCTTTGGGTTGGCACGCAGAGGCTTAAACATGGCCCAAATTTAGAGGGGTCAGAACTCAATTACAGAATTTCTAAAAACAAGCATTAATCTGGGCCAAAGAAAAGAAGAAAATTCATAAGCATCGTTATTAACTGCTCAGTTGCAAAGAAGAACCTTTAAAAAAGCTTATGAGAGAACAGATTTCCTCAGCCTTGGTTCACCAGAAACCTCAAAAATTATTACTAGTGTCAGAAAAAGCGAAAATATTTTAGGAATTCAAGCTTAACACAGGGCCCTTCTGCATACAGGACGCTCTGGAACTCCTCAGCCTGCGCTGTACTCCAGCCATAGACAGCTGCCATCTCAGAAACCCTTGTGCTGCACAAGGAATTCCACCACATGTTGCTGCAAGACATGTTTGGCCATACTGGCATCAAGACTCCCTTCCCATGTTTTAATGAGCATGATGAATAGCACGGGCACGCTACACCAGGAGCCGCTCACAGACAATAAAAACTCACCTGAAAACAAGACTCACCCAATGAAACAATCCTGAAGTTAAGTTACAACACAGGCATGAACTTTACCCACACCAGCAGTTCCCCTTGTGGAATGCACTCTCTAATTTGTAACTTATGCTCTCTGAAATACAAGGTAAAATGACAATGCAAATATGAAGTAATCACACTATCTTTCCAACTGCCAGGCCAAAACGCTCCACTGACATAAGGAAGAAAGAAAAGGTCCACAAATGAGCATTTTTAAGTAGGCACCAAGTAAACATCAGAGTAGACTGCAAGTTATTACAGAAGGTATCTGGGAAGATAGGAATAGATTAATACATTCCCTGTATAAGGTTGTCATGCAACATATCAAAGCAGAAAGTTTATAGACTCTTTCAATGTGCCATCACCCCTCATTTCCAGTCCTGCTGGTTTTTGTCTCCCATAAGAACAAAACCCTTCATCATCCTCATCTATATGCTTCACGTCTGTACCTTCACATCTGCAGTGCCTGTTTATCAGCAGTCGTACACTGACAGTGAAATTCCTGCCTACCAGACTGGCCATTCCTATGCCTGCATTCACCTGTTACTCCTACCCTTTATTCACCTGTAAATCTCTATACAGCTTTCATGCTTCATGTACAGCAACAGCATCACCATCAATTAATGCTTGATATAAAGACCCACTGAGTACTGTGGTTGAAAACAACACATGATCAAGACTTTTGTGTTTAAAGCACTTTCACTGCTTATCAGACAAGAATCTGTATGGCAAATTATGGTAACTAAACTAGTTGAATCACAGTCCTGACTTGGAAAAGACAGTGCTGTCCATCAGAAAAAACAACTTTTCATGCTAGCTGGTCATGAGCCTCGGGTCTGAGGCAAAGTATTATTCACTTTATACCAAAAGCATACAGGTTAATGTCGTGGTAGAAATTGTAATTTCACAGACTGTTCTATATCCCTCTAAGACGTGGGGGGAAAAGAGAATTCTATGTGCAGCCTGCAAGAGAAGAGAAGTGGCCACACCAGGCCACCTAGAGCTGTAAAAGACTTTTTAAAAATTCTGTGGAGCCGTTGCTTTCCAGGCTGGAGTTTTGCTTATCCTTAAAAAGATAATACTCCATGTAAAAGCAGTGTAAGAAAACTACAGTGTTCAAGAGAGAGAAATGTTACAGCAGCAAGGTATTTCTCTGGGCGGGACTCTGTTTTGCTGGTAGCAGTTTGGGAACCACGAAAGCAGAAGAAACCTCTTTTTTTTCAAATATAGAAAAGACTTTTGAAACCTGCATCTGACCGATATTATATGCTGTTGTCCTTTATGCACGTTAAGTAAAGTAGGAGGTACTAGAAAGAGGAAAAGAGGGTTTTTTGATTTAATTTCTTATTATTTCTTTTAACTTTTAATCTTGTTAGTAATAAACTTCTTTATATTCTCTAAAGTTTGTGCCTGCTTTCCCTACTTCTAATTCTTATCTCACAAAAAGTTAAAAGCTACAAATCAAATCACTACACTCAATTGGTGTTTCCGCCCAGGATCGAACCAAACCCGCTACAGTTAATTACTAATAACAATCTTATATGGACTCCTTATCAGCTTCCATGGTTATTACTAAAAGGAAAATCATGAACTGAGAATTCTTCTGTTTGGATGGGATTCAAACTGAAGGAATAAAGACCTTTTCTAGATATGCAGCATTTCAACCCTGAAATAAATGCCACACAACTTCTCACAAGTAATGAAAAAACTCCATCAGCTGGTCCTACTTTTCTCAGTGTGTGTTTCCTGCAGTAATGACGACATGGCAGAGTTTAAAGATGAACCTACACATCACCTCAGATCCTTGTTACAAGTTGCACAGTTCCTGAACCACCAAGCTGTACCTGGAAAATACACAGATATAGCAAGAGTGCCTAGTAAAACGCATTCAGTCAAGATTAAGGCCTTTACTGTGCTACTCCTCAGAAGTCAAATCCTCATGTTTTTTAACAGTCTACTTTAGACAAACATTTTCCAGTCACAACAGATTTTTCTCAGATGTCGCCCATTTATGAAAGACTTATGCACTATCTCACCCAGGTAATTAAAATTTTCTGCAGGTTTTAAAAAAGCTTGTCTGTTGGCCCAGTAAGGAACCATGCAGTCCTGCAAGTGTTTGGAGTACTTGTGATTTTTTTTAAAATAAATTATCAGCTTGCAAATTTTTGAATAATATGAATATCACTCAAATTATTTCCAACAAATGATGCTGAAATTATGCACTGTTTTTCATTATGATTCAGCAAGAGGCATAATGGAGTGAGTCCCAAAAGGTTGTCTCAAACAATAAAGGCTACAGTAATGACCATGTCCATCACTTCCAGCACTTAAGAAATCATCTCACAGAACAGCTGATGAGAAAGAAGTGAGGCTAGTTAAAAGGCTCTTATTCCTGACTCAGGATTTCCACTTACATTTGAGTCCCAGAAGAAGTAGAAGGATCCAAAAAACTTTGAGGTAGGAGGGTGAGGGGGGGAAAAAAAAAAAACAAAACAAAAAACCAGACCCCCACAAGGAACTAACTTTTGTGCAATTTTATTACTAAATATGAACTAACGATGTTTTCATGTCTGCTAAGCAGCTTGTCTGATTTAACCTCCCTACAGTCATTGCCCTTGCTTTTACTTATATGGCTTTCGTGACATATCCTAGAGGTCTCCGAATTTCTCTGATTTTGCATTCCTGTAATTTCCCCTCACACTGTCATGTGTGAGTGGCAAGCTCGTTAAGGAACAGACCATACCCCTCAAAACTCCCAGGCTGCTTTCTAAAAGCAGTTTAAACCTGATGAAGGAAAATATAAACTGCCCATGATCCCAATCCCTTATCTTAAACATCTGGCTACCCTTTCTCTGCATTTCTGACCTTTCCATCTCCTTCTGTGCTTCTGTATGGGCTTTCCCAACAGCTGCAGGTGGAGAAGAAATGACACAGACCACCTGCAGAACATTGTCCAAAGTTCAGCAGCAAACCAAAGAGAGGTCAGACCTTTCCAAGAGGCAGTTTTAGTGTAACTTGTAATACTACCAGCTTTTTTTTTAAAAAAAGGTACATTTTCTAATATTTCAGTACATTTCAGAAACACTCATTAAAAACTGGCTGGGATTTCCCGTAGTACTGGAAAAAAAATGTACTGAACTCAGCCATTGCTGACCCTCTAACCATTGCAAGCTGGAAGCAGTTTGACCCACCACTCCTGAAGTCTATCCACCAAGATAAACAGATGAGTAGGTACCCACAGAGGTCATTTGTAATACACATCTGCTAGTTCAACACTCTGGAAACCAGAACATTTTATACCTTAATAAAACTTCAAAGCAAAGGAATCACTTTTCAAGATAACTTCCAATAGCAAATGCTTAGATGGGGGAAACAAACTTATTCAGATAGACAAGCTCCACCCAAACCTTCTTACTTCCAGAGAACATTTTTCTATAAAACTTTAAGAAATATTTAGATGTATTTTTCTCTAAGTACACTGCCCTGCCTATAAGAGTTATGAACAAAGCCAAAAGTGGAGAGCTGCTTTTATAAGGCTTCCAACTTGATTTACCAGATAAAAGTCTAATAGGATTTGACTCTTTGTGCTTTGTATATTCACAGGAAGATCAAAAGAAGATGTATGCCACAATTTTTTCAAATGTGGTTGTTTTAGACATAGTTTTACTGAAAAAAAAGCCTTGCAACATCTTCTGGGAAAACAGAACACCATCATCCTATCCTCTGCACTAATAAACAAATAGCAAGGCAAGTTACTCTCAAACATGACAGATGGAGCTGTCTCAGTATTGCCTGACATTTCAATCACAAGTCCCTGTTTATATTCACTTAAAAATTTGCCAAACTTCAACTGCTTCATGCTGAAGGATTTTGCAATGTTTCAAATATAACCACTTCATTCCTTTTCACAGAAAGACAAACTTAAAATATTTTGTCTTCAGCTCTAAGGAAGAAAGAGACACTTTCTACAGGAACCCATTAAAACCTTACATCATTCATTCTTTCTAAACTTAAAAATCAGCTAAGGATGTGTGTTTGGAGCTGGCAACGTATCTTTTGCTATGTCCATGAACATTTGCCTGGATCTGGACAAGTTATAAACATCTGGAAGACTGCCCTCCTCAAACCTCAGGTCATCACCTTAGTAGATGCAACAGGCATTTAGCATCCAAATTCTCTGAAGATATCTGTCCTCACTGATCACACACTATCTGCATCTTAGCAGACAGCATTAAGCTGAACTGTGAGTGACTCGTGATGACACACAGGGAACTGGCCTTGCTGTGTGAACAGCTGTCAGAGCTGCTCCTGCATTAGGCACAGGATGCTGGGCTGCCTGCTTGGCCTTCAGGTGCAGGGGGAAAGAACCTGTCAGGAACATAGAACAGGAAGAGGATNAAAAAAAAAAAGAGGTATATAGGAACAAAGTGCAAAATCCCAGCCTTTTCCCTTCCTGATTTCTGGTCAAATATCTGAAAAAGAGGACAGTATAAAACCACAGGAAAAAGGGGGAACCTAGTAAAATACTGCCCATCACATGACCCTTAACTGTCTTACCTGGAGTTGAATTTACGGTGTCAAGGTCTTGACATCTATCAATCAAATTTAAATATTTAAACATTGACAAATTTAAATTGACATTTAAATATTGACAAAGTCTTACATTCCCATGTCAACAGAGATGTGAATTACCTGCTATAACAACAATCAGGGAACTGAGCTTGCAGATCTTAAAAACCTAACACTGTGGATGACCCAAACTCTGTAAGTTAATACAACTTCTAAACAGAGTCAAAGTAAAAATGTCACCATCAAACAACCTCTAACACTGCACAACCACCCTTTACCTCACAGAACATAAGGAATATAGGATATAGCAATCTGGTGGCAGGCTGCACTGCACTTATCCTGAAGGATATTCCTGTGAATACAGCATACAATTAGGTGGTTAGCAACTTTCCGGTACAAAACCAAAAAACTTCATTAAAAGCATCAGCTCCAAACATATATGGGGTGACCTTCAAGAGAATGTACACACAATTGGGAAAAACAGATACAAATGCAGTATCCAAAGGAATCCAAATTAAAAGTTTTTGTGCATGCGATGGGAAGACTTTTATTAAAACTGGGAGAATACATCTACTCTGGCTACAGCTGAACTAAATTAATGCTTGGCTGCCCCTTCAAATCTCCTGGAATACACGCATGCCTGGTTACTCCTTCAATTAGGTCTGTAAAACCAGCACACAACAGCTGTAGTAATAAACTTCTGCTACTCTGCTATGCCATTATCACCTAAGGAAGCTTCCTTGCAAGATTAAAAGAGGTGATACACCTTACCAAATTTCCAGAAGTCACCTCTGCCTTCATCCATACTTCAGAAACAATTTCCTAATGCAGGCTGAAGCAACTGTTCAGACTATTGTCTCTCCAAACAGGTATATGAATGAGAATTTTATTCACCCTCCCTATTTCTACACAGTGGAAACAGTGGAAAAAAAGCAGACCATGCTGATGGCCAGTACTGACGAAGCTGCGAGAAAAAGAAGGCAGTCACTCTCACAGTTTTTAAACTGATATGACTTTTAAGCTGGAAAGCACAATTTATACCCCCATTTAGCTTAAAAAATGAAAGCCCCCCATGCTACTCCTTGTACCCCGGTAAGAACAGCAGTCAAAGTCGGAAGCGTAGTACTCCTCCTGCCCTTGAACAATCTTCAAACTAGTGCTTAAATTTAAGGTCTTATGAACAAAGAAAAATCTATAGTAAGCCTGGCTCTAATCGCTGTCCTTACAAATTACTTATCAGGTACTTGGAGCATTTATAAAATATGCTTGAGGTGGAAGCAACTTTTCTGGAAAAGCACTTTAAGTCCCATATGAGCAATAGCTGCTATGAAATAGCACTTGTATTCTTCACTCATCTTCCTTCCCATCAATAAATTATTTTAGAATAGGTACTATTTTGAGACCAATACACCAATTTTTTCCAGATGCCATCACAACACAGGAAACAAATTGTACCTCCAGGTCATGTAGTCAGCCTAGCTTACAGAAAGATTTCCTTGAAGAACTTGGATCATGGTTACTGAAGTAGACCAGGAAATCCTGCTCTTACTTCCACCACTGAAATGCTCTGTAACAGATACGGTGTAAGAACTCTTAAAAGTTAAAGCAAAATCATGCTGCACAGGCCTAATTAAAAATTAAAGGTTCATGAGTGCAGGTTATGCTTGTCATAAAGAGCATCTGTAATTTTCATGCCAGCTGTTTATGTGTCACTAAAAAATGTTTTACCACACAGTAATGCTTTACAGGGAGCAGTACAAATGACAAGTGAAAAGTCACAATGGAACTATCACGGACGCACAGCAAGGGAAGAGAGTTGAGGCTGCTCTGAGAATGCTACCTCTGAATTTCCTTGTTTTCTTACAATTACGATTTCAAGACCTCATGTATTTCACTACATCAGCCAACATGTCTGTGCAACTCTAAGAGAACCAAAACTTTATTCAACCCTGGAAGCAAAGGCACTTCCTAAGAGCGCCCAGAAATTTCTTCAGGACCTAAAGAAAACAAAACATTCCTGCAAGGAATCCTTTACCGCCACTACCTACTTTTGTATTTATTCTATAGACATAAAAATGACTTCAGCCTCCAGGCCTGAAAAAACAGCATCTCTGATATGTACCCTTTCTAAACCTGTACTTTAATAATGTTTCTTATAGTGTCTTACAGGTGAGAAGCTGGCAGAAGCGATCAACACATACTGAAAGGAAAAGCTGGTCTGTAAGGATTGTGCTGAACAAGACTGAAAGCTCTCATATCTGCCAGTAAAAGATTCCTAGAAAAACCCACCCCAAAACTTAAAAAAAAGCCCACCTGAACACAAACAAGTGGGATTATTTTTTTTGATTACTACATTTTTCTTCCACATTGCAAGGCTTCAGACAAGGTGGTGAGGGGAGAGAAATTAGATGATCTTACCCAGAGGCAAGCATCATGCACAGTAACTTGGAAAAAAAAACAGGAAAAAATATTACACAAGTCAGCTGGCTCAGCAAGGATTAAGAAATACCTTGATAAACAGCAAATGATATGAAAGGCAAAGCTTTTGGCTCCAGCTCAGAAAAGTAATTACTCCCAGCTGGGCACACAAAACTCCAAGAAGGGCTACAGTTTCACAAGAAGGACACTGGAAAACCTTCACAGCCTTCCCCTCATAGTTATGTTGGTAGGTATATGCCAAGTAACATGTGGGCCAATGGCTGAAAGTAAACAAGACTGTAAACAATGTTCTAGTGGGGCACAGGTTACCTGTCCTTCCCAGGAATGCATGAAGCTGATGGAAGTAGAGAACAAAATTTAAAAAGTGGTCATGCTACTTTGAAATCATATTGCTGCAGATGGGCCTTTACAGAGCATTTCGTTTCTTTTTTTCACACACAAATACACTTAGCTAAATAGTCAATCACAACAGAGCTTTATAAGGGGGTTTCTTCAACAACCCCTGACATTTGAAAGAAATCACCAAAGTTTCAAAAATACACAGCAAATTCTGCATTCAAAAACTCCTGCAGAGCAAGAAAATGCCTTCACCCATTCTCACAAATACAGTCAAGTCTCATGTCACAGCACAAGGCGAGTCAAGAAAGGTTTGCTTTCACTGGTAAAGCTTTTTTCTGCTATTTTTCCTGCTGACTGCTTGTTTTATGTGGGTGGGGTAGTGTTTTTATTGTTCTGGACTGCCTTTTAATTGATGGCAGAGTGCCTGGACTTTGGGATTGGCATCTCTTCCGTTGTTTTTGCTGAGATAAATAAATGTATTTCCCCCCTCCCCCCCTTTTTTAAAAATGAGATACACTCTATACTCTTGACTGCTAAAAACAAACCCACAAAACAAACAAATAAAAGCTTTCAGATGGCACAAACAATCTGCTCAACTCCCACTGCAAGGAATTTACTACCGAAAAGCCTCATCCAGGCTTCCTCCCCTCTGAAACACCCTCAAAGACCAAGAAGCAGAGATACCACAGTGGAGGCCAGCAGAACTGTTCAGTGGCTAAATATTTGTGTAATTCTGAGAACGAGACTGAAGAGCAGATTTTGGCCTCAACCTCAAGCATCAACAACTTCCAGGAGAGCCTGCTCAATGAGTAAGATATGTTCTCAAGAGAAAAAATAAGGCAGATTAAGAACAGCTTTGAAAGCAGTTATTGAAGAGTTTGGTTCAGTATTAAATTGAATGGAGAATCACTGAAGGAAGGGCAACAAGGGAGAGAGGAAGGGGGGTGGTCTATCTAGGCAGACATGGAATTAAAAAACCCGACCAAAAACCCCGACACCCACCCCAGCTTTTGTGCACAAGCAATGTGAAAGCAGCACCTACATTAATACTCAAACCCAACACTAACCAGCCAGCATCTAAAGCATCTCCAGAGGTCTTGAATGGAAATATGCTGTTACTGATGCTGCCAAAATAAAACTTCTTTTTTTTTTAGTATAGAAATATTTGCAATCTGTGTTTTCTGACCTAGTAATTAAAAAATTGCCATGCTACAATGTGTCCCAAAAAAAAGGTCCTAGTTCTTGCTCAGCTATTGATTCAACGCTGACTACAATAGCAGTTGGCACTGCCATTGTTCCGATATTCTGCTATTCCAAGGGGGGAAAAAACAAACAAACAAACCAAAAAAGTAGAACCACACACATGCACATGCCCCCCCACCCAAACAAGCAAGCTGGAATTATTTAAGGAGAAATAAAGTGTCAGCACCAAGCTAAACTGTTCTCATTATCCGAAGAACTTAAAAAATACTTTAATATTGCACTTGCATGAAAATTGTATGAGCACTCCATGCCAGGCAGTGTTTCAGCATGTTCCCCAAGTGCACACAAACAAAAAACATATGACAAACTGTTGTCTCCCAACTGATTAAAGTATTTCTTCCTGGCACAGAAAAGCACTTAGTTAACTGCAGTGTGTCTGGGCCAACTGCAGTATTCCACCCACTACCAAGCACAGAGTTCAAACCTGAGCACAAATATGCTACAAAAATGTGCTGCTTCTGGAATACGAGAAAGAGTGTGTCTGAGCAACTTGTTTTCAACCCTGAGCTACTTGGTGAGCTGAAAGAACTGATGAAGAGTTGGATGAGTCCAACTACACAGTGTCTCAAGCACATTTGGAAAAAGTGGAATGTATTTCTTTCCAAAACACCACAAGAGCAAGGAAGCCACACCAGCCCAACAGACACAGAGAATCAGGGAAAGAAAAGCCTACATGTAAGGTATGACTCTGTTTCTTTCTGGTGTGGTATTCATTTTGTATGGCAAATCCTTCAGTTTCAGACACCATAATCACCCAAAGGAAGTGAGTCTGACATGACCAAACCGTGGGGACACACAAGTAGTACAGTCTAATACACCGTAAAAGATGAACAGCCTCCAGGTCTTTTAACAATTTCAAGGAGCTAACAATTACTGGCCAAATTCCAAATGTCACAACCCACCATAATCTAGCAGTTTGTTCCATGCCTGGTGCAAAATCCAAGATAAAATCCAATGTTTCATAATCTTTTTTTAAACACACAGCTAAACCAAGGTATTTGCATAAAAGGCTTGATGTCTTACCAGAAGAGCTTCCAGTGTTCTGTACTTTGATAGTCAAAAGACAGGGAAAACAGGCTAAGAGCTACGTGTTCCCTTCCAGAAGCCTCAGAACGTCCCAGCCATTTGGATCACAGGTTTATGAAGAGCAGGTGTGTTAACAGAGTCATTATACTGAGAAGGTACCTTGTATGCATTTTTTTCTCACAGATGAAGCCTACCTGTTTACTTTTTGTGGCCTTTCCAGCAGGATTCTTGCCTCCTTTAGCACCCTCCATGTTTCTTAAAACATCGATGAAATCTCTCTTTGAAACTGAAGACATCAGTTTGGCACGCTTCCTCTCAGAGCTCCCAGCTTTCTTCACCTCCTCTTCCATCTTCTTCTGGTGCATCCTGACAGCATTGAATAATTGTACAACACCCCTGGGGTAGGGAAAAAGACAACAAAGCAAAAATTTTAACTGAAGGTCCTCTTACAGAAATGAACCCCCTACTAACGCTAATCAGTGCAGATGCTGGATGGCTTCCAGCTCCCCAGAATGGTTACCTGGAACCTCAATTTGGTTAAGAAGTAACATTTACTACAACACAAAAGACTTTCAGTTTTCACTCTTCCTTCATACTTATTGTTAGGAACCCGTAACAAACAAACCCACAAATAACTATTCAGACCCTGAAGGAAGCATGGTAACATAGCACTGAGATCAGTTTCACCCCTGAGCATGTTTCATCCTAGGGAGCATGTTATTTGTCCTAAAATCAGCTGTTAAATTACTCAGGCAAGTTTCTTAATGGCAGCTGAAGTAGAGGGATAAGGCAGAGGAATGAATAAGGAGACAGATACAGGCAGCACATCAATGTGTTCAACTAGTTCTGTGACACCAAACCACCACAATGTGGAACAAGCAGCTGAACTTCACAGCCGTGGATCTGGGGAATCCTCCGCGGAGAAGCAAAAAACCAGAACAGCAGAAACAAGTGTTCTGCATTTTTAAAGTGTTAAATTAACAGAATGAGGGGATCCAACAAAGCACTTCTGTTAAGCAAACATTAGATTCCCATCTAAATTTTTACTCTTTCATAAAGCTTCTGAAATCTTTTGTTGAACTTGATACTGTACAATGCAGACCTGTCTATAAATCTCTCGGCTCCTGCTAGTCACTTCTTAAGAGTTCAATCTGATTGGAAACAGACTACCTGCACAGGCCTTTTCTTCCTCTTTTTGATATACATATATTTAAGGAAAGCATTCAGAAAAACTTTTACCTCGTGGCAATTCTCTGAAGATTTCTTTCTTTCTCTCGGTCTTTGACAACATCTGGCTTCACTCGGCACATCATTTCCCATTCCCGCTTTTTCTCGAGCTGCATTATAAATATCATTATGTGAAACAACATGGGCATTTGAGAATGCAGCATGCTCTGATAGAGTATGTAGCAGGAGGAAAAAAAATTATCTGCAGAGTTCAGTTTGTTTGAAAGTAAAGGGAGCTCCAATATAGGGCTGGACAACAGGTCTGAGCAGGTCTCTTGCCTTGACACAACAGGGGCCACACTCAAATCTCAGAGTCATCTGCTTTCAGGAACAAAAGTCTAGGAAAAAGATGCTTTCACACTGACAGCCACGAGCAAGGAAATTATTCAAAGACAGCCTTCAAATCCCAGACTTCACAAACTGGTCACAGAAAAATTAATACATAATGAAACTCTGGGTTCATCAAGGCATGTCAGATCTTGAGCCTTGGGAATTTGACTTCCCCCCACAGAACTGATCCCGGTATAGCTTTGTGACCAAAGTGACGCTTGGCAAAGAGTGCAACAGGCAGAACTCAAACACAGGAAGAGCACCAAGTGTCCACCAGACAAGTCATGAGTACAATATTGGTTTTTTATGAGTACAATATTGGTCCTTTTTTTTCAGAGGCTCTCTGTTCCAAAACCAAACTGATCCACTTTCCCATTACCAGCAGACACAATACCACCAGCTTTGTTTCTGCTGCAATAGGAGACCACTGTATTTCATGACCTCTGCTTCAGGAGTAGGGTAGTGACATTTTTTCTCCCCCTCTGAACAATTTAACAGTGTTTTAGTCCTGGTGATGTTCCATTAAATCTGTTTGATGCAAGAAGTCTCTAATGGAATTTCAGAGAACTTATCTTTATAATTCCAGGCAGACTACTATGAATTTCTGAGTTTATGACCATGTTTTAGCCTTTGATCAAAAGAACTGTCCTACCCTACCTTTCATCAAAGAGAAATCAGTGAAAGGCAAATGACTTTCAAGTTTTTCTAAAGTAAACAAGTCAGTCTGGGGACCTGTGGCCCATCTCTGTTTTGCAGTAGTCTCACATATTGACTGGATGAGAGCATTTAGGACAACCATAACTGGGCAGATACTGTACTGAAGCTCTCTGTATTTAAAAGGCAAGCCATGGCCCAACCACAGCATGTCCCAAACTGTCAGGTGAATAACCTGGTTATCCCACTGAAAGAGAACTGGTAGGATGAGACATTAGAATTATTAATGTATTTCTAGCCTGAAGGTAAATCAATCAGAGCCTGGAATTAAAAGTTCCACTGAAGGCACAAACAAATGACTTACTTGCCAACATGGTTTTGCTTTTTTCATACCAGTTTCAGAACTAGAAGCAATTTAGGGCACTGACACCGTAACAGAAAACTTCAATCAGGAAAATGATTGAGGGGAGCAAACAACAATGCACAACCACATCAATGATTATTGCAATCTCAACCCAGAGGCCTTGGTTTTGGAAGTCGCAGCACAATTTAAATGAAAGCAGTTTTCTTCTCTCTCTCCCTCTCACTTTCTGTGGTAGAGAACTGTTTCAATTTCTAATGCCAACAAAGTGAATTTCACCCCAAATTAACAACAGCAGTTAGAAAACCAAGCTTAAAGCAGCTGCTTTCACTCTCTCAACAACAAAAACACCTTAAGCTGACAGACTGGAACAGTCCTGCTGCCAAAGTTCAGCCTGCCTGATGACCCAGAAGAAGCAGTAAGGGAAAAATCCCTACCCAGCATGACTGGAAAGTAAAAAAATTAAGCTACTCAAGATCACTGCAAAGGAGAAGTTCCAAAACCGAGACAGCCTCAGCAGAGATTTGGGAGAGTGCTCTGAGACTACTTTGCATGTAGCCCATCTGACAGTCACTGCACATGGAATACTGCATCTTTTTCTCACCCTCATCTTCTTTTCTTGCCTTTCTTGTTTTTTTCTCTCTCTCTCCTTCTCCAGGCTTTTATTCTTGGCCAAGATGGTGGACTTATTCTGAGGAATCTTTTTGTTCAGCACTTTTGCCATGGCATCTGCCCATCCTGAACTTGGGCCATCTTTGGAGCTAGTTGCCTCTTCAGCCACGTTGCTAGGGGCTGCTGCTTCATCTTCATCATCACCATCCAGGGCTTCATCTCCCGAAGAGTAGCTGTCTTCTGGAAGTTCTGAGCTTAACTCAGAACCTAGGGATATAAAAAAAGCAAAAAAAAAAACCAGTCAGGAATTGTTTCTAGTAAGAATCATTCACTAGGTGCATTTGCTCCATATGTCAATATTATCCAAGTTCAGAGCGAGGTATTACTGCACATGTACTCTTACAATTAATTCCTCAAGCAGGCACACACCATTATAATGAATTTATTAGAAACTATGCAGTGCAAGTGCTTGCTCATCTCAGTGATGATTTAAAGTGATAGAAAGAGGCTGGGCGAAAGGGAAAAGGCAGCCTTGGATATTTATTATCAGATTATTGAATACTTTTATGTTTAGGGCTGGTAACTGTGGGGGGAAAAATCATCTATTTTCCAGTTAAAAAAGTATAAATGCCTATACACACAAACATGTATGTATATATGCACACACTCACAGACACACTGCAACAGTGACATCTGGTGTTTGAGTGCAAACAGCCACAGCGATTACACTGAAGCTGGGGGGCATTTCTTACATGAAAGCAAAACCTGCTCAGAGAGAACATCGCCAGCGAAAATGCAATTACCTAAGCATAATGAACCCAGGGGAGGCTGCTTTGTGAAATACAGAATCAAGACAGTCGTCAGGCAGCTCAAAAGAAACCAGAGGCACTGAGCTTTTCTGGGATAAGTAACTGCTCAAGTTACACAAACAAAACACCCCCAAAGTCAAGTTTCCTAACCCCTATGAGCCCTTCAAACTAAAAAGAGAAGGAACTGAAGTTACAATACCAAAGTCTCGAATTAGTCAACATCAAGACAGCTGAAAACAGCCAAATTGATGGCACAACAGACACATGAAGAATCAGTCCTCATTACTCTGTTCGGTGGGCCAAACTGCAAAAATAGAAGTCTTTAACAGTGCAGACGATTAACTAGAATGAAATGGGCTGCAGGTTTAGGGTGTGCTAAAATACGTTTGGTTATTTCACTCCACCATGTACTCAAGAGCAGAGCATACACAGGTCCTGCCACCATTAACTACTATTCCACTAGTATTTGTGCCACATGAAATTTTAAATTAATCATCTTATAAACAACTTTCAAGGCTGCAAAATCAGGTGCTGGACAGAAGGAGGCTGGTTTGTGACCCCACCCAGTCCCACCAGCAAGGGGCCGATTCCCCAGCAGCTGACTCGAATCTACCACTCTCACACTACTGAAAAAAGAAAATTTAAATTTAAAATCACAGTACTACTGAGTGAAGTGCTTTACTTTGTAAGCACTCCTATATACCATGAACTACCTTTCTCAACCAAACCATTAAAAAGATGAAGCCAGGAGTGCTTCACATGATCTGTTCTCAATAAAACCATGCAAGCAGCTATTAATGATACTCCTCGTTAATCAACTGTCTATTTAATTACTTAGCAAACATAAACACTCTGTTGCCACACTAATTCATTATTCTGCCTTCTCCATGTGCCTGTTTAAACCAGAAAAAAAAACCTAACAAACAATATAGCAGCAAAACAGCGGCACTGACCAATTTAAGACAAAGCCTCTGATGCCCAGCCATGTTTAGAGGCTTGGAGAGCATTTAGTTATCCTGATGGGAAGAAGTAAGAGTCTGTGGTTACAAAACAAACGTGAGAAAGAAATAATCACTGAATAATTGGTCATTATCTGCATCAATATGACTTTTACTACCACGAAGGTGAACAGTCTTGTGTCATGCTCCACTCAAGACAAATTATGGGGGTTTTTTCCAACGGTCCTTACTACAAACTGGAAATTTAGAAGTGGCAAATTTTCTTAACACATTCAGTAACTACTTATAGGCATCCTTTTAGATATTTGTATCCATATGCTGGGTTTCAAATAAAAAATAAATTCAAACCATTGCCTGTGAAGAAGTAGGGGCATCACCACACCCTGCTTCCTACACGTAAAACAACATCAAGTTTTCACCCCTGGGCCTTGTCCATGCTAGGATATTGCTGTTTAGCTTTTAAACAAGGAGTCAACCCCTGCTAGTGACTTTTACAAACACAAAAGCTAACAACTACCAAAAGTCCAAACCAGAATCCCCTCACACTGCAGTTAGCCATAAAAAACAGATCAGACTCATAGAAAGGAAATTTGCAAAAGCATGTATTAATTTCCTATACATAACACTTTCTGCCAATAAAATAGGATAGTGCTGGATAATACCAACAACATTTTGCCTTCAACAATTACAGAAAGATTAACAAGGTTTCCACTAACAGCCTTAACCTATTCTTTAATACATCAGAGTATCAGTCAACAACATGAAATAAAGTGGAGGTATTTCAAAATAATTTAAACCAGATTAACTCCATCAGAAGTAGGACCTGGGGCTCTATTCTGAATTGAAAACACTGATTTCTGGCACAGATTTATTATAAGACGTACTAATTATTTCTCTCTCTCTCTGTGTGTGTGTTTAAAACACATACATATCTCTGTACTTCACCCTTTTAAACTTGCTCAGTGCTCAAGGTGTAGACACACAGTTAAAACAGAGCAAACATTCAGCAATGAGCTCTCAAAGAAGCTCCCACACAACGCTTCCCCTCGGGTTCAGTTTTGACGCTCAAACCAAACAGAACCAATGCGAGCTACAGCTCCAAACGGCCACAACCTTGATTCCTCTCAGAATAAACAAAACAAAAAAAAAAGAAATCCAATTACAGGATATAATTAAGAAGTGATCGCAACTAGTTAGGTACACCCTCACAACAGGCAAGGAGGCGAGAACGAGCGGAGAACCGTGCATTAAGGGTAAATCCCTGTAACGAGAGTGTCCCAGGGCTTTCCTTCGAAGAGAAGCAGATCCCGGTCTCGCACGGAACTCGTGCAGCTCTGCACTGCCGTTCCCCCCCTCCCAAGAAAGAGGGCAGCGAAAGCTATTTTGGTGGGCCTAGGGAATTAACGAGCTGCTGTCGGTACCCCTCGGGCTGAGTTGGTAAAAGCCCAAAGCGCCAGCCAGGGCAGGACCAACCACAGCGCCAGGCACTGCGGGAATACCACCCACGGGACACGCCACTGGGAAGCGGCCTCAGCAGGTAGCCGGGCCACGGCCTGAGCTGCCGTTCCCCACGCCGACCGGCGCCGGCCCTCGGTCCAGGGTCCGGAGCCGGGGGGATGAAGGGCCACGGACCCACCGGCGGGCTCGGACGGGGCAGAGAGGAAAGGCCTCTAAGGTCAGAGATGGCCCGCAGCGGCGGCCGGAGACGCTTCAGAAGAAGGCAGGGCCCCAGCCCGTTCCCGCTCCCGTTACCGCTGTCCGTGTCTGTGTCCGTGTCCGCGGCCCCGCTCCCACGTGGGCCCGCCACGGCCGCCGCCATCTTTCCCCCGGGTTCACCCAGTTCCGCGCTCCGGCCCGCCCCCCGCGCCACCAACCTGCGTTCCGCCTCCAAAGGTTCCGGGCAGGCGAGCGGCGCTTCCGGGGCGGGGGCGGCGGGGCCGGGGGAGCTGCGGGCTCCGGCCGGGCTGAAATGGGCCCGTAAATAAAGCAAACAGGGCTGCCCCGGCCCCTCCTGCCCCCCAGGCCCTGGCTGCTGCTCCGTCCGGCCAGGGGCAGAGCCTTCGGCTGTGCCAGCTTGCGGGGGCACCCTCGTGGGGTCACCCACGCCCAGGCCCCGATCGTGGCCTCCCGGGCTCCGTGTGCCGGGAAAGCTGCGCTCGCCCGGAGCATGGAAAGTACCCGGGAAGAGCTCCAACACCGCAGAGCTCAGGCTGGGTGTTCGCTTCCACCCTGGGCAGCTGCTGTGGATGGACATGGCAACGATAAAAATAAATTAACGCTGTATATGTGTAGGGTGCCTGGTGCGAAGAGGAATTTGAAGGCTCCACCACATTGCTGGTGTGCCGGGAAAGCTTAGCCACGCTTTCAAACATTGCTTTAAAGCCCAAAAGGAGGGGGCGTAAATGTTTGCAAGCTCCAGTTGATGTACTGAAATCCCCTTCTCTTAGTGGTGATACTTGTTAGTGTTGGCTGGTCAGAAGAGCAGACCGTCCACTGTGTATAGGGAAAAAACATTTCTCCTACCTTAGGTGAGAGAAATCTTAGTAACACTAGTTTTCTGTCACTTCACAACCATTAAACAGACACACAGATTTTAAGACCGGATTGTAACACTCCCAGTCATCCAGTTACTCAATTTGATGCATCTGTAAGAAGTACATCCTGAAAACAGCACTACCTAGAACACCAGAACTGTGAAAGAAGCAAATCTTTGTCAATTTCTTACACAGAAGCAGTCTAAACTAAGCAAGGAAAAATTACTTATAAAGAACTGCTGTTCTTGTAGCAATAAAATATGCTGGGGGGCAGAAGCTCTGGGATTCCTTCGAGCCCTAAAGTAGTGCAGTAGAGATAACCACTGACATTGCCAAGTACATCTGCAGATATGAGTATAGGTAGTAAAAGGGGGAAATTGTTACATGTAATGCACTCCAGTATTTTGCAGGTTTTAAAATCTTCAAAAGGCTGTTTAATTTGTGCACCCTGTATTTTTGTAAATATTTCTTTGGTTGTCACAGCCTTGCACAATAAGTGACCTATGTCTTTGCACTTCGGTCATTCCACATTTTTTCCTCTGTTACGTGGATTGCAGCCAAGATAGCAAATTTCTTTTCCTGTCTCAGTATCAGGTGGGAAAATGGGAAAATTAGTAGTTGGAGAGAGGTCAGAAAATGGAGACAGATATTCTTACATGACTGGGGAAACTGTTTCACAAGGAAAGATTAAAAAGACTGAGTAAGTGTGTCTTTGTTAAGTGCTGGGTAAGGACAAACAGGATTGGACTTCTTGTTTCTATCATAATCTGTGCTGCTGAGCGGTGCTATCTTGGACGAATTTCAGTCTAACTCACTGTCACAAGCAAAGAGAAAAGTTGTGCTGAAAAGCTTGGGCAGTGCTGTGATTTGCAGAGTAACAAGGAAACTATAAGCATTCCCATGATGTTTAATGAAGAGGCCCAAGCATTACAGGAGATGCAGTTCCTAATGTTTTACTCTGTGGAGCTCAAATCCTACCGTGTCTGCCAATAATAAGCAGTAACCATTTGGTCCAGTCTGCTGTGTGATGATAAAGACCCTTTCCATGTGCTTGGCATGATTCATCTCCGAATCACGTTGTGTCAGAAGGGACACTGCTAGGAGAAGGTCATTAAATTGCATAGACAACAAGCTCTCTCAGCACGGCAATTACAGTCCTCATTTCCTAGAACACACACCTTATTGAATGTGTCTCACTCGTGGTAGCCTATTTGTCTTGGAAGTATGTCAAAATCTTCAGATTAAGTCCCGTAATAGGTTCCAATAAATGACGGCGCTGAATCTTCTTCCCTCAGACTGAATTAACAGGTCACATCTCCGAGAGCACGCTTCTCTCCATGAGCATTATCCCAGAGCATTTGTCAGAAAATTTGTTGCCAAACCTCATTTCAAATGACTGTCATTGTCTCCCATCACTCTGGTCTGAATGTTTTCTGTATTGAAATTGTGGTCTGAGGAATGCTGGAGATATAACCAGCCTGCAGAATCTTTCCAAACCAGACAAAGCAGCAGTTACATCCCAGTTTATCATTATGAGCAGTGGCTGAAGAGCAGCAGAGGCACAAGCTGGCGTTCTGTGTGTACAGGTCTGGAGTTAAACCTTGGCTAATGAAACAGTGCACAAAACTTTGATCTGTGGGTGCACCAGGGCCAACATCAGGGAAAAAAACCAACCCAAAATGTAAAAAGGATGGCACAGGGATTTGCAATCCTAATCTTCCTTTCTAAGATTTTAAATGTATTAGGGTTTTTTTGGTGGGGTTTTGTTTTTTTTTTTCTTTGGCTGAAATAAATATCAGCTATACTGGGATACAGCTCAGTTGAAGCAGTTACTGTGTATTCCTCATTACAAAAATAGCAGCAGCAAATTCACAGAATTGTGGAATGGTTTGGAAGGGACCTTAAAGGTCATCCAGTTCCAGCCCCCTGCCAAGGGCAGAGACACCTTCCACTAGACCAGATTGCTCAGAGCCCCATGCAACCTGGCCCTGAACACTGCTGGGAATGGGGCATCCACAGCTTCTCTGGGCAACCGGTGCCAGTGCCTCACCCCCCCTCACAGTAGAGAATTTCTTCCTAATATCTCATCTAAAGCTGCCCTGTGTAATTTTGAAGCCACTGTCCCTTGTCCTATTGCTACATGCCCTTGTGAAAAGTCGCTCTCCGACTTTCTTCTAATGCCTTTTAGGTACTGAGAAGTCCTCTAAGGTCTCCCCAGAGCCTTCTCTTTCCCAGGCTGAATAACCCCCGCTCTCTTGGTCTGTCTTTCTAAGAGACAACAAATAAAGACAAAACTTCCCTTTGGTTTCCTCTTTGGAGTTGTACAACTCCTCTGTCCTGCTGGGTTCTAGAATTACAATGAATTTGTAGATCCCAGCAACAAAGTGACCAACATCTGCATAAGTCTGTTGTCAGTTTGTCTCTAGGAAAGAAGTTTGAAGAATGTTCTTCAAACACAGACTGACAGGGAAATGTGCAGTCTTTGTGAAATGTGCAGGGTTTCTATGAATGAAAACAAGTTCAGAGCAATGTACCTTGTGCTTAAGCAGGGCAGTAAAGGTTTTACACTACCCTTAGCTCTTGTGGGAAAGTACTCCACAGACTTGTCTCATTCTGTGCAAAGGAACTCTTGCCTAGGCAGACAGGATTACCCTTCCTGAAAAAGTGCAGTCGTGCTGTAGTTATCAGCTGTGATCTTCATCCCAGAGTGGAGCCTCTCAATACCCTGGGTGCAGGCCACCAAAAGCCTATAAGACAGGACTCCAGTTTTGACTTAATTGGATGGGCATGGAAGTAAATGTAGAGATCTGCTGCCTCCAGTGGCCTTTGGATCAAGTTCTTCACGCTTAAATTTCAATAGAATAGAAAAGAAAAAGTAATATAATGATGGTAATTACTAATGAAGCCCCTTGTTCTGTGCTAGAAATTCTTGCTGGTATCTGTGAGAATGGAGCACTGTAGCATCCCTCACATGTTGGTGTGCCATTATCCTCAGCTTCCCAAGTGCTGAGCCTGTATTATCCCAAATAAACAGCTTAGTGTTTGTGATCTTTCCAGCTGTGTTTTCTTTTCCAGCTTTCTCCTGTGGCTGCCACCATTCTCTTCCTATTCCTGTTCTGAACAAATTGCCTTGACTCACACATATCCCCCAAATAATTGCCCTTTCTGTTCCAGTGAAGACTGAATTCCAAGCCAGTGTAATAAAGTTTAAAATCTTTGCCACTTTTGTAGGTCATATTCATAGCCTGATTCCTGCACTAAGAGAGATCAATAACACCAGAAGGAGATGAGCATGATAAAGCTCTCCAGTGCCCCAAGATTTAAACATGTTTATTCTCATTTCCATTTCTTTGGTTTAGCTGATGCCATGGTTTCCCCTCAGCTCTGCAGGGTATTTGCAGATGAAGAAAAAAAGCAGTTCATGAGTAAATCACAGAATACCGTGCTGTCATATAATAACTACTGCTCTAATCTTATATTCAATAAAACTCATATAAACTGACATTTAATAAATCATAATAAAGTACCACCTGGTCCTCTGCAAATGTGTTACCTCCTGAAAGTTCTAGTCCAGCTCCCAGCAAGGTCAGGTGGAAACTTTCTATTTCCTTCCATGTGAATTCATTTGATCCCTGAACCTCACAAACACCAGTGCAGTAAATCTGAATGTTTTTAGGAGGGAGACACAGAGTGGTAAATACAACATTTGCAAACCTTTATGCCTGTAGTTTTAAACATAAACATGTTTGCAGACTTAGCTGAATGCTTGTGCAACTGTTAGCTACCTCAGCAATGAAAAACATAGAAAAGACAAGAACTCTTTGTGTACCTAAAAAATCCCCAAGCTCAGAATCAGGGACTGAAAAATGATTGTAAAAAGAAATAATGAAATCTTGCCCATTGAATGCAACAGGATTGCATGTTGTGTGTGCGTGAAGTGATGCTGGGTAATCTTAAATCTATGTTTTCCAAACTTAAAGTAGTTGAGTTTGCAACTATCCCTATTATTTGACACAATTTATTCTGCATGTGGTTGTTGATTATTATATATCAGCTTTCAACCAATACCATGGTGCCATTTGAAAAGCAGCTTCCTGGTTTAAGAGATATGTAAGTTTATGTGTTATGTTGAGGAGCAATTATTATTTTCTCCCTCATCAATATGAGACAATGAAAAAGAGATAAAAGGACTTACTTTACCTAATATGTACCTAAATCTTAAATTCTTCCATGTTTCTGCTTCCCTGACTCCATTAATTCATTTATGCACGCTCAATAATCATTCTTATTCCTATATTTCACAGGAATTAATTATGGTAGTGATGTATTACCTGACATAATCAAGTTCAAAACACGAACCAGTGATGGGAATTTTAGGAATTCATGTCAGATTTTTTTCCATTTTGTCAATACCTGCATCACAGGAGTTGGCTGGAGCTACCACGAGCAAATGAGAGCTTGTGCCCAAAAGTGTGGGTTTATGTCCTGAGTAGGTTTTAAATGTTTAAGGACTTGTCAAGGAGGGCAAGTGGGAGAACAAGATGGTCAATGAACATTGTATCCAAATCTTTAAGGCTTTAGGGATGGGGTTTTTTACGTTTGAATTACTGTTAGCTATGTTCATCACAGCTGATAATTTTAAAGAATTCTCGGTAATCATTAGCAAAGGGAAGAACAAACCTGCATATGTGAAAAATCAGAAAAGCTTAGGTAAGCTCAGAAAGTTGTCTCTTACTCTGTGGGAATCACAGAAGAGATTGTGGCTTGAGCCTGTCTGTAGTAGAGGAAAATCCAAATGCCTAAGACTCAAGTTACAATTAAACCTCCAAGGGCGACAAAGGTGCCAGAACAGCGACTTAGCTTGTAAGCACTGAGGGTTGTGCAGGGACACAAGTTATAAAGCAACAAAATGCAGAGGAAGATAATTCTGTAAGGTGACTAATTGTGAGTCATTTCCTACTGCAGGATAGTTTCAGGGAAGTTTATATATATATTTAGTTGAAAGGTTTATATATTTGTTACCTAAATATTTTTATATTATGCTTAATTATTACCTCAAATAGTAAAATTTTCCAGACCTACTTTGTTCAGTTTTATAACAGTCTTCACAAAACCACTTGAAGCCTCACTGCAGTGATTTCACATTAGCCATAAAAGTCATTATAAAATAGAGGTGCAGAAGGGTTAGCCAAAAACAGTATTGTAACGACAAAGCAAAATCTGTACTGGGCTAATTGAGGAGGATGAGATAATACCCTTGTGCAATGGTGTAAGAGCTAAAGAAAGATCGTGTTAAACTCGCTTAAAATTTTCATAATATATTTTTTTAAACCCTAAGACAGGAAAATTCTGCTTTTTAGCTGAACTTGACCTTTACTTCAAACTTGTTTGCACAAGATCAGCGAGTGCATGAATTCTTGCACTTCATTTAATACCAGATTTTGATACAACTCCCTTCAATACCAGCTGACACATGTTATCCTACACCAAATAGTATAAAACCCCTAAACAATCAAATAAAATCCAGCTTCAAAAAGCTCCTAAATGCCTCTTCAGCAAGACTTACATACCTGTAACCTCTCAGCATATAAAATCTCTTTGAGTTTTCGAAACATGCTTACTAAGCCTATGTGTAATTACCTTGATGAAGCCTGAATACACAAGGTTTGCAGGCACACGAGCTGTTACTGGGATGTGCTACTTGCGCCCAATTGCTGATGAAAAAACATAATTCTCACACCAGCAAATATTTCGTAAAATGATTAAGTTTTAATTTTTTTCCTTCTGACAACTGAAGCACAATGGGAGTTGGTTTACAACTGGTCTCCTGTCATACTCTCAGATTTTCAAGTAATGGTATGTTTTTAGGAACCTGGACTTTGCTAGTAGTAAGGTCACAAGAACACTTTAAACGAAGGAAACTAAACATTGCATTCAAATGTATTGCTGCAAAGTAATTTATTCCTAAAAATCAATTCCTCCTCCACTCCCTTCTCCTCACAGTGAAAATCATCTACAAATCAGTGAATTCAGTTAATACTCCTTCAGCTGAATGAGAACTTGGCCACCAACCATAGTTAAGACTCATTTAAACAAGGTGAGATCTATCAAGAGTCTTGCCAGGCCTGGGATGTATTTAGAGGGACCTAAACTCTTCAGTAAGAAGTGAGTTAGTTTTATGTATGTTTAGGGATGTTGAATTAAAGTTAAAGGAAGAGGTGGCTCTACCAACCAGAAGCCCATTCTGTTGTGGAACTTGCTGGAGAGGTTCATCATCCAACCTGTCTTCATCAAGTTTTCCTGTGTTCTAACAACAAGCACCCTCCCAATTAACATTGGGATTGTTTTTCAAAGTGTTTTACGAGTCTTTCATATTTAATAAAAGACAAGTAAATAAATTCCTGGTTGCCCCAAAGTCAGTAGCAGATCCTTCACTGTGTTCAGGGAAAATAGAATTACGTGCCATATTTTTGTTCCCTGTGCAAAACCCTAATTACTGGTCATTGTTTGTTAATATACACTTCTAGTGATTTACCTTGATGATGGAATTGCTAATGGACAAAACTGTTATAGAAGTACTCTTTCAGCTTTCATCTGAATGCTGACATTAACTAAACTCAAATTGATTTTTTTTTCCTGCAGCCCCGACAGAAATAATTGTTGCAAATGAAATCCCTAATTTTATTTTTTGGTGCAATGAGTTTGGATGTTTGGAATGGATCTTAGGAAATTATTGATATAACATGAAGTCAGAGAAATAAGCTTTACTTTTGATTTCGAAAGTAGTTATTTCCGTAAATGTTCTTGGGTTAGTTGTGAGATTAAGTCCTGTGGAGTAAGTCAGGCTCATGGGGCTGCTCTTTGCCTGAGTGAACCTCCCCACGCTGGCAGGACCTTCATTTGTTCTGCAGGAATGTGGCTGCCTGGGGTCCCATGGTGGCAGCAAGAAAAACGACTTGCCTTTCTAAATAGGGACAAAAAGATTTACCTAAATCTGGGGTTTGTGAAGAGCCAGAGCAGAGGATTTGTGGTGATCTTAACCAATCATTGGACGGACTGCAGAGTTTTGTATAAGAGTAACTCTTCAAGTTTCCTGTCTTCATTTCTGGATTTCATTTCTGTCTCTTCAAAAAGGAAAAGGTGGTGGTGGGGTGATGTTGGAGAGAGACTAGAAATGTGGCAGAAGGATATACTTTTATTTGGGGTTGTTTTTGTGGGGTTTTTTGGGGGATTGGTTTGGGGTTTTTTTGTTGAGTTTGGTGGGGTTTTTTGCATTGTTTGGAAATAATCTGGATTCTGTCAACCTGATTTTTCAGATGTGAAGATTCACAGCTCTAGGAAAACCCAAAATAGGATCCGTGTGTCCACAGCTGCTCAAAACCAGACCCAAGGTTTTAGTACTGTTGATAGCAATAAAAGAAACATACCCATGTCTGTCTGAGAAGACAAATGTGAATCCTACATACATGTGTGAGTTTCTAATGAAGCTCTTTCTGCCTTTAGAAGAAAATGTTTCTGTTTATCTTTAATAGAAATCCATTGTGTGTAGCTGTGTAATGGAATCTCTCATTTTTTATTTGCATCTGTTAGCTTTTTATTGCAAATAGGGCTCTAAATCTTACTTTAGAAATGAGTATTGCACTGTATGTCAGTGCATGTGCAAAGGAAGCCATTAATAATGTTCGTTATGAAAACCTGATCATAAGTGTTTTTAGTCCATTAGCCATTCAGTTTTATTTATGTCCTCTTTCAGGAAGAATTTGAAGCCAGAATTCAAAAGATGAAGTTTGGAAGAGGAGCCATACATGAGGTCATAAAAAGCTGTCACTTTCAGGATGCTAGAAAATTCTTTTCTTTCTGCAAGGTTTTCAATAACCTTTAGAAAGACAAATGAGTATTCATCATGCAGTGCTTTGCCATCATTAAATTACAGTGCTTTTAGGAAACAAAACTCTGGTGAAGCAAGCCAAAGTAATCTGCTAATTTCACAAAATTAGAATCTATCACACTTCCTTGGGCTGTTTAAATGTACTGCAGGTAGCAGCTCTCAGGGTCTTAGTCCCTTCCTCTCAAGGCTTAGATGATGTAACTTTATTCTTGACTATTTGTCCTGACTGCCAAAGTGTGTAGCTTTGTGATCTCTTTTAGGATAGAAAACTTTTGAAATGGAATTCTGGAAAATGGGTAGCCGACTTCCCATCTTCGTGGACTTACTCCAACTGATCTGTCTTTTTTTATATGTATTACTGAAAAATAAATTAGGCCTTAGCTTTAAAATGTCCTGTGGTCCTATTTACAGAAGACACCCTCAGGAACAAAATTTTGTACTAAAAAAATCCTCATGAGCTGGGTGAAAGCATAATCATATTGAAAAAGGAAAAGACTTTTTCTTTCTCAAATAACCATTCAATTTCTCTTGCATTTCCTTTCTTTCTGAAATACTGTGGCAATTGCATGAGTTATAAATATAAAACCATAGTTGCTATTTTATCAGAAAGTGAAATCACCTTGTGCCTTTGAGCTTGGGAAAAAAAAAAAAAATGTTTCTTATGACTTCCTTGGAATATAGTTACTGTCAGCTCCAGAGATTTCTCATGTATGTTTACTGTTTTAATGTATCCCTGAAGCTATGACTTGATCCTGTTGCATTTAGAAGTTGTGTTTGGGATTTGAAATGTCAGCAGAGGAGCTGCTCTCGATGCATCACCACTGCCATAGGTAGCAGTGGCTGTGGCAGCCACTTTCAGGAGCTGCTGCTGTTCGTATTTCACCAAAGCCTCTGGAAGAGACGCTGTGTGAGAAATAGGGCAGCGTAAAAAAGGAATGATCCCGGCTAATCTGTCTTCATCTTTGGTTAACATAGTACGAGGCAAGCTGATTGTGTGTGATACAAATTATTCCATGATGTATAGGGAGAGTTTTCTTCCAGTGATTTGCATTAAAATACAGTTGTTAACCTGATGTGATAATTTGGCATTCAGTGGTTTTCGATCGCCTGACGCCGAAACCCTGAAAGGTTTTTGCATGAAGAATAGGTCGCTAACTTCTGAATTAATTTCTGTAGGAGACAATATGGATGCAATGTTTTTAAAGCTTAATTTAGATTCAAATTAATGTGAAGACAAGCTCCTTGAGTCACCTAGTCTTTCTCTGTGGAATCATTTCTAATTGAATGTTAAGATCAAAGTTTAAGTTTATAAGAAAGAAAAACAAGTGCAGATAAATAGTTATTATCTGACATCCTTATGAAAATTCATGACCTGCCGCTTTATCAGAGACCTTTTAAGAATTCTAATTGTGAAGTATGCATAACTATTAAATGGCTAGAGCGCTTCAGTCTCTTGATAAGAAGCGAGTTAAATAATTGTCCTGTTTAACTTGTGCTTGTTAACCTTTAAGGTCAACTAGTTTGAACATACGTTTAATGAAATCCTGGAGCCAGAATTTATGATACTGCTGCTGAATGTTAAATTGGACAATTTACATAAGCAGGACATTAACCTTCTGAGCACTAAATAGCATTTTAGCACTTAGCCGCTGGGGACAATAAGGGACATGTTCTATATATTTGTGATTAGCTTGCCTGGAAACTCTCATGATGACCAATTGGCCTACCAAGTTTAGCAGCATAATTAAATGAATGGACTCAGCCTAAGTAAATTATCAGTGCTGTGTACAGTATATCATTATAGTCCTAAGGAAAAAAAAAGATATGAATAATTTAATATTACATTACTAATTTATCAATGCTAAGTGACTGTGAGGAGGCTCTTTGTAATTCGTTGTTTTAAATTTGATATTTGATTTACTGCTGGTGTGATTAAACTTGATCCTACTTCATTTCTTTATCAGAAATTTATGGTAAGAGTAGACTTTTTTCTCAGGGTAATGGATGTTTTTTTCACTTTCTTCAGCTTTAACGATAGCAGCAAATACAAAGTATTACATATTGCCAAACTTGTAATTAAGCAATTTGTCATAACAAGACATTTGTGTCATCTTTTGGCTGGCAGATCTTGTAGCAGATAAGGGCAGCAGACCTGGAATTGTCAGTGCTCCGAGCTGCAGGAGCAGAGTGATAGCAGCAGTAGCAGCTTAGGGTGTACTTTTCTCCCTGAGCTGAAAGATGGAGCGAGATATCCACGCTCTGCCCACCGAGCTACTCTCTCGGGGCAGATCAAGGCCATGGATTGCAAACCAGCAATGTGGATTTTTTGGGATAGGTGCTCTACCTATTAGAACAATTGCAAATTTTTTGGGATGGTGCCTCTTCTCTGTCTTGTGTTGGGTGGTGCTGCACAAACATGAATAAGGACATGTTTTGAAGAACAAGGTGGGACCTGAGCTATTTGCTCAGGTGTTTGTTGGCTGTGAGATGCCTCCAGGTGGGTGTTAACCTGTGGTCACTGCTCCACTGCTGTTCAGGCCCACACCTGCAGGCAGGATCCACCCTGGCCAGCTGACTCGTATGCAGGTGCTGCATTTCCAGCCCAGCTCATCGCCTCTGCTCCAAAGGTTACCCTTGGTCAGCAGAGATAGGAATGGGACTTGTGTTCCAGGAACTGGAGCCAAGGAGGACAGGGTGGAGCTGACTGCCTTTTCTGACGAGTTGCCTGCAGTGCCTGTGGACTGGAAAGTGCAGGATTTGCAGATATTGCTGCCCAAAGGCATTGCCACTGGTAAAGTGCTTGTGTTACAGTCTTAAAAAAAAGACGCTGACTTATGGCACTCTTCACTGAACAAAAGAATCAAGACAGTGATGGGCATCTAGTAAATTAATAACTCATGGATATTTCAACACAGAGAGAAAATAGCCCCAAGATCCAGCAATGGAACTGCACAATAAAACTGTCAGGAAGATGTGATGGCATTGCTGTCCTTCCCTTATGGGATGGAGCGAGGGACGCTGCCAAGCTCTGTTCTGTGTGCCCTGTGGAGTTTGCTGAGGGTGCTGGAGAGGCTGAGCAGTACCAGCAAGCTCAGGCTGTGTGCATGTTGGTGCTGTTGGGGAAGAAGCACTCAAAACCAGATTTTCTGGCACCCCAGTGTCCTACTTCAACTTCTGCACTGACCGGTTTGTTCCTCTGTAGAGAAAGAATGGCAGTATTGAGTATGAACTTAGTCACCCTGTTCATGTGCCAGAGGAGTGTCACTTTGACCCACTGGTGAATTCTCTGCTGACTGTGATGTCTGTGATGTGGTTGCTTAGAGCATGGTGCTAATTATGCCAAGGTTGTGGGTTTGATCCCAGTACGAGCCATTCACTTAAGAGCTGGACTTGATGATTCTCATGGGTCCTTTCCAGCTCATGACACTCTGTGGTTCTCTGGACTTTCAGAGCCTACATGGATTAGATCTTTGTGCTCATTCAGATGCACTCACTTTCCTAGCATCATCTGTTGTGCCTGAGAAGGTCATGGGGTGTGAGAGAAAACACAATATAGTTCATAATCCATGGATATCCCTAAATACTGCCTCATCAAGGAAGAGAAGTGGTTTAGGTTCATGTATGCTCTGAAGCTGCCTTCTGTCATCCAGAAGTAAATGAGAGTGCAGTCAGTGTTGTAACTTTCCCTCCTTTTTACGTAATTTTGGCAACGCATGAGATGGACCTGAAAAAAGCTGCTTTTCATTACAGAGGATCAGACTGGTTTCTTAAGTCCTTCTAATTCCAAGTATTTTTGCTAGAAGGGAAAAGGGAGAAAACCTATGAACTCTGATCTCTGAAAGAGCACCTCTCTTTATAATTGTAGTTCTGGTTTCTGTAAGGGGTCAAGTATTCACTGGCAGGAACAAATTTACAAGATTCCTGCCTATTTCCCCTGGAAACCAGTTGAAATTATTCCTGAAGATAGTGACTAGTTAGGAAAGTTTTGTGCTTTTAAAACAAACGAATCCCTATGTTTTCAAGAAGGTAGACAATTACTTCTCTTGGTATTTTGGCTGCTAGGGCTCTTAGCCTTTTCCTGGCTAGCCAATGCATTTTAAGTCTCACTCACTGATTACACCATAGTCAGAAACGATTAATAATAAAATAGCAGAACAGGAAAAATACTTAAAGCCATCAATAGATTTATTAATATGCCTGATCATATTATCCTGAGAATTATTCAAGGTGTCATCTTGTAGTATGTACCAAATGTAGACATTTGGTAGACCTAAGAACCAATTAAGAAGGGGTGTTTTCAGAAGCTGGTTTGTCTGAAAACTCTTTGAATTGCTGATTTTTACATGTAGACAACCTTGGGTGGCCCAAGTTCAGGGCCTCACTATGGCAGAGTAGTTTATGTAATGTTGAGCCAGTCACTGAGTTTGAATGCACCAGCTTCTGAGCTCAAGTTCTGCCCTACACAAAGTGTAGGTGATAGCATTGCCTCTCCTTCAAGTAATTCTGTGACCATGAATACACCAGGACTGTGAGCTACTCACAGCCATGAAAACGGTGCAAGTAATTCCCCTTTCCAATAAATAGTAAAACTCAATGGAAAAAAAAGTTAACTTTTTGTGACAGAAAGGTTTCAGCTTGCTGCATAATAAATACACTTGCATCTGAGTTGAGGGAAAAAAGGAAGAGACAAAGTCATGCACCAGCCCTTTTTAGCCCCAGAGACTCAGACTCTTAAGAAAGATACATTATCAGTGCAGCACACATCTATTTTTCCACTCTACTTTTGTGGCATCAGTGCTTTCAATCAGCCATCACTGGGATTGCAAGGTGCAAGGGTCCTCAGAAACAATTTTAAGCGATCTCCTACATATATGAGAATCACTTTTTCCCTCCCTTCTTCCTTCTTCTGGATATTTGTCATTTGAGACATTTCTCCATACATTTTCAGAACAGTTTTGCAAATGCAGTCAAAAGTTCTTGGCTCCCCAGTACTTGCTGTGAAGGAGAGCACATCCCATACGAAGCACCAACACTGCAGCTGGAAAAAGAGGGGGTCATAGGGGAAGGAGTGCAGAGGATTGCTGGCAGAGGAGGACAGAAGCACCTGCCAGCACCAGACCTTCAGTATTTTTATTCTTGTAGGAAGTAACTTGTGTGAAGGGACCAAAATGTGGGTTACTCTACTCTATTAAGGTTGTCCTTGATACTGTGCCTGTGTTGTTCTGTGTATCTGCTGCTTCATAGAGCCAGGGGTGTTGGTTTGTCAGCGGCAGGGAGGTGACAGGGACACTCAGCATGAGATTACAGCAGTTATGCTACTCCCCAGGTGTTACCCAAGTAGTGCTTTTTATTCTCATCAGTCATATTTACCAGTCTGAAATGCTGAAGAGACTGGGGAGGGCTGTTCACTGGTGTCAAAACTTGGGATTTTTCATTTAGTGATCATGGACAATAGGGTTACCTCGGTAAGATTTAAGTCTTGTTTTAATAAGGAACAGGTGAAAGAAGTGGTGACTTCAGGTAGTACAGCCAGTACAGATGGAAAAAATTAAGGCGATTGTAGCCCTCAGCAGCAGACCAGCACAAATCCAAATGGGAAAAGATTAATCTCTTAAAAGACTCAGTGGTTATCTATCACTTAACCTCATCAGCTTTACTCATGGCAAGATTCATTTATGCCTCTTTTGTTTCTCTTCTTTTCATATTGTTCAAATTCAATATAATCCGACAGCTATGTGGTTTTGGGGTCTGATTCTCGTTCAAGTGAATTCAGCCTGTCAATTTTTCAGTAAGCCTGCAAAATCTCCTGCTGCCCCTCTGTCCTCTACCACAGTCTTATTTTAGGATGCTTATCTTGTTTCCACTACACTGGAAAACTTGTGTTTGGGTTTAGTTGTCCTTTTTTCCCCCCTCCATCAAGAAGAGTTTTAATTCTTCTGAAGCGAACAGTCCCTGCTGGGGAAGTAAACTCACAGACTGTGACCATTGCACCAGGTGATACCAAGGAACAACAGAATAAAATGCACGCACACAAACACTGAATGTACAACCTGATTAAACAGAAAGGCAGACTTTTCCTTCAGTGGACCACTTCCCATCCGTCATGGTGCAACCTGTTTTGCTTAAATCGTATACTACTTGCACGTATTTAACCCTCCTAGTTTTAAAAATGCAGCGGATACATTAGTTGAGTGCATCGGGCAAGAGACTTTCATCACGTCTTTAAAACTGCCTGCACTGATTTACACCTACAGGAAGCTGCACGTTTAAAATTACTGGCATTGTTTTGTCTTTGCTTTCATCTGCATTTTGGCCTCCCTGAGTCTCTCCTTAGTTTAATGATGTCATCAGTTTGTTAAGTATCCCCCAGCTTCTATTTAAGCATGCTAATAGCAGTATATATGCAGAAACTGATATACATGAGGAGTTTTGTGTCACTTGAAGCCACAGAATTTGTCTCTGCGTCCTTACTCTTCCTTTTACATTTTCTGCTTAGTAAAAGGTTGTATATACTATTGCTAGTCAACAGCTCTATGGAATTATATATTTTAAACAAGCTTAAAAAAATTATAGTCTTGAAGAATCCCTGAAATGAAATAATTGATGTAGCACTCCGGCAGGCTGAGCAGATTTGAATGTTTTTTCAGCCTGGCTGTAGCTGTAAGACATCTTCCCACAGAACAACTGTTATCTTTTAAGAAAAGAGAAAGACATTTCTCTGGCTTGTTTTCCATACAGACATTTGTAAATATAATCCCTTCTGTTGCTTTGGTAAGTCAATCACACTAACAGGTACCAGTTATTCAGTGACTGCCTTGGGCTAAAAAGAGCAAATGACAAAAACACTTTTAGGTTGTCATGTGTTAATGCAAAATGCCCCCAGACCCCAGTGCTTATTCATCTTCATCTAGTTGACTAATGCTTTTCCCATGTTGTTACATGTTGGTAAATTAAAGAAGCCTTCCAGACAGTTCTGTCAACAGTTTACTGAAATGTACCTCATTAGTGAGGTTGAGCTGTCACATGAGTGTAATTTAATCCCATTGAATTATCACTCAAAAATGCTTGAATACCAGGCCTTTATACAGTGAGAAAGAAGGTTTTCTAGGAATACTGTCAGGCTGTAAATTGATTAGATGTGAAGCATGAGAAGGAAAAACCCCAGAGTTTTTTTTATACTTGCAGTAAGACTTGTGACAGCTCTTTCCCTGCATCTTGCATTTTAGAGACCTGCACAGAGCCAGGTGCATTTCTTTTGAGCATTTGTTTTTTGTACTCATTGTTAATCTGAGAGATTGAGTGCCATGCTTAGGATGGAATTTTTTTTTTTTTTTCACTGAAGCAGAAAGGAGAGCGGGGTGGGGGGGGAAGGTAAGGAACTAAAAGGATAGGGGTGGATTTCAGTTGATGTCACAGTAAATCACGCATGTTTAATCCTCCTTTTAGAGAACACTAGGCATTTGGAAATCTTTGGAATTGGTTCTGTGTTATTTGACCAATAGACATATAATTTAATCCATGAAGTGTAGGATCTGGCTCTGTACCTGTCTCTGGGGGGTCTTTAAGCAGGATCTGTCCCTACTGAGACCAGAGAAATGGGCCCCATCTGCAGACTGAGTGTGACATTCTTGGGAAAGCCCAGAACCAGCATTTGTCTGAAAAATTTGTTTGTTGATATCGAGCATTTCCTAGACTTAGCATTTTAATGATGCTCTTCTTAGAATTGGTTTGAGAGGACTCAGGGAAGAATTTAATGAGAGACAAGGGTAAGTTCTGCCCAATGATGGGCTTTCCTGGGACGTGGTGGATCATAGTTCACAGGACAGCTGCACTTCCTACACCCTAACTATATGCTCAAAACACTAGATGAGCAGATCTATAGCAGAAACTGCAAAAAAATCATGGATATTTCACAGGAATGGTTTTTAAATGTAGTGCAACAGGGTAATGATTTCTCATTCACCCCAGCAGTCCCTGCCAAGCAAAGAAGTGGCACAGTGGACAAATATACACGCAGATCCCACACTTCATCCACTGTTGATGCAGAGGGAGGGTGAATGGAGAGGTGTCCCGGCAGCTCGCCTTGCTGGAGAACATCCCACAAGACTTGAGCCACAGTGCAGGAAAGCTCCCTGACACACAGTCCTCTCCCCACTGAAGGTCACTGGGGAGTCTCTGTGGAGCACATCCTCTGTGCTTGGGGCCAGCCCTACCCAGTTTCCTCTCCTGGTAGGTATGCTGCCTTTACATATTTAATGAGGTTTTATGGGTTTAGGCGTTGTAAATTATATTCGCTTTCTCAGACCTCTAAGACCTTCCTCCACCTACCCTCCCTTACCTGTCAAGTTTCACTGGATATGCTTTAAATTCTGGAGAGGAGAATACTGACTTTGCATAACATAAATGAAAGAGCCAGAAAGCATTACATTTTCGTACAAATTACATGAAACCCCCAAGATTGTGCCCTTGAGGGGAGACAGCAAAGCAGCAAGTGTGCAGAGAAACAACAGCTTTGGGTTTTGGGGTTGTGTGGGCAGGGAGTACCATTTCATGTGCTTCACATAAGGAAAGGAAAGCTCGTGTGCTTTGCAGGTCGTAGTTGTCAGGCAGAGCCGGATTTAACTTGGTTTTGTAAAAGCAGGAATCCTTGCTGTTGTCCTACACAGGAAAAGCTGTACATGTCTGTGGGAAGTTTAGATATATAGATATAGATAGATATAGATATATATATAAATGCAGCAATTTCTATTTTGGCCTTCTGCACTGGTAATTCCTCAGTGGAGCAAATGTTCCCTTCCACTGGACACATCCAACTTTTCATCTGCAGCAGGGGCTGCTACAGGCAAAGAATTTTCAGTAATGAAAGTTTGGTGTTGCATCTTGTTTGTGTGGCTGAGCACAGCAGCTGAGCTCAGTAGACTCCTACTGCAAATATGTAACCTGTATGGAAAGCTTTCCTCTTTGGAGTTACCATTGGAGGTAAAGACATATTAAGACTGGTCAATGGGGTTATCAGCAGAAAGTTAATCACTTCCTTGATGCTCCTGAGTCATTATTGCCACAAAGGCAGTCAACTTTGGTCTCTCATCACTCTGTATGAGACAAATGTCTAATCAAAATATGCCTAATAATTTAAAACACTTACAAATGATCAACTTCTTTACTATGTTGAACACTAAGCCAGGAATAAAACAAAAGGATCACGTGTTTTCTGGCACAGACCAAAGCATATGCTGGAAGAGTATATTGCTCTGTTGTCTCAGGTCTTGAGGCTTTGCATTCAGGAACAAATTGTGCACTTAATTCTGAGTTCTTACACAGAATGGTAGAAAAAGTAATATGAATTTAAATATGAATCCTCATGGGTAAACTCGTTTTTGTTTGGAAATAAAGTAGTATTCAGTAGAATGTATCCACTTAGTTTGAAGAGAAAAAGTAATTTTGGGGTTAAATGGAGTCATTCCAAGAAAGCACATCCTGATTCCTATTTTCATGGTGATCCTTTAACTCATAGAAGCTCTTATGGCCACTAGGGGCTGAACCAGAACTTCATATAGAAGGGATGCTCTGTTTTTCAGGTGACTTTGGAGTGTGATGGGACCCTGCTTTCCTGGACATGGCTGAACACCTGCCTGCCCATGGGAAGCAGAGAATTCATTCCTTGCTTTTTCTTTGCTTCTTGTTTGCTTTCCCCATTAAACTGCCTTTAACTCAACCTATGAGTTTTCCAGCTTTTACCCTTCCAATTCCCTCCCTGATCCCACTGGTGGGGGAGTGAGCGAGTGGCTGTGTGGGACTTGAATGCTGTCTCAAGTGGGGTTAAAACACAACAAAAGCTTAATAACCTTATGCTTTCTTGGGTTTGTTTTCATTCTGCCAGAAGCATTACATGCTGTATGTGGAACTCCAAACCAGCAATTGTCTTCTGAACCTGGAACTATCGGTCAGCTGCTTTCTAGCTCTATCCGTAAAACCATTCTCTAAAAGAAAAGCAACACAAATTGCGTAACAGCTTGCCAAAATGTACCTAAAAGAACTGAGAGACTGAAAACCCCTAATCCTCGCTGTTAGTTTCGGAGCTAAAGAATATAGAAATGTAAAAATGCTACCTATTTGTACTATCTTTTCTTGACTTCTCTTCAGGTATTTCAGCTCACAAAAGATGATGCTGAACTAGTGGTGTGACTTTAACTTTTTAAACAGTAAATATTTTTAAAACTATTATCTCAAACTTTTATTGGTCAAATCATGTATCTTTCTGAAAATAAAAGTCTTCTTCATTGTCTACTTTGTCCTTATAGTTGTGTGTTTTCTGTTTCTTTGGGTTCCAAATGAAGAATAAAACTATATGTATAGTTTCACTGGACTTCTCTTTCATCAGTAAGTATATCAAGTTCATACTGGCTTTCACCACCTTCTACTTCCTAAAGAAAAAACATAAGCAAATGTAAGTGTTGTAAGAGTAGGAAGAGGATATTTCTATCCGTAGAAAATGAGGTGGGAAACCAGATACTCTTCTGCAAATGATGGGGTACCAATCTTCAAAGATTACGTTTTTTTTTAAAATTCATATGGGTTTTGGAGGTAAAAGTGGAATCCTAGTAGCTTTATTTTCTGTTTCAAATTCTCTTGGAATTGGAATAAACTACCTCTTATATTTGGACACTTCAATCCTCACAGAAAGGCCACTGAAGTCAAAGGAAAAATTCATTTACCCCATGATATTTTGCATCAAGCTTTTGTATGGAAGCATCTCGTCTTCCTTTTTTTTTATTTATAAGTGTTGTACTTCTGATCATTGCTGGCACAGTGCTATTAGTATCCTTTCTCTTACAAATAGTTAGTTTGCCAATTCTTAATCGTGGGATGATAACTTCACATGCAGAGCTTTGGGTTTTGTTTTTGTGGGTGGTTTTAAATAATAATTAGAAATAAAGTTTTGAATATTTGAAGTTCTTACAGTTTCTGAGTGCAGTATACTTTGTTTCCAGATCCACTTCGTATTTGCTACTACCTTGCAGGTAGCTTGGAGTTAAAGTATAAGGTGCAGGTCCAAACCTCTTTGTGTCATCAAATACCACGCAGTGATGCTGGAATGTTTATAGTCTTGTTATGTGATTACCCTATGATTTTTACAAAGTTGGATCACTGCCTTTTCTCAGCAAATTACAGCTCTGTTTTATCTTTCTATTGAAGGAGTGCTGGAGAGGTGTTTTTTTTGTTTTAGTTCCTGTTTAGGACATAATTTGATGACAGCAGGAGGCTCACTGTTGTTGAAAGAGGTCATCGTGGTCCCAGTCACAGTTTTGTCCCCTTAGGTCAGCTCTGGGGTTTGTCAGATCCCTGAGTGAGCCAGCTCTGCTGACTGTGCAACCAGAAAACTTCCTCTTTGCCAAGTTAGATGTTCATTGCTGTTATGAACTGACTCTGTAGGGTATAGGGGAGTGTGGGGTCACATGCCCAGGAGAAAGGGAAAAGTTTTATTTCATTGCAACAAGTGGCTGCCTTGGCTTAAGCGTTAATATGGCACCCTTAATACAATACCTTTGGCTTAGCTATAACTGGTGTATTTGAATAAATTGGGTGAAACATGAGCATCGCTGCAGGCAAGCAGAGTTTGCTGAAGTCGGGCTTTTACCCAAGTACCTGCTTGGCTGCATTGCTGGAGGACAGCTTCTGACCTGTATTCACATTGGCTAGTCCTGATGGGCACTGCAAGAGGCACAGAAGGGCTAAAAATTTGTATTTCAGTATGGATTTAGTCCTCAGCCATGGAATCCACTACACTAGGAAGTCCTTTTGTAGTATTCAAAGAGTAGAAATTTGGCATAGTTTCAAAATGGGAGTAAAAAGAGAGAACCTTCTTCTGTTGCCTGAACCTTCTTCACTCACTAGTTCACCTGCAGCATAGATGCATAGCAAAATAATACACTAGGGTATCACCCCATGATGTTAAGATCATAGATTTTTCCCCTGTGAAAAAGCAGAAACTGAATAGCTGGGCACAGAAGTGTAACATAAGAAAAGGGATAGCCATTATTCACAAAGAAAAGTGAGAATATGGAAGCTGATATGCCATGGAATTTTTGCAGAAGGTGGGCATGGTCCCAGAGCAGGCACACGCATGACTGGAAGAGGGGCATTTGCATTTTAAGACAGATTTGCTGCTTGTTTTATTCCCCTGCTTTCAAGTAACAATAGCTTGCAGAGTTAGGTGTTTTAAAAAGGAAGGTTCAACTTCCACAACAAAACCCCCAGAAAACTAAAGTCATCCTGGAAAGGGTAACAGTGTTGGAAGGCATGCTTAAAATGGATTATACTGAAAAAGAAGTCAAGAAATACTAATATTTTTCTTTTTTTTTTTTTGTCCTGACATGCTTGTAGATCTAGTACTTCAGAAAATCCTTGGCCTGTCTTCTTCCCCACCATCATACTTCTGGAGTGGAAGTCTGTACCTGGTTGAAGACAGACTGAGATACTTTTTCTCCCACCCTTCACAAAAGAGTGATGCCAAGGCAACAATGTGAGTGTCATCATCACAGTGAAAAACTGTCTCTTGAAACAACATGTCTGGTACGTATGAGAAGAAACAGTCTCCAAAACCTTTACTTCTTGGTACGTGGCCCCAGTTCCCTGTGGCTTAACAGCCTTTAACTAAAGTGGAGGTGAATTGAAATGTTGGTATTTTACATGCTCTCCATTTGCCTTTGTCAGGACTGCCAAGAGCGGATAACCTGGTCTTTTTCCTTTGATCTACTACAATTTCTACTAGAAACATTTCTGTGGTGGTCCTCTGTGGCAACACTTTTGTCTAGGTTGTAAAATGTAAATGCACTATATGGTACTACCTTTGGGCACTTCTAAAGTTTTATCTCATCTCATCTCATGGGTTAGATGCTGCAAGCATCAAGCGAGGTGCAAAGCACCTCTTACCCCTTTACAGATACCATGTATGGTTAAAGATGCATGCAGGCATCTTTAACACTGAAATGAGGTCTGGCCTACAAAAGCTGGAAGGATGCATGCTGTGAATGTCCATGCAGTGGCATAATGCTGCATGAGACCATCAACAGGAGCTCTCAACAGTTACCAGGAGTCAGACTGGCCGGCGTAAACAAAACAAAACAAAACCAAACCTACAGCCAAGATCTACCAAAAAACCCCAATAAGCCACAAAAATAAAGCCCAGCATTTTGCACTGACTAGCAGCCTGCCAGGAAGCAGGAGGAGCAGGCTGCTTCCCAAGGGCTGATGACACCAGAGGCAGTGGTAACACAGAGCTAGAAGCTCAGGCAGTACCTGAACAAGGAGCAGATCGATTGCTACAGCAGCAGTCAGGGTCAGCCAAGAGCCCACGTAGGCTGGTGGTCACAAATTCCAGGGAGACGCCAGGCCAATGTACCACCAAGGCACAAAGGCAGGAACCTCTGCATGAGAGGCTGCTCAGGGCACTGGTGATGCGCTCCTGGCCCTGACACAAACACCTGCCCTGACTCTATAGATTTGTGGTGTCTTGTGCCAAACCAAGGTGTTAAACTGTGTGGATGTCAGTGGCGAGAAGGGCACTGGTGCATGCCTGCCCTGGCACAGGAGACGTGGGAAGAGCAGGGAGAAGCAGACCTCTACTCCCTGTGGCATCTCAGCTGAGTCTGTACGCAGAGTAACTTGTAGATTTTCCTAATTTACATCTAGACAGGGACTAAGGCAGTTTCAAAGTGAAGAGGGCATAACCACAATCCTGATGGCCTCCCACTTTTACTTTATCAAATAGATCTTGGAAAAGAAAAGAACCTGTCCTTCCTACTTCTAAAGGGCAGGTTTAAAAAGGCTCTGGCTTTTACTTTGTCACCACTGGGTTGAATAGATGCTGAGGAAAGGCTGGTTTTTTCCAGCAGGGTCTTAGCCATGAGAAATCTTTCAAAGACTTGGAAACAAGGCAGTAGAGTTTAAAAGACACCACTTTTCAGTTCTTCATTGGGTTTGCTCTTGTTTTTTCTCCTTCATTTTTATGCCCATGAAAAGTGCTAGGCTGACAGACTTGGAGATGAACTTCCCTCTTTATCCAGCTGTCCTGACAATGTTCTTCTTCCCTGAGGGACCACTTTTAAGGGGACTGGATGGTAGGTTGATTCCTACATTATGCGTCTCTGCCAGTAACTAACTGCCTGTGAGGAGATGACCTAGTTCTGGCTGTGAAGGTGATGGGATTTTGGCAGGCCAAACTCCTGGCCGCAAGAATTTGAGCTTTTAATAATTACCTTAATCTGTAGAAAAGATGTTTCTTTGGTTTAAGTATGAAGAGAAATCTATATGCACACAGACATAAAACATATATATATATTCTTAAATGCCATGTACTTGCTTTGCCTTACAGTACTATTTGATCTGTGGGCACAGCCCATGGAATTATTATCTTTACAGCTATTTTGCAGTCATGACACTGTTATTACCATGCAGGAATGGGAAAAATATTATCTTTTTTTTTGTGTCAGTTTTCATTAAATTGCTAACATTTTTATACCAAATAAAGAGTGGAAACTGTCATCCACTTCACGCTTTTTTATCATTGCTAGGTGAACATGAGGGGGTTTTTTTACAGATACTGAACTGTGAAAAAATGATTTTTAAAAGGATAAACAATTTCTGTATAAAATACAGTACATTAATCCTGCTGCAGCTTAATGTAACTACCTGAATTTGATCATTTCTTTAAATCCTGAAATCAGTTGGTTCTGAGTTACTTTTCAATGACATTTAACAGTTAGACTTAAAAATACAGAAGAATGCATTATAAGTTTTACCCAAAATGATTATGGCAGTCATTTGAATAAAATACAGATTTTGCAAGCTGTAAAGCATATCATTATACTATATACTGGTCTAACTAAGGTTTGGTTCACAAACTACAGTGCTCTAACCAAGTCATTAAATCTATCTAAAAGGGCCTCATTTGAGAAGCAATAAAATTTTTAATCATTTTATTATTAAAAGAGTGTTTAATATGTAGCTAATTAAATGCCAAAGGCAGGTTATCTGAGTTTAACCTTCAAAAAGAAAATGATGTATCAAAGTCTGCCTCTGGCATCATGGGATAGAAATGTCATCCTCATAATCATTGCGTGACAACTAGCTGGTGGCCTTTTCTAGAGCTATAGTTAAATTACCTGATTAAATTAATAGCCATTTAGATGTTTTAGGAACTGCACAGACCTATACTAAATGAAAATTAGGTCCATTACATTTTCTGAGTGGGCTAGATAGACCCTAAAATAAAACACGTATGCCATTGTCCACATTACTTAGATTAAGCAATTAAAAGCCCTTTCTTAAAAGCTACTAATTTCCCATAGTATGCCACGAACTAGGTTTACACTAATGATCAGAGAGGAAGTTTTTCCTCTACTTTCCCCCACCTTCCTTGTTTATTTTACTATTAAAAAAATCCCTCTCAGATGTACAAACGCTTCTGTGTGTTGCGCTGCAGTGACTTCTCCTGAAGCCTGACGTCCTGGAGAGCAGCAAGGGAGGATGCTGAGTGTTCAGAACCAAGTCCCACGAAAATCATAATGGTCTTCTCTGTTCAAGTTGGAGCCCTTCAGCAGTGGACTTTGTCTCCATGACAGGAGGGGGCCTTGCCGCGCACAGGCGTGTGAAATGACAGGCGAAGAGCAGGAGGCAAAATGCTTGCTCTGCCACATAGAGAACTTTCAGCTATAGGAAAGTTATTTTACGTCTCCAGAAATGATATTTTCCTTGTCTCAATAGTCTGCTTGCAGAGAGAAAGAGAGAAAAAACAACCCATAGGGAGTGAGAGAAAAAACCCTCAAGTGTATTAATTTTGAATAAGGCGACTGGTCTACACAGTTGCTCAGTTTGTACAGTTGCTTTCCCTCATGAAATCCTTCAGGATTACTTGACTTTTCCATACAAAATATAGTTTGTGATAATATCCTTTAGAAATTTGGCTGGGAGAGCTGGGAGACACCTTCACATCATGAGCCAGATTCTGTGGATGGTGTTCAGTGAAGCTGGAGACACTCACATTTCCTTTTGATTCCTGTCTCCAAAACTAATATTGTATGTTGTCCATCAGATTTCCATGTCCCTCTCCCAGTCAGGCAGATTCCAACCACATTTACTGCTAAATGCCAGGTATGTGTTCCCCATATGTGATTGTCCAAGTACATAATATTATCTAAGTGCTTAAAGCAGTTAGAACCATGCTAAAATTTTGATTTAGATATGAATTTTATGGATGCTTACTCCTTAATCCAGATGTAGGTTTTTTTGTACAGCTCTCATCCAGCAAAATGCTCCATAGATGCAGTGGTTTAAATACATTGAATCCCGCTGAGTCCATCAGGACTGTATATACACATTTGACTTGGTATGTACACATTTTTAAAGTATTTTTTGAGTGATGCTATAGATTTCCAAAAATAAAGGAATCAGTTCCAAACCAGGCCCTCACTGAGTGGAGCTGTGTGTTTAGTAGATCGAGTCAGTATGTTCTGTAAGTCAAAAGTGTTCTTCAATCTGGTTAGCATGCGAGATAAAAATGTTTTACACATTAGGCTTTGAAGTGATGCAGTTTTAACTGGATTAGTAAATTTGACTGTGAAGCATGATTTTAAAATCCGAACTGCTTCCTATTTAATAGCTAACTCCAGCAGTGTTTTCAGTTAGTAAAATGAAACATGAGACAATCTTATGGAAAAGAAGATATCATAGAAACACTATGCTTTAATAAAAAAAAAAAACATGCAAAGCATTTCATTTTTCTTTAACAACTAGAAAAGCATTAACACAATATTTATAATATTAATATAATATTTATACTATTATAAATATATAATATATAATTTTTTTTTTCAGTTTTAAATAATGTTTGCATTTTTGTTTCTGGAGTTTTCATTTTTTAATTCTGTTGTGTAAGCAACTGATTTTACCAGTGATGTGTCAATAATATAAAACAGACGTTCCTACAGAAATGTTTAAAATTTGTGATTAATTACATACATCAGGTTGTTAGATGCTGATGCTATTAATAGTTGTTCAAATTACCAGTACCAGATTTATTTGACATTTAAGCTTGAATGAAGTTTAGGGAACTTCCAGGGGAGTAGACTGATTTTTGGGGCAAGCCATAGGAGTGCAAGGACCTCAAAGTCTGGTCTGGTCAAGAAGTGGACTCTTGTTGTGCTGAACCATATTAGATCTGTAGTTAAAAACAATCTATTTAGAGGCACCCTCGGTATTTACAGGAAGTGTCTTTTTGTATCTGTCCCCCAAAACCAAACCAAAACAGCTCCCTAAAATCCCAGTATTTTTTCACAAGTGAATTTGGCTTGCCATGCAAGCACTATTGTTTTGAAGGCTGCTGGAACTGTCATTCAGTAAGTGGGGATGACTGGTGGAAGAGAGTGGCATAGGATAAGGAACAAACTTGGATTGAGAGTGGATCTGTAAAAGAAAGAGTGAATCATTACCTCATGTCAAACTGTCATCCCTTGTTTCCATTTGTTTTGCACCAAAAGTTTGTTGCTGTTACTGATTTTGTTGTTTCTTTTGTGTAAGTATCAATGTTTGTGTTCACTGAATGGCAACATGACCTATACCCTTTAGGTTATCTTCAAGAGTTCCTGAAGCAAAAGAAAATAGTTAATAAGGATGATTAAACAGTGATCAAAGCAAGGGTGGGCTCAGCCAAAGAAAGTGAGCTCCTTGGAGTCTCCCTGCACATCTCTGGGGTCACCCACGAGTGTTGCCTCAGTGTTTGGCTCTGAGCAAGGACACGAATCCTTCTTCAGTACTTGCGGCATAACCCCTCCTTTGTCAGCACAGCTGTTGTTACCTCTCCTTGCAGAAATTTAAATATCTGCATGTTGAAAGGGGCATTAAATAACACCTGATTTTAACAAGCCTTTCCATTTCACGGGAATACTTACGTGCTTTGCAGCATTTCCCCGTCAAACAAGAAAAGGAGGCATTTGTTTTCCCAGCATAGCCATGCCCATCTCCATGGTGGAGCCAAGTGTGAAGAGAGGTGATGTGTCTGCCTAAACTAGCTGGGTTAGGCACTCAAGCAATGCTTTTAAGTGGGCAACATGGAATTCACATAGCTAGGATTTGGCAGCGGTGCTGCCCCTGTCTGATTTGTTGGGCTCATCTAATGTTTTAGGTCTTAGAGGAGACAGAGCTGCTGGATAGGGTAGCAATATCGGGAATAGTTTCAGTTTTGAGCTTTTAGAACCCTGGTAGGTGAGTTAGAGTTTTTTTCCATACTGAGCAGTGGATTTATGCTGATAACCCATATATTCACATCTGCATGAGCTGCTTGCATAAGTGTTGCTCTGTAGGATGTAGGGAGGCGAGAACCACTGAACCGCTCTGGTGTTGCTCCAGGTTCTGAAACACCAGCAGCAAGTTGTGCTAGGCCTAAGAGGAGCTGGGTTTTTGTGATGAAGATTTATTGCACAGAACTAACTGGAACTATAATAAAATAGCAATTTTAAAATTACAAGATTCTTTTGTCTGGAGACCCCAACATGTTTGTGGAATATTGGAGCACTAATCTTAACAGAATTTAAATATTACCCCTGTTTTAGTGCCTTTCCTAGCATTGCTAATGCATGGGCTGAGGCATAGAAACAAATCATCTTTATATTAAAATATTGAGTCATTTCTAACCCAAACTGTTTAATGGAGACTCAAACACCACAGGCTATACAGGTAGAATCATAGAATGGTTTGGGTTGGAAAGGACCTTAAACATCATCTAGTTCCAATGATCCTGCCATGTTCAGAGACACTTTCCACTAGACCAGGTTGCCCAGAGCCCCATCCAACCTGGCCTTGAACACTCTCAAAGATGGGGCATCCACAACTTCCCTTGGCAACTTGTTCCACTATCTTACTGCCCTCACAGTAAAGAATTTCTTCTGTATATCTAAACTACATTTCCCATCTCTCAGTTTGAAGCCATTCCCTCTTGTCCTATCTCTACAGCTGAAGAGTCCCTCTCCAGCTTCCTTGTAGCCCCCTTCAGATACTGGAAGGTTGCTATAAGGTTTCCACACAACCTTCTCCAGGCTTAGCAGCCCCAACATTCTCAGCCTGTCTTCATAGGGGAGGTACTCCAGTGTCTCAGAGTAAATAAAGACAACAGCCTTGCCCGGGGCTCTTCACTCTCCACATAGGACTGATGTTTTTTCCATGAAGGAAATTAATTTCTTAAAGACACCAGACAAAGGATGAGGAATACAAACCAGTAAGGAAGATATAGAGCTGCTTTTCCTATGCAAGAAAATCAGTCTAGTAAAAAAAAAAAAGGTTCTGAAGAATATCAAACACAGGCCCCAGCTGAAGAAAATGCCAATGGAAAAAAAGTTCTAGCAGTGGAATTGCTTCAGAAATACGTATTTTAGGTGATTTTTCTCCGTTAGTAGGCTGACATTTTCCAAATGTTATGTTCCTGACTTTAAATCTTTCCTTAAAGTCCCCATGTTATGGGGGCAGGGCTCCACCATACCAAAATTATACCAGTGGTACCAGGCTGAAATTTAGATGTCTTTACCGAAGCATCCCTTTGAGAACAGCTGAATCTCTGTTCAGGAGGCTCATTTTCAAGTGAGACAGGTCAGACTTTTTGCAAAGTGTTTTCCCATATCCTGAACCCTGCATGTCTCTCCAGTTCACAGCACTCCAGTTCACAGCTCCTTTGTGGGGAAGGGAAATGAAGGAAGGAGAGCACAATTTGAGCCTGTATAAAACTAGTTACTAGGCTTTCTCTAGAGCAGTTCCCATCGCCTTCAGTAGCAGTAGAGCTTAAGAATGATAGCAATAATTCAAATAAATTTCTTCAAAAGTTTCTGTCTTTAGTTAAGAAACTTACCCCTGTGCTCCACTGAGTCTTGCCATTCCATTGGCTTCATTGCAGCAGCTCAGTATGAGCTAAGATGACAGAATTGAGCACCAAATCATGCTTCTGGGGAGGAAGATGTGCTTTAAGCTGTAAAATATTAACAGTAAACACAAATCAATGTGTTTTTATGGCTAGATAATGATTTCAATAATGGGATATTGGATTTGATAAGCAATGCGAGCTGCCACAGCTGATGAGTTAAATAGTAGAAAAAAAATGCTCACAGAGAAAGAACAGTGACAGACCTGGTAAAAAACAAATTTTTGAAGAAAAATGGAATGGCAAAGGGTGCAATTTAATGTTTAGAATATGATTGGAGGTCACTTAGTACCAGCAGGGCACTGAAAATGCTCAAATAAAAATGAAAGTGATTTTTTAAGTGTAATTATAGTGATTTTGTCACAGCATCTCATTTTCAAAGCCAATTCATTCTTAACAGAGGCTTGCCTTTTCAGTGCTAGTACTAGTCCAAACTTCCAGATATAACCGATTTTCCCTCTATTATGAGAGGAAAGCAATAAAGAAAAGTCATATACACACAGTTTAGATATGCGTATGTGCTTATTTCTTCCATCCATGTAGTTAGTTATGGATTTACAGTATTACAGCAGAGATCTGAATTTCTCCATGACCTAAGAACAAGATCTCCTAGGTGCTGAGAGCTGACTAAATCCTCCTTTTAAGTCAATAAGCACGGATGGGTTTGCATGTGTGGTCTGGGATGACTGTACACTGTAACCCAGCCATAACCCACAGCCGAGGTGGTCCAGGGTGAGTTCAGGCAAATGTGAGAGCATGGGAGCTCCTGAAAGGGTTCTGAGCTGGCAGCTGCACGTGGTGGGAGCTGTGCCCATATTGGAGATTGAGGCATAGATCTATTTTTTTCCAACTGATGCAGCTTTTTGATGAGCTGTCATTGCACATTAGGTGTCCATCTAGGAATAGAGCCCCTGGAGGTGTTACTGAAAGGTGGGCTGTGCCTCTGGGCTGCTGGTTCCTGGGTTACTGGGGTTTTTCTTCAGGATGCTGGCAATAGGCAGTTTCTTTCACTACTTGACAGAAATAAGCACACTTCATTCCCCACTATAATATTTGAGTATTGAATATAAAACATCCAGACTTCTGAATTTCCTTTTTATCTTTTTTTTTTTTTTTTTTAACCCTGGCTTTGTGGGAAACCAAATCAACTAAGCTCAGAGGCTTCTGAAACCTCCTAGTTTTCTTTGCTGAATCAACTTAGGCAGTACAAAAGTACAGTCACAAAGGGTCTGGAGCTGTTAAGTTTATTTCCATCTTTTACAGTGTTTACAGCTATTTGGGTCTTTGGGGTGAACCCAGTAAAAGTGTTGACCCAGCACTGAAGACCAAGTGTGGATTCAAGCAAAACATGCCACAAATAACTGGCCTTGTGTTTGGATCTACTCTAAAAGGAGTCAGTATTTTTTTCTCTTATATTTAGCCCAATATTTTCCAGTCTTCCATAAAAAGGCTTATTTTGATTTTTGGCACGAAGTTTGGGGGCAGTTTTTGGAAGGCAGTGTTGTTTACCTTAGTTTGAAACCATCAATATCTCATAAAATTTAAATACTTAGGATAAGCTACCTATCTCTTTGCTAATGCAGAATAGTGCTTTGTTTGAATCTGGTTTTGGGTTGGGGGTTTTTGTTACGTTGATTTTAATTTATTTTTTTTTTCTAAAAGCTGCGTAATTTTTTTTTTTTTTAACATGGCATTTGCTGGCTGCCTGCACTTCTCCTTTAAACACTAGCTGGGAGATACAAACGTGCATTACCTTCGCCATTTCTGAACAGTATATTTATCATTTTTATTATTTATGTTTCTGGCTTGCAGTGTGGATGCAAATGTATTAAATGCTGTTAAGACCTGTGTGCTTTAGCATCTGCAGAATATCATCACACCTCCAAGGCTAAGCCTGCAGCTAAAGTGTTTAAGAATTTATATGGCCATTCTTTTTCTCTCTCTGTGGCATTAGAGGGAGGGAAAAAAAAGCAATAATGAAATGCATAACCTACATCCGCAGAAAATATAACTGGTCTATTTATGATTATGATTCACAGTTCAGTCACTAGAAATATACTACAGTTCTGCAGGTTTATGCCTTCAGCGGTTATTTGTTAATGGCAACTCTTGCACACATTTTCCCGCAAGTCTTTTGGATTTCAAGAGAAAATGTGTCCTTCAAACAAGTTATTTCTTTGAGGGATCTTTCTGTAAGTGGGTTCCACTGTGTATTGACTACTCATAATATTTTCTGTTATCATCTTGTCAGGGTTCAATTCATTACTCCATTCATTATTCAATTTGTTGGGCCATGAGCATCTGAATAATTGAAAACTGCAGAAGTATTATAAATTATAGTGTCGCCATGAAATCCCAGTTTTAGGGTTTATGGCTTGACTTTAAGAAATCACTCTCTGTTGAAAGTTGGCATATGAGGTCTCATCTTTAAAGCAGAATCTTATCAGTGTGATGGTTTTTAATATCTCTATCGCTGCACACTTAAGAGCTCGGGTTGCCTGTGTGCATTAAGTTATGCAGTTTTTTAACAGTTTATCTGTTTTTAATTACTGTTGCCATCTCAGTGATGTGGGCTAGGGACAGATAAAGAAATTAATTTATTTTGAGGTTTATAAGCAATTTCCAGCTGTTAATTAAAAATATTTTTTTTCTCCTCTCACAAAATAGAGTTAATATAGTTTCCTGTATTAAAGACAAAATATTTTTGTGGTGTTTTGCAGGTTAAAGATATTCCTATACAGAAAGATGAACTGACATTTAGCTGTTATTTTAACTAAGTACGGTATGCTTTAAATGTGGGTTTTTTTCATTTTATTCTTAGCTCCTGTGTTTTGATTTGGAGTACTATTATATTTCTACTCTCTGGATAAATTGTATCAAATGGCATCATATTTATTTTAAGGCAACAACTATTTAATTCTAAAAATATGAACACCTCATAGACTACATTCTTCTTTTGATTATGTTGTTGAAAGCAGAATTGTGCCAGGGTAGCACGTGCTTCTTGTTTTTTTGAGTTTTTAAACATTGCCTGTCTTTAGGTTATAGACCAAACTTGGGAAGATACGCCAAAATAAGTGAATCTGTCATTAAGGCTACAAAATTATTTGTTGTTTATTCCAACGCTGACTGTGTGTAGCCTCATATGCTTCCTCATCAGTAAATGTCAGGATCATCTGATTTTGCTATTAAATAGAGGAAAGCTTTTAGTCATGCTGTTGGCAAGCTACAAAACAGAAAGAGAGATGTAGTGATGAAGTCTCCTGTATCAGCACTCACATTACCATGTCAGCCGTATTCTTGGGTTTTTGCAGAAGGCAAGAGAAGGATGATTTTCTGTGACAGTGGTCCAGGACTCACTGTCAGCTCCCAGAGCTCGATCCAGCAACCCAAACCTGGATTTGTGACACTCTTTGAGGTATGTTGGCTGTCCTGTGCTCCTACACCTGTTTGTCCAACAGGGTGCAAGGCTCCTTAAATTCTGAGGGATATCAGCCCTCTGTGTGCAGGTGCCTCAGGTCCCTTACAATCCATCTCATGACCCAAGATTTGAAAGGATTTGGCCTTGCCAGGTGCATGCCCTGTGAAGCATCCCTTACACCCTGCCCTTCTTTTGACCAGTTCACCTTTTCATTGTGCTCTGGATCTTCTGTGCTTCTCTGTGCTTGAGGGCTGCTGCAGTATGACAGCGCCTAGAGCTGGCTGCGATTTCTTACCAACAAAATAACTCACCGACAGGAAGCAAAAATGGAATTTCATAACAAGTTTTAGAATCTGACCATCTCCACAAAGCTGAAATGAAAAGCCCCACTTTTGACTCTTCTCAGTGACACCACACAGAAAGAGGCCCCAGGTGGCTGTGGCTGCCAGGGAAGTTCAGCTCATTTGTCTGAGAGCTCTCTGAGCAGTGTTCACAGGGATGGCTCTGTGGGAAGCCCAGCCCTGCCAGCACAGCTGGCCACTGTGTGTTACCTTCACAGCTGTGATGATGCTGCAGCTGCAGGGAAACTGAAAGCCAAGAAATGCAGGGTCTCTCCTGGAAGCAGGGAAATCATCTGGGATCTCAGTGAGGTTTGGGAGAGTCCAGATCCGAGCATGCGTTTACCACTTTCATAATTTGCATTGCTTGCACAAATTATCTTGTGGTTCTAAGGCTTTGTACTAGGCAGGAGTGAGGAATTTTATTGCCTAGGAAAAGGGCTAGAAAATAGGTTTACTGTATCTTTATTTCCTACAGGGGTCTAGAGCTGCTTCTCCATCCTGCAGGAAGTAAACACTAGCGGAATTCATCCCTTTGTGAGTGAAAAACTGCAGCTATTACCACTGCTACTCAAAACTTGGATAATATTTTTGCCAGACTCAGGCAAAAACATCTGTGTTGTGGAAGAGCTGGAAGCAGCAGCTCAGTGTTAGTGTTAAAGTGCCAAGCAGTCTTAATGTGTCTGTTGCGCACGTGCCCACAGGACTGCCAGCAGCTCGACCTCAGTACCGCTGAGGCCAGCTGGAGTTTTGCTCACAGCTTTGTCAGATCCAGGGCTTCACTCCTGTCCTGTCTTCCATGAATCGCTGGAAGAGTAAGGATCAAAAAATGTCTTCAAGGCTAGATAAGATGCGAAAGGCTACCACAAAGAGAGGTGATGTCTGTGTTTTCTTACGGACAGGTGCAAAAAGGCCCAGTAAAGGTGTAATGATGAGATCACATGGAAAACTCACCACACTCTATGCTGTGCTCATTCATAACTAAATCCCTAAATCCATGTGTTGTTATTCAGCTGATTTCTGCAAAATATTTTCAGTGAAAGTGAAGCAGAAGGAAGTCTTAAACCTTTTAGAACCACATATCTGTGTGGTAGAAAAAGGGCAGATTTGTTTCTACCCGTATCTGAAACCCTCGTGGTCATCTTGATGGCATTTTGTTTGGAGATGCAGTTGATGGGCCCAAAAAATCCCAGGGAACATTATCAACACTGTTGATTTTGGAGAAATACTAAAAAAAAAAAAAAAAAGCATGAAGCAGATGGGGGACACAAAGGGACACAAAGACACATGGCATCTGTCTGGTCCCCAAATTCATCTGTTCCATTATTCCTGTGTAACTTGGGATGGTGACACAGCACCGTTAAGGACTTCCAGCATAGCCAAACCCCGGGGGCTGGTTCCTGGTGATGCTCTTTATGTCAAACAGCCACAAAGAGGGGCGAAAGCATGATGTTGGGAGAGGTGGGAAGGAGCATTTGGGCATATGCTAGTGCATTAGGAAAGGGATCAGGACCTAGTTTGCCACTTGGTTCCATGGTGTGGGAGCCATGGGGTAAGTGGAGGAGATGACCTCTTCTGGCAGGGATGTCAGGGTTGCCCAAAGCCCCTGGAAGGCGGCGGCTGTTGAGAGGGAATCTGGCCCCATGGGACCAAAATGAAGTGCTTAGAGAACAAACTCCTGGTGCATAATGGAAGGGGGATGGAGAAATAAAGGGTTTGGATCTGTGGGGATGCAGGTAGGGGCTGCGCTGGTGAGCAAGTGTCAATGCACCGTGGAGCTGGGAGGTGCAGGCAACATCAAAACCAGAGGGGAATGGGAGGAGGGAGGGTGATGAGCAGAGGAGAGGGTAAAAAGGTTAGCAGGGAAGTATGCAACATCCTACTTGCTTTATTTTCTGTCCTGTTATTGACAATCTTATTTTCAGTCATTATTTAATGGGCAGTTAGTCTGAGTAAGAAGACCGATTAGGTGTGGTAAGCACAGTGATTAAAGCAGTGGGGTAAAAAACTGCTTTAGGAAATCTGCCCACTAACACCTTTTTCTTTATATCAAAGGAGGTAATGACATTTTCTAGTAAAGTAAGGGTTTTAATCTGAAAGTTGTTTTTCTTCTTTGCTTTCCACATTGTTAAAAGCACAGGCTTTTCAAAATACAGCAAACAGTTCTCTTACCAAGCTACCACGCTGACAAAGTCTAGCTTGGATTTGCAAATAACTGAGTGGTTTTGAGAGCTAAAAAGCTTTTTATTTATGTTTTAGAGTGAACAACACTGGGTTTGCAGTAAAAACACATTCTCATCTTCAGCAGTGGGGAAGCTGCCTGTTTGCCTCGATACGACTTAGAGAGTAGGATCATATTTAATAAAGAGATATTTAGTTTGCTATCAGAAAAGGATTGCTGAAGAAGATATAAAAGCTGCTTGGATATTTTTATAGAACTTTTGCATAAATCTTGTATCCATAACCTGATCTAGTGACATAAATATTAGCAGCTTGTTTCTATTTCACCTGCTGTAGAACCACTGCTGTCCTACAGCAATAACCAGCAAGGGAATAGAGCTATTTGCTGCTGTCATAAATAAGACAGGGTGTCACAGCTGTTTTCATTTGACTGAGCAGTAATGGAGTTAATTATACTTCCAGTCTCTTTGTTTTTGATCTGTGTTTCCAAAGTCATCTGAGCTTCTTGAATTCTTGCAATTTTTTTAACCCTTTTTTCTACTCATCTGGATTAGACATTTTCTGTAATGTGCAGGTGGTTTCATTGTTCTAATTCTTTCTGGTATTTATACATGCTTTTCTTATTGGTTAGATTTTATTGTTCTATGAAAATCTCTACTGAAAAACAATGTATTTAGTTGTATTGAGCATCATAACAGATAAGAGAGTATGGTCTTTTTGAAGACCAGACACATAGACTTGCTTTTGCTAGAAAACAACCCTGTTTTCATCTCCAGCGATGCAGATAACTTGCTTTAAGAAAAAGAACAACATAATAAAGCTAGGCTTTGATCCAATCAATCATATTGCTGAAAGAATTCATGGAATTAGAGTGTCAAAAGGACCACTAGACTTGCAGAAATAGGGAAAAGATGATTCATATTTAGGAGCACTAGTCCATATAGCTGCTTCACAGCAGCACATCAGGCAGAACTTAAATGCAAGAAGTCCTCTCTGTTGTTGACCCAGCTTTTTCAGTTGCTTGCAATTTTAGTTTTCCTTTCACCCCTATTTTAAGTTTGGGGTTTTTTTAATGCAACAATAGTAGGTAAGAATAAAGGGAAATCTTTGTTTATAGGCAGTAATGGCAATATATTGAATATGGCCAAGTTTTGCTCAAGGAATTTAATAAGTCTGTAGTCACGCAAAGAAATGTAGTTGTTGAAGTGTCTGTGATGGAGGCTCTGAGTCTGAGCCAGCTTTATAAAAGTTACTGGTTTTACAGGAGTCAGACACCAAGCCTGTATGAAAATCACTCTGGACACCTATCTGCATATCTCCATACTTAAAAATAGGCTTTGAGATGTGCCTCCAGTGGTTTGCAAGCAAACAAGTGACAAAATGAAACGTGAGAGCAGCAAGTACTACAAATGTATTTCTCTAGTATTAATAGTCTATAGTTGTTAAGTCTCTGAAATACCCTTGGGATGGAAAGCAAGGAGGAAGCTTCAAGAGTCAGACATAAATAAGGTTGCTAATACACACTTAAAATTTCAATGTTACTTGTAATTTAGCATGACAGAAAACATCATCAGTGATACGTGCCAGCATAAGTGTGTGATAAGTAACCTTGCTCCTAGTGTAGTCGCCTAGTTCTCAAATCCAGTTGCCACACTGTTACTGCAGCGTTGCAAGACTAAGGATTGTGTATGATTTTATCCCATTGTTTGCTCTTTTTGACAAATAAATAATTAACTGAGCAGACAGGATGAGGAGAGACAGATGAGATGAGATGAACTTCCCAGAAGTCCTGCCAAAACGTCCCATCACTAGGATACAGTGGTCATGACACAGAGCTGACAATGTGGAGGAGTGATGCTTCTCCTGTGTGACAGCAAGGAGTCAAAGTTTCCATTTTCTGCTGCCAAAACCTTCAACCACCCCCCACCCCTCACCCCCAAATATGGCTGTGTATGATCATGGAAACTTTCCCTGTTGATGTAAATTCTGGGATGGTGGAAAGACAGTTATGCTTAGCTGAAAGATAGGGAGAAAGTTGGGGGTTGGTTTTGTTTTGGGTTTGGGGTTTTTTTTGAAGGCAGGTAAAATTTAAAATCCAGATTTCATTGTGAGGTGTGTAAAATCTCTACTTTCAGTAATAGATTTAGCCAGACACAGCCTTTATACTACAGAAGGTCAAATCATTCACTCTGAAGTCTTTCAGACTCTGAACCCAGTTTGCATATTGAGCTCTCAGAACTATTTTCAACTACCAAGGGCATCTGAGCATGAAGAACACATTTCTTGATGTCTTTAGTTACAAATTGGCACTCAGATGGGTTGCAGTAGTATGATGGGGGGGGTTTCACATCTTAAATCCGCTCTGTTTATTACCCAGGAAGTTTTGATCAAGTTTATGGTGTTAAAGACTCCAACATATCAACTCCATTGAAGAACAGGACAAGCTATTGTAAATATGAACCATCAAAGCATTAGCCATTTCAATGAAATGAAGCAAATCAATTGTTTTCTATAAAGGTGCCTTTCAGATCTCCTTTTTCAGGTTCTGAGATCCCTTATCAAGTTCAGCATTATTAAATGTTGGACTATGGACTGCAAGAGTAATTTTTTAGGACTTCTAAAGGGTCACTTTGCTGCTAATATGCTTGTCTTTGCATTTATTTTACTTGACCTAAACAAAGTGACTCGCACACACACAAATATACATAAACCAGAATTAATTCTGTTGCATATAATACTTGTTTGAGCCTTAACCCAGCAAAGAATTTGAGGACTTAAAGAAAATCAGAGATGTGTTCAAATGTTATTGTAAGGTGGGATTAGTATTTCCAGTGAAATTATGATGATCCATTATGATGATCTGGTTAGGATCCTTACTGTTTATCTGCAAGAAAAAGCTACTGCTTGCACTGGGGAAATAGAAGATGTTTTCTCTGTGGTGCATCATGTACTCACCTTTGTAGACAGCTACATCTCTAGATCAGTGGGATCATTTCTTTTTCTGGGGCATCCATCAGCTTCTTGAGAGATGCTGCAGAAATGTTGACCTAGTGTTGTCCATATTGGGACAATATCAATGGTTTGTACAAGTCTTCAAAGGGTGGAGAATGCTCCCTTGTTTTCTGTGCTTCCTCTACTGGAGATGGTAATGGAATTAAAAATGGAACTTTGTTTACATTGGATATGCAGCCTTTATCCTTTACGTAACTTTAGGTAATTTCTAAAAAGGAATTTTCCAGTGAAGTGGAATTCCTTAACTTCAAGCATGAGATGCCCATCTCAAAGCACACCTTTACTATACCTTGAAGATTAAATCCCTTCATAGGCTGGGGTCAGTGCTTGTAATCGAAGATGCCTGACATTACTTTAACATATGCTTTCTTTTACATGCCAAAGCCCTGAGCTGACATGTTTCAAAGAAACAAGAGGCTAGACTGAATTATCTTTTTTCAGTAAAAAGTAGAATTTCCTCTCTAAAATTGCATTGGCTTGAGCTCCATTATTCCCAATATACTCTCCAACACCAGTGACAGGTTTAAGATCTGGTATTTGTGGTACTTGAGAACGAAAAACATGGGATTTATACCTCTGGAAAGACTGTATTTCTAGCTTTCTAATGGGACAAACAGAAGTTGCACCTCGCCTAGGAATGTCCAGAGCCATTGCAGGTTAAAGCTCTGATGTATGTTTAAACACAAAAGTTATTTCGTGTCACTTTAAAACATGATTTTAAATAAGAGTTATATCTTTACCAATTTAAAACTGAACCTGGTAGCAATTTAGTAAAATGGATTTTTCTGGACAGAATATCTATTATATCATACAGGCCTACTTTCCAAAGCATGCAGTAAAACAGAGCTTACTGTAAATTGCTTGATTGCTTAACTTTCTTCCCAGACTCAGCTCAGTGGAGTAACAGTGCTATAAAACTGGGCAGAGAGGAGACATTTCTTGCACCTCAGTGACTGAATAATTCCAATTTTCCCACTTTCATGTGAAACTTATCTGCTGTCCAAACTGGCCATCCTATCAACCTGGAGGAAATGGTCAGGAAGGAGAGTGAGCAGGGTCTGTTTTCTCTGGTTTGGTTTTTTGTTTTTTTAGAAAAACAGACTTTGAAAGAGTAAATTCTCTCTGACAGAGTTTTAAACTGTATACTTGAATAGTGAACATTTCTCTAAAAGAGGTAATGGTAATGCTATTCTGACAGTAACGTAAATCTGCCTTTTCCTACAAATTAAAGCTTCAAAAATTATAAATGTATTCTTGCTGCATACTGATATCCTCTTATTCTTCCTCCACATTTTTCCTTTCTCTTTACAACTCCCTAAATTATAAGGGAATTAAAAGTCCATTAGATAGTATACATTAACATATGCTATTATGGTTTTAGCTAGTGAGCGTGGGCAGAAGCTGCTGTGTGATATGATTTTCCATTACTGTCCTTTGAAGGCAAAACATAAAATTGTTTAATACGTTTTGCTATTTAAAAAAAAAAAAAAAAAAA
>VXBT01013448.1:77031-145218 GCA_013400235.1 Oriolus oriolus | reverse complement strand
AAAAAAAAAAAAGAAGTACTAAAATTTTGAACTATGACATGTGGCCTAAAATAAGTAAAGAAAAGATTTATTTCTAAAATATGCTCCACATGAATTCCTGTGTTGAAAAAGGCCAGTTTATCTCATGAAATGTCATGACTAAAGTATCAGAGTTTTCTAAATCACGCTGAAGAATCCTTTTATGGGTGTCTATAGAATACCTTCTACCAAGGAAGTCTGACTCAATTTCTTTTTCAGTAGACACGGTTGCCAAACCCCAAATTAACGATTTTTAGACCAGAAATAACAATTTTTCAATTGTGTTTCTTTTACTTTCTATCTGCCTTGAGTCTGCTAAATAACCTCTAGGAACAGGTGCCTATAGCCTGTGTATTTTTATGTCCTTGACCAAGTTGGTTACCCTTGCTACATCCTTATTTCACCACGTATACAATGGCATAATGCCTCTCTACCTCATGCAATGGAAATTGGACATATATTTAAAAATTGTAAAGTGCACAGAGAGGCTTTGTCTAATTTGTACCGTGTTTAATTGTAAACTACTACAGCTGTGCAAAATATTGTGTGTCCTAATGCTATGTTTTCTACCAGTTTGAAAGATTTTCTCAGATTTAGTGGGAAATACCAGGAATAAATCTTCACAGTCAAAGAAATTTACTTACAGTTGCCTTTTCTACTCCTATTGATAGCAGATTTATATCTGTGACCAGGGAAGTAGTCATCTGAATGCAGTCATGGATGATTTTAAATTAAACATAAAGTTTAAGAAAATTCTGGCTAAATGTCATCAAGATCCATCATACCCAGCTGTCTGAGAGGGTAAAGGGCACTCTGCGAGCTAGATGAAGGGCAAAAGCAGATCCAGAGCCAGCAGAGCTCTGCAGTGTGGCACAGCCAAAGGAGCCATCTGGGGGAAGTGGGGTTTGTCACTCTGAAGCACAGGGGTGGGTGCTCTCCTTGTGTGCCCATCTCCTTCCCTGCCTTCCCTCTGCCTGCACTCCAGGCTGCTGCTGATTTTGCCCGAGCCCTTGCTCCCTAATCTCTGCCTACCAGCAGCTCTATGTGCATCTACTCCTTTCCTCCATCCCATCCAACCATTTCGAAGCATCCAGCATTGTGATGTCCTGAGCAGAGGGTAAATTTTTTTCTCCCCGGAATCCAGCTCTAACTTACAGCATTTGTTTCTGTATTAACCATAAAAGGAAAAAATATTTTTGAAATCAAGGTTTAAGTGTGAATCAAAATTTAATATGTGGAGGACAGGGAATGTATATAGCCATATTGTTTGTATTTTGGGATAAAAATAGCGTTTCCATGAAAAATGAAGTAGTGACCGGAATTCTATTGTTTCCCCTACAACACATACATTAAACAGTCCTAAGTGGATAATGGGAAAGAACAATAATAAGGATAACGATAGGTTACAGAAACAATTAGGTAAGGAATAACACATGACAGGTAATCCAGTCATAAATTTATAGGCATGCTGCTCTCTCCTCAGGAGCCCTGTGAGACACAGGGCCAAAGGCCAAATACATTCCCAAGGAATGTGTACTGAATCACACGCCTGCAGACTGCATGTTATTATTAGAATTGTAAAATGTTATTGCTGATTTTTATATATCACACTGTGTGGTTAATTTAAAAATGTGGCTAGACAATTTATTGTGTGTTTGGGATGGCTATTTCCAATACAATTTTCTTTGATTATTTTAAAATGTGTTGTTAGATTTAATTCTTTTTAAATGCATTTTCAAACCTCAGGAGGACTCTCAATGAGGCTTAAAAAGCTCTTGATACCTCAGCTTTGTTCTAGCATTTTGGCTTCACACTCATCCACTGAACAGTAAATGCTTGTTTTCAGGCTTGTTTTCCCCAATCCAGCAGCCCTTTTGTTAAATGCAACCAGTGCAGTGCCAGTTAAGGAAATGGAGTAAAAACAATTTAAAAGTAGCAGTTAAAAAACAGACACCTTGCTCACCCCTTAACCTGTCTCACCTGCACGAGCTGAAAGGAGCCCTGGATTTTAAACTTCAGACTGGGATGCTTAGATTTCCTGTTGAACGTTGCTGGCAAATGAGGAGTAGGCAAATACATTTCGTGCTACCCAGAGCCAGTAATGAAAGCTTTCAATGTCCAGAAAATGGAGTTTCACAGTATTTTCATGGCTAATAGCTTATTATCCTACTTTTGAATTGCTGCAGGATGTCTGCATCTGAAAAAGTTCTTCTATAAGCAGAAAAGCTGTTTCGGATTACTTAAAGAGGCAGCTCTGATGAATCACTTCAAATATCCCTCCCTAAAAAGACCAGTCCTCTTTCTACTGTTCTAGGGAGTAATTATGAGATATAATAAAATAGCTGTAATATACTGGGTTTGTATGAAATTAAATTAAATAAACTGAAGTCCAAGAGAAAGGCTTCAGGTTCATCTACATTGCACCTATGTAAATCAGGAGAAACCCTGCCAGATGTACTGCAGAAAAATGAGTTTCAGTGTCTGGTGTTTCTCTGAGGGCAAAAGCTCCACTTTCCTCACTCCTGCAGGTCCATGTGATTTTGCTCACTTATCCACCCTTGTTAGTTAGTGCTCCAAATCACAGGTCATGAGGAATTTTGGGTTTGGATATTTTAAAGAAAGATCAAGTATTTAAAGGAACAGATAAAGGTGTGTAGGGTGATTTGGGGAGGGGGAAAATGAAGAACTAAATATTATGAAGAACTTCACTTGACCTGAACCTGCAGCTACTGAGCAGGTAAGGTGTAGGTGGACACGTTTATGGACATCCCTCAGCCTTTGAAGTCCTATGTACTGTAAAAAATATTAGTACAGAATACTGATAGTCATCTTCTTTCTCACCCATCCCTCTTTTTGTTCGCCTATGAATGCATCAGTACACCACACTGTTAACATATGTTGTTAATAAAATGCCAGTTTCAGTTTGATATTTTCAGATTCTCCCTCTATTTCATCTCCTTTAAATTTCTCTCCTTTCCAAACATCTGCTCCATCCGTGGGAGCACGTGGCACAGACATAACCTAGAAAGTACAATGATGGTGTAATTTTGATGCGTTTCTCATATGTTAAGATGATTCCTCGTTATCTAGCTAAAACCAGTTCCACAGGATGATGTATCACCACTTCTCTTTCAGTTGAAGTCCCACTTGTTGTAAGCACTTGAGACTGTGCAAAATGTGGTTGCTCAGTGTAGATATTTCTAAGGTGAAAAACTTCTAAAAATACACGCAGTCCCTTTTTCATGAACCAGCTTCAGTGACGTCTGAGTTGTGATAGCCTGGTGTAAGGATATCTGTTAGCAAAACACTTCAGCTCTGAGAGTTGTCCTGGTGGCTTTGTGGGAGGTAAATAAGATAGAATTTCCCTTCAGAGGAGGGATGGGTGCTCGCAAAACTCCAACTGTAGCTGTTTTTCATGGCAGTTTTCATTTTACCCCCAGAGCTGAAAGGGAAATGTCCTCATTGCATTAGTCACACTGAATAAATTATGGAACAGGTTTTCAAAAGCTCCTAAGTAAAGTGGCTGTATTTTAACATGTATTCAGGTATCAATACTCAATAGCCTTTTCACTGGCGCCTGTGAAAACCTGGATGTGTTTAGGGGTGTTAGGAGCTGAGGCCTTCAAAAAAACTCTGATAGTTCACCCAAGCAGTCCCTTGAGACTTGAAGCAAGATGTTGATTTTGTGTCTAAACTAAGAGCCGCCATCATGAGCTCTCATTCCCTAGCCTGGTTCTCACGATCACAGCAAAATGAGGGTTTGGAATAGTATTCTACAGCATAAGGAGAACCACTGGGAAGGAGGCTTTGCTGAATGCTGGTTCTCTCTCTTACTTTCAGACTCCCAGAATGCTATAAAATGTATTGCCACGCCTCGACGTTCTGCAGAAGTGAAACGCTTTTTGACGGCTGCTGTTGACGGTAAAAGGCTTTGTCCCTCAGCAGCCATAACAAAGCATTTCCAGTGCGAATGGTTCTGAAACTGGAGGGATAACACAGACTTCTGAACAGTTTTGTTTAAAGGTTGTTTGCATGACTTGGAAAGGAGTCCTTTTACACTCCAGAAACAGTAATTTTTCAAAACAAGATGTAGGGCATTAAATGGTTAAGACTGAGTATGTGGGCAGCCAACGTATCTGCCACTTCTAAGAGCAAAAATAGCATGTACCTTATTAAAAGCAGCCTGATAGGGTCAGTAGCCCAGTCTCAGAATACCGCCCAAGAACAATTTCAATTTTAATAGCTTTTACTATGTATTTCATAAGCATGCCCATTGAAATTGAGTCATCAAAGCCTCCCAGTTCCTCCAAGACAGATTTTAGCCCGAGAGCTTGGAGTAATTATCCCACTGGATGTTAGCCTGTGTAGCTATTTCAACCTCGTTCATCATTTCAAACAGCTACATACTCTGCCTGCTAATTTCATCAGATGGATTAGCCTCTCTTACTTGTCTATCTTTTTTTTTTTTATTTCTGGGGGCTGAAATATTGCCTTCTTCTCCTGTTTTAATAAGCTGAGCAGGCATGCACCACTGCACCGCTTCTGCCTCCTATTTCTTTCAGCTCAGAGAATGATCTTCTGGGGGAAGAGCTGGGACTAAATGTGAAGGTGAAAACTTGGCCACTTTTACCTGCAGGCTGGAACCAGCAGCTTTCAACCTAAGTCTGAAAGCACAGTCTTGAGCCCATGTGAGTTTATCTGTCTCTCTGTTCGCAGGGTCTTCTGAGCAGGTCTACTTTTCTGCCTGTCTTCCCTTTCTTTCGTGTGCCAGTGGCTTTTCTGGGCTGTGCATGATACTGTGTGTCTGCTAATGCACATCTTGGAGCAGCCTTAAGTTATCCCAAAAGGGGCTTTATATAGTTCTCAAGTGTAGAAATACAGTGCATCTGAGGCTAGATAACTGAGTGGAGTACATGGAAGTATCTATCTGGTTACTGGTACAGCCTTTTTTTATATCTTCTTTCTAGCTGGTACCTCTGGTACAATGCCCAGGACATTTTATTTGGTGCCCTAATTTTACAGTGCTGTTAAACTTAGAAATAGGTGGTTATAGATAAACAAAAAGTACTGACAAGTAAAATTTTCATGAGTTTCTGATGTGAAACTGTCAGAATAGTGTCTTACTGCATCTGGGACTCAGACTGCATCATCATAGTATCCCAACCTGCATTTTGCAATGTCCTCTGGCAGTGCTACTTTTAGTTTGTCAGGTAGCTTATTTTCGCATTTGGGCACCCTTGTTGAATAGCTGAATGGCCTTAGTATATAGGAGGAGCTGGATTTATCCCTGACTCCTCAGCATCCTCAGCGAAGGCAGTGTCAGCCTTTGTGGAAGAGACAGGAGGCTGCACCCCCAGACACTCCCTGGCTACAGAATTGGGGCCAAGCAGAGCGTCCAAGGAAGCCTGTCTGCTTGCTTGGCTCTCTGGGTGTGCTACAGCACAAGATGGGAGAAGGATGAATCTTTCCTGGAGGGAATAACAAGGGAGGAGAGGGCATTTGCCAGAGGAGATACTCTGCACCATGGATCTATGAGCACACCTAGGGCTAATGTAATTATGGAGAAAATGCTTCATTAGAGTATTTGTCAACAATCTCTGTAGAGGTTAAATAAATCTGTGGTTAGCTGGTGAAGTTTGCTTGGAAAAGATTCTTCCTGGGTTGTCTGGGTAACTAGACAAGAGCCATATCATTTCAGAATGACCTTGGTGTTAGGACACATTGATATTTTAGGCAATGTTCTTTTAATTTTTGCAAATTTGTAACATTAGTTATGGTTCAGTACCAGTATCAAGATCATTAGTATTAAATAAAATACTTTTGGATTCACAGGGCAGTAATTGCAGTAGATTTTTCAACTATTTATCGGTAAGTTTTATTCTACTTGGCCATCATCTCAAAGTTCTTTGGCCAAATCTTATCTTCTCTATGAGTAGAAACATTTCACTATTTTTCATTTCTTTTTCTCAGCTGTGGAAGCCATACCTGTGTCCTCCATAATTTTATTTTATAAAAAGCCAGTCTCCTGGAAAAGCTGCCATGTACATGGAAGTTGCTCTGATGGAATGGAAAGAGCACAAATGACACTAGACCAACCAAACTTCACAACTGTTCTTTAAAACAATTCATGTGGCCATTCTCAAAGGAGACCACAGTTGTAGGGCAAATCTAAAGGGGTGGCTAGGAAACAGCAGTTATTGAAATATCTCAGCCTATTACAATTGCAAAAAACCCACTTTTTCTTAAGACAGGGAAAAGTATTAAGCACCAGTGTTTTCAACTCATTGTTATTCATTAGTAGCAACTCACACAGAAGTTTCCAAGAAATGACCATCAACTAAAAGACAGATAAATTAATATAAAGACAAGAGCTGTTGATTGCTGAGGAGAAAATAAAGAACCCATCAGGAATGCATTCCTATTCCTTAATTCTTTCCCTCCCCCCACCCAGCCCCTCAACCCAACCGAGGCTATTACACACATGAGGACACACATCTTCAATCATTTTATATCCTCCCCAGCACTCTACTAGCTGTGCTTCACCCTCGTGCCTTTCAGCACCACGTATAAACAGCACACATATTCCCCCAGGACAGTGCACAACTCTGTTTCCTCTCTCGACAACGATCACACGTAGCAGCTGCATGCTACAAGCCACGGGCAGAGTCAAGGTCGCCTGTGTGTTCTTAGGACCTCTTCCTTTTGTTCTCCACTGATAATTTCACATTTGGTCTTTGTTGGGTATTACTGTGGTGGCTACTCTTCAGCAAAGTGGAGTTCTCGTGTGGAGAAAATTCCAAAAGAAGAGGAATTTTATATATCTTTCTCTAATTCAAAAATTATGTGCATTTTGCTTCTTTGCGATGACCAAGCTTTTTCTTCTGAAATTCAAATCACTTGCTGAATAACTACACCTATTACATGGTAATAAGTAAAAAGAGTCTCTTGCTTGCTTCCTATCGTGTCCAGTTTGCATAAGCTTTATATTATGCTGCTTCAAATATTATGCTGGAAGCCATATATTCTAAGGATATATAAGGTAAATTTACTTCTGATTGTTCTTTGTGAGGTAAAGTAGTTCTAGTGAATGTCATGGGCAAATGACACTCCCTTGAGTTAGGTCCTGGGCAAGTTTCTGTGTTAAACAGTAGTAATATATCTTATTTTAGTAATTTGTCATAGCCCTATGAAATAGATGATATTGGCCTTTTAAGAGCAAGATTTGGCCCTAGCACCGTTCCATTACTTTGAAGTAAAGCATGTAAGCTTTTTTCCCAAAGACTGTTGGAAAGTGTAGAGTTTAGTCCTGCCTAGGATGTCAGGAAATCTGTTCCGTGATCTAAGTAGACTACTTTTTTATCAGCAAGGAAAGCCTATTTTGTGAATTTATCTGATGAAGTAAGTAAGGAAGTAAGTAAGTAAGTAAGTAAGTAAGTAAGTAAATAAATAAATAAATAAATAAATAAGAAATGTTGGAAAAGCTCATGCTTCAACTTTGCTCAGAAATAGGGCTGGACAAGGAAGCCAGGAGCTACTTTGTGAGAAGACTGTGGAGGTGTTGAGATTGTCTGACCAACAACGAGAGTAAGGAACCCCTGTGAAATTTTTGTCCATATTATAAAAGGACTTTGGCTATTTCCAGCCTAGGAGGAAGGTTTTCAGAAGTCACTGCTGGAATATGTTGTTGGGACAGAAGCACAAGACAGAGAGGCCTCAGGTACTTAGACATCCCATCAAAGCTCTGAGGTGTGTTGGACTTGTTTGCTGTCAGTCCACAAATGGCTTATGCCAGGACACTGAACCTGCATCCCTTGGAACAAATTATTTCCCTACAGGTAAGAAGGTCTTAAATTCAGTTGAAAGCTTTCCTTCATTTGATATGCAAGGTTTGGAAAAATTGAGCTTTTCCTGGTTTGTGGAGGGGGTAAGCAGGGTCCTGGCACATGCCTATGACAGGCAGGCAAAGAGTGTGTCTGTAAGCTTCTACCAGAAGCCAACTGGCTGCAAGCCCTTGTTCAGAGGGCTTGGAGAGTAGCAGCCTTCCACTTTACATACCTTTATATATTCATATGTTAGACAAAATAAAAATCCTCAGGAAAGATTTCAAAGGATGAGCAAAGGAGAAACTACGTGTGCGACAGAATCACAGTCCAACCAAACACTTTAACAAGGTAATTTCAAATGAAATTATTAATTATAAACAAATTAGTTCAGCCTTCATGTCAGTTTTAGGCTGTGGCCCTTTTCCTGAAAGAATTACTGTTTGCTTTTGTTTTAACACGTGATAAAGCCAAACAGAAGTGACCTCTCTCCTATCTTACAGAATAACCACAAGAATCAGGAGAAGTGCTTGACACCCAAGTAGCCTCAACAGTTGGTACACTGTAGCTGTCAGCGTGAAATCGAGTGCGAAATTGCCAGATTTGGAGTCCTTCCTAAAACTGCTTGCTCTGTCAAGTGGAAGTAAAGGACATTGACCAGAAAAATGACACAAGACGTTTCCAGAGGCAGTCTTTGCAGAAACTCCGTTTCACCTATACAACAACTGTATCTGCACACTGATTTTCCAGTGTAGGAAAGACTTGTCACTGTTGCTGCTTCACAACCTGCAAAGAAATCTTGCAAAAATCAGAAGAAAAGACCTAGTAGTTTATTTTTCAAATAGATACAGTTTGGTCTGTCCAAAAGTAAGATAGGCAGTCTGTCATGAGATCTTCGTGCTGTCATAACAAGTAAATTTGTAATAGTAACTTACTATTATCTGAGCAAGATTTTGAAGCTATTTCACAAGAGATGAAAGGACTTGCATCATCCTGCTTTCAGTGGAGGATTTAAAGGATGATAAGTATTAGTACTACTGTCCTCTAAATGGGTATATGTGTGAGACACATATATTTTGTCATTGTTCTCTATAAAAAAGGCATCTTGTATTTGGTTTTGCTTGAGATGGATGAAAACTTGAGCAACAACTTGTCCCAGGAGGAATATGTTGTAAGTATCTTTTAAAGTAAGGAGGAATGGCAAATAAGGAAGATAAATTTCTTCAGAATAAATTATAATATCAACAAAATGGGCTTCTGACACATTGTTTATTTAGAAATAGTGTAATATTCTGCCTGTCAAAAGCATGCTATGGGGTTCTCTGGTTTATTTGTTTGGTTTTTTTTTTTCTGTACTCTCTACAAGCATGGCAAGTGTGAGCATTAGGGGTTATCTTAACCCAACAAGACATTAATGACTCCAGTCAAGAAATAAGAAGTTTTGGAGAAGTTGAGATGATATGGGAAGATCATCCACATTGCCTGCAGACTAATTAGAGAATAAGCTACACTCCAACTTTATAACAGATTTTAACCAAGTAAGCTCCCAGAAATGGTTTACTATCTCATCTTCATATTGATACTAAATTATATTTGAAAAACTAATAGATTGTCCATGTCCTCCCTAAAGTGTTTGATTTAAAGTTCAAGCTTTTTTAAGTACTATATATTGCCATTAGGATAAAATATTGGGTAGTACTATCTCCTGGACACCATATTTTTAAGAATATGCTTCATGCCTCATTTACCAGAAATGTATTGAGATTTTCCTGAGCCAACATTCAAAGAATAACTTGACATTTTTCATAGCATGATGCCATGTTTTTGTCTTTTCTTTTAAATTCATTTGTCACCCAAAGTGGTAGTTTGAATTGCTCTTATATTTGTTTATTTGTTTACCATCTAAAGCTCAAGTAGAATATGTTTTTGTACTGCATATGAAATAGCTGTGTAAGAAATTATTAGATTTTTAAAGAGAGTATAATGTGATAGCATGTATAAGAACAAAAGAAAATTAAGCTGCATAATATAGCATGCGGAGGAGTGATTCCTGCTGGTATGGAATTTCACAGAATAACAGGATCAATAAGAAAAAATGGGGTTTAATTCGCAGTTCTGGAGCTGGATATTTCTTGTTGGAGCACCTCCCCTTCTTTACTACCAGAAGACTGCCCACTGGTGGCACTGCACAGCTTCCACTGCTGCCTTAGTGCTCCCAATGTATTAGAAAAATTCCTGCCAAATTCCTTAAATTTTCTCTTCCTTACCACTGCTGACGGGTCCTGTTCAGCATTTCTCTTACTGTGTTCCTCCACGCTCTCATAAAATGCCAAATTTCCCATCCACTTATGCACTAGAACAAAGCTGGAGAGGATGGGAACATATAATTCAAATAGCCAAAAGAAACAGAGTAAGAGAAATTCAGAGTGGAAGGTGTATCAGAATGTGAATGTTGGGATATGTTTATAAAGGATGTCTTTTCACTCTTTTTTATATCTTACAGCAGAGAATTAATCCTAACCCTAATCCTAAACCTTAACCCTAACCCAAACCCTAACCCTGACCCAAATCCTCACCCTAACCCTAACACTGATTTTGGCAGGGCTACCCATGGAAGCAAGGCAAGGTTCTCTTCTCTCTTCCCATCCCTGTGAGACTAATAAAACAAATCCAGAACAGAAGAAAAGATTGTCTAGTAATTTGACTCACATCAAACCTGAATAGTTCAAGCTCAGGTCTGCAGCTCCTAAGAACACATACATCACCGAGACCACGGTTCTGGAACAGAGATGAGATTCAAAAATCCCTTTGGCAGCAGATGAGCTGTAGAGCAGCAAATCACACAGCACCAAGCTACCATAGACAGCAAGCAGGGAATAAACAGGGATGAGCGTTGCAAACAAAAGAAAGAGCTGGGGTTAATTCAGGTTCACAGAGGGCTTTGGATCTGAACTAAAAATATATCTCTTAAATGCAAATAGAGAAAAATGATAGGCATTTGCATGATTGACAGCCTTTCGAAATAGAAGTGTTGCTATAATTAAGCAATAATGTATGAGTGAGTGTACATTATGACAAATTGGAAGCTTGGTTGATTAGATTGAGCATATAAACTGTCAGTATAATTATCACATTTTAATCATTTTTCTCCATTTTTTATAACAGCATTGTCTTCAGCCTCATTTGGTGCTTATTAGATTGATATTCTAAGAGGAATTGTGCAACATAAAACATGTCCTTTAACAGGATGAACTTTATATAAGACTTTAGGTATGTCTATAAATATTTATAATGGTGCCTGTTGTGCCTCAACTTTTTGCCACATCTTATGTGTCAAATCATGTTGGTTTAGAGCTTTCTTTACCATGATAAAATATCATAATCTCAAAGTACTTTGTACTCAGTAAGTATTCACTCACTATATATTTTAATCTGTCACAGGGAAAACATATCACAGCAGAATAATGAATTAATGATACACACTGCAATGATTAACAAGATGCTCAGTCAATCAGTGTGGGAGCAAGATTTTTCCGTTTTCTTGCAGCTTTGCTAAAATGTATGTAGTTCTTTTAACAAGGAAATGTTCTTTGTCAACACCCAGGGAACAGCAACGTTTCAACCAATTTAAAAGGTTTAATTTTATACCAGTACCTCTTTAAAATGTAAACCACCGGAGGAGTAGCGTGCCCCTGAAAATGCAGTGTAACGAAGAAAATAGAGGTTCTTAACGTGGTCATGCTCTTATAGTCTTACCCTATCTCAAATTAGATCTGAGCAGTTCTCTCACCAGTGTTGAAGTAAGAAGGTGGAGGGTGGCCTAGGTGTTAAAATAAGGGTCTGTGAAACAAAACTCTCCAGGTGCTTCCACCATTTCTGCCACTGGTTTGCTCCTTGGCCTTGGGCAAGATGCTTATCTGCTCCTCAGATTAGTGGCCCTTTGGGAAACAGAGATACACACACGTGCTCTGCAGGGATTGTTGGAAAATTAATGTGCTCTAGGTCTCAGTTTACTGCGGTTAAAATTCATATTGTACAGGCTACTCCAGGCTTTGCAGCTGCTGCAGAGAGAGGAGTGTAGACTTTGTGGCCCTTCTGGCCAATGGTGAATTTCCTTATCTAAGGAAAACTATCAAAATTGACTGTACAATTGTTCAGGGCGGAATTGCACAGAACAAATCACAGCAATAGAAAGGAATTAATTATTTTCATATTGCTTTAAAAGTATTCCATAGCAAGAATTTAAATGAAGTCTTCTATGGATGGCTTGAGAAAAGATTCCAGGCCAAAGAGGTGTCTTCCAGAAATCATTCCTTCCATGTCCTGTGCACTATATATTCAATAAATAGAGAGCATTATCTTTTCTCTCAAGATAGTTTGTGATATTGATAGTGAAATATGAGATACTGAAGTCCTCATAAGTTGATGATCTTTAGAAGTGGAAAATTGTCAAATAATTGGTTTGAATATTTGGTTTGAATATTTTCTTTGCCCATGTTTATTTTCTTTCCTAGGCTTTCCACAAATTTTCTTTGGAGTTGAAGCTAGAAGTATCTTTTAAAATTTATACATTGTAGGCTGCATTCAAAGAATATGTGCAGAAAGTTTATTTGATTTCAGAAGTGTAAAGATTCATCTAATAAACTCAATTTTAATTGTAGAACTTTCCCGATCCTTTGAAAATTTACCTTCTTACCTCAGTTTTTAACTTTGCACTCCTCCAACAAAATACTTGAGCCTTTCAACAGTCTTCACTAAGTTCAAGGTGAAGATGTTACTTCCAGTCTTGGATATTGCTGTCTGCGCAGAATAATCATGTGCAATTCTTAGTTCTTCTGCTACTACTTCTAATGACCCAATTACCAGTAAAATGCATAAAGCAAGATCTCAGCATTGATTTTTTTCCTTGATTTTCTTAATAGCTTTCACAAACCTGAACTTAACATGCTTTTTATCATAATTATAAGGATTTGATGTTGGATCTTACTAGGTTTACTTAGTGTTTCAAAAGGCTCAGTGGAGCCCCTTCCATGAACTTACCAAGGAGCCTCATTATGGCATGAAAATTATATAAAAATTACGCATAAATGGCTGTGTTTCGATTGGTAAACAACCTAGCAACAGAGTATCTCAAAATTCGGTATATTTTTTTAAATTAATGCCGTGGGCAGGGACACCTTCCACTAGACCAGGCTGCTCAGAGCTCCATCCAACCTGGCCTTAAACACTTCCAGGGATGGGGCATCCATGGTTTCTCTGGGCAACCTCTGTTCCATTCCCCTCACAGCAAAGGATTTCTTTCTCATATCTAATCTAACCCTGCTCTCTTTCAGTTTAAAGCCATTCCCCCTTGTCCTATCACTACATGCCATTGTCAACAGTCCCACTCCAGCTCTCTTCTGAACCCCTTCAGGTACTGGAAGGTCCTATAAGTTCTCCCAGGAGCCTGACCTTCTCTGGCACGAACAGCCCCAACTTTCTCAGCCGGTTTCCATAGCAGAAGTTGAGAGACTCTTTCAGGTATACTGTTATATGAGAGAATTCAGCAAGGGACAGATAAAAGCTGCCTGGCTATGCCAAGACACTCTCTGGCTGCATTTTGCATTGCCTTGCCATTGCTGCCCAGGTAAGTGACGGCAAACCTGCAGTGAAGATGGAGAGTGCTGTGTCTTGACAATATCAGCCCTACCAGGGAAGCAGAGCAGCACTTGAGTCCATCCTGTCACGGGGTGCCTGGGTGCACCACAACTTACGGAAGCAGCACAGGAATCCGTGCTGGAGATTCAGTGCCACCAACCACTTTCTGCAGGGTCCCAGCTCCTGGGGACGTAGTTTGGATGGTCTAGATTGACACAGCATGGCAGGAAAAAAAACCCCTGTGTCTTTCTGGGCTTTGGGGTTGGTCAGACAGAGTGTGTGCACCTCTGTGATCACTTTGAGGCTTTTGGATAAGCCGCCCCAAGAGCACAGGCTGCCCGAGGCACTGTGAGCTGCCGGGGCTCAGCGGGGCAGTGCGGCCACTGCACAGCGCCCTGAGGAGAGCTGGCTGGCCTCCAGCCACTGGGCAGCACGGCCAGGGCTGGGGCACACCTGTCCCTGGGCATCTGTGTGCGCTGCCCGGCCAAAACTCGCAAGTGCTCTCAAGGACACCTTCTCCCACATGCAGGAGAGCGCCGCAGAAATAGTTATCTAAACCTGTTAGTGCTGCCACACAAAGCAGCTCTTGGGTATCCCTGCTGGGGCAGGTAACGAGCAAGAGGAAAATTTAGTTTTCAAGTGACAGAGGGCTTATTTCCTCTCTGGTGAAAGGAGGCTCTCTGTGTTGCACATATCCCCTCATACACTCATACTCTGGGCCAGCACTGTGGAGAAGGTGACAGAGATGTTGTAGCCTGAAAAAACTTTCAGGTTTAGTTTGGGAAAAGGAAAACAAGAAGTAGGGGCTGGGATCTCTTCTTACTTTAATGATTCTGCTTCACCTCTCACAGTGTGAGAAGATTAATTTACTTTCCCTTTTGTTTTGCACCAGTGTGTATTCCATAGCATTAATTTATTCCTCAAGGTCTGATAACATCAGTTCTGTGTCCATTGTCATCAAAGTGTATAGGTGATGTGTAGAAATGATAACAAGGTTGCATTTTTTCTGTGCTTGATGGCTATTCAACAAAATAGCCTGCTAAGCATTCCTCTTAGATTTCTCTATTGTCCAGCTTGCTGGAAGAGCCTGAAATTATTTTCTGTCCTGTAAAAAAATATAAATTAGATCTTGAATTTAGACATCAGAGAAATACCAACTTTCAAAAATAGTAAACAGCTTTTTATTTTGCAATGTCTTCCTAGGCACCTTTTGTTCTCAAGATTGCCTAAAAAGCTTTTTCGCCAGCCTTCTCTTTTCGTTTATGCACTTGGTAAATTTTAGAAGAGACTCCTGAAAGAGAAAAATGCTTTGTCCTTGCTAAAAACTCTGGAGACATGTCCAGAAGAATTTAGCATTCTCATACTTCGGCATCAATGATTGAAATCTCACAAGATGATGGCCTTTTTGTAAGGGGTATATTTCTGTCTTTCAAGTGAGCTGATCTGTAAACTTTTCAAAAGAAACTAGCTAACAAAAACCCCCCCTAAATCTTTTAACACACTGTGTATTTTTAAAAGTTAACAGCAAAATTCCCCTGATGATGCAGCCATTCTGAAAAAGACTGAATAAAAAGTCCAGAAGGACTACAGTCAGGTAAAATTTTTTGTTTTAAACTTACTCAAGAGTCTTGCCTTCTTTGGTTCCAGGTTAGTCAGGTGCTTAACTTCAAGGTGCTAAGTTTCCATGAACCTTAAATACGACTGAAACTTTTCATATGCCATCATGTTTGTGTACAATGTTCATTTAGGGCTTCCTTCCTGCAGACCTCAGACAAGTCCACAGTTTTCATACTCACTGTTGGAATAGTATTTTTTTCTGTTCCTGAAGGAAAATTATATTATTTGCAGAGCAACATCTCCACTGGGGTTAGCCAGTTTGTAAAACACAAGTAATTATGTTGATCCATGACTTCATGAGGAGGAATGTGTCTGGCTAAACTGAAAGAAAGTAAATATGAGATTATTCAGACACATATGTATACGCAAGGAATGAGAAGAACTTTATTTAAAGTTCAGATATTTTTGCAAATGGTTTAAAAACATTTACCTGCTCTGTTGTTTTATATAGAAGCCTTGTCTTCTGTGTCTGCACATGGAATATATCTTTTTAGACAAAGGATTCACCATCAGCTTACACTGTATGGAAGTAAAATTTGCCATTTGTAAATGTATGGATACAACATGTATATGTTACACAAATATTTGGGAATTGTGCATATTTTCTGTGCTTTGGTGTTTGAAAGGACTCTATTCTGCCCATTTCTGATTATCTGCCCATTTCTAATTATAAGTTTTGGAAGCAGAATTCCATTTCCAAATGCCTGCTATTTTTCACTAGAACTAAGTCACCGACAAGTTCTCTTTTCAAAGCAGTTTCCTATGTACTTGTACAACATTATTCCACAGATTTGCTATTGAAATGAAATACTGCAGTGACCTTTTTAATTCCCATGACTTTTTACAATCTTTGAAATTTAGCACAACAGCAGGAGTTTAATCATATTCACTGATGTAAAAGACAAAATAAGGCACCTCTACATTCAGATAGAGATATGACCTCAAAGGTGCAGAGCCTTGAGAGACTCGCTGGAGATCCCCAAGGACAATTACAGTGATTTCGCTTGTGGTCTACCTGTAATCTCTGACTTTGCCTCCTGATAACACCAACAGAAATTTTGCACTTACATTGTGCCAGAGTATTTTGTTCTTGCTGCTTGAACACTGTTGTTTTCCTATCAAAGAATAATCTTATACTACTTTATCTCTCTGTTCCAGCTTATGTCTGCTCCACAACAGTTTCAAGGTGTGAATTTCCAAGGTCTTTGATTTTCTCACCGCTGCGAGGTCCAAGGCTTTGAGTTTGTGCTTGTCCTTTTTTTTCCAGCCACGGTATAGAAGTTCACCAACAAAGCAACCTACACCACTCCTCCGCTGGCAGTTGTCTGTTCTGTCATGAGGTTTGTCACTTGTGTTGATTGATGCCAGGTGGACCAAAGGAAGGCTTTAAAAAAATCCCAGCATGTTTATCCATTGCCCCAGAGTGACAGAGCAGATCAGCTCTCTTAAATCCTCTTCCCATGCAGTGACCATGATGGGGTGACTGATGTAGAATCCTGTCAGCTCTGAGCTGTTTTCATTGTCAAATTGGAGCAGAGAAGCAGTACATGATCACTCTGCAAAGGTTTTTTTGCTGCTGAGCAATTAAAAGTACAGTGTGGATACTTTTGCCTCTGTGTGCTCACACATAAATGTGCTCAGCACAAGACTGTGAGCAATACTACACCAAGAGACTCCTTTGTATGCACTTATGCTTCTTTTCTTCCTCAAATTGTGTCTTCAACAGCAAACAATCATGGTAAAGTCTGTTTAAAATCACCCTTTTTAAAGTTTAGGTCCAGCTGGCTAAAGCTAGAGCAAAGGACTAGTATCAAGGGTTAATATCAGATCCCTTAAAATTTTTTAGGGGAGATACTATCACTGTCTTATATGTGGGAATTCATTAGTACTGGCCAATGAATTCTGTTGTGAGGCTTTTTGATAGTCTTTGTGAACTGAGTCAATGGCTGTGGTTCAGTTAATCAAAATCAACAGAGACCAAAGTTATCATCTTGAGCTGGCAGCCACAGCGGAAAAAAAAGAGTCTTGAGGTGTGGTGGTTCCTGACACCTCTGAGCAGACAAATTGCATTGCTACTGCTTCTGATGTAACTCTTTTGTTGAAGGAGGCTCTGGTTGTTTGGGAAATTATTCAAACACCAGTCATGAGCACTAAATTCAACAATTCTAAAGGAATGCACATCATCTTAAATCTTGTTGGACTTTCTTTCTGCACATCACCCTCAGTAGCACATGCTTTTTTTGGTAACTTCCAGAGTAGTTGAAGTTAGTAGCAATGTATAGGGGGTGCTTAGGGGAGTTGCAGAAAATTTTGAAAAAATTTCACTTGAACTCTATAAATTAATTTCCTGGTCCAGACCATTTGTCTTAAGCTCCCACAGATTTAGATAATGATGAATTGCATAAGTCAGATCCTTTCTTCAATGTTTGCTCTTTAAAAATTTTTAAATAGGAAAACTTACGGACGGATTTGATGAACGGACATTTCAAAGCTGCATTTGCAGTTATCTATCTAACAGTATTTTTCTAAATGAACATTTTGTTGTCAATCAAGCCTCAGCATCAAAACCATAATTCTTCTCTGGGTGGATTTAACTGACCTGAAGTTTTCAATGAAAAAATGCTGAGTCTTCCTAATCTGATATTTTTCCAGTTAATCCACAAAGTAAATCTAAATAGTGAATAAATCTGAGCATCGGCTCAAAAGTTGCAGAAAAAGGGTTTAGCCATCTTGGGTAAATTATTCATTGCAAATTATTTGCTTAGCTCAGGTTCACCATTTTTTGAGTGATGCTTTGTGGAAATTCAGGTTGCTGAACCGGTCAGCTTACAGCTAGGTGCTAAAACTTCTGAGAGAAGACAAATCACATATTCAGCCAAGATACTATTCTTAGAATGATAAATGAAGTCATTTATCTGAGGAACCTTGTTCTTGACAAGATTTTGTTTGACCAAAAACTGCTTAAAAAATACATTAGTCTAGCAATACTTGCTGTTAAACTCGACATCCACACAGGGATCTTTAACAAGCCATTTGTGGCCCTTCATTACAGAATTTACTGCACAATACTTTATGTGCTTCCATATCCTTCACATAAAGCACTGTACAGTAGTTTCAATAAAATTTGTGTGAAGTGCTTTACAAAACTCCATCTCAGCACTGGGATTCCATCACAACGAACGAGCATCTCGGTGTTAGACTTTTATTTGCAAGGATTTTCCCTGTAAATGATGAAATCATTATTCAGTTGAGAGACAACTCACTGTAAACAGTGCATTGCTTCTAGATGTAACACCTGTGATCAGTAGGTTCCCTTTCTGCCTCAGCACTTGTTAATATTGTATATGGGTTTGATTAAATGTTTAAAAACATTTTTTAAGTGACAGAATTAAAAAGGATGGACTCATTACCAAAAACATTCAGCTTTTAATGCCAGGCTAGAAAATATTTACTGGTGGTATATCATCCTAGAATGTGATCTAATCGCATATAATAACTTATGTCAGACTGCCCTTCATTTGTATGTGGATAGGAGACACATGATCCAAGGGAACTCGTCATTTTCTGAAAGAGGTGGCACAGATGAGATCCCACTACACTGTTATTGATTCTCTTAATTCAGCATCAACTAGAATTTCCTTTTATTAGCTTTTAAAATTACTTCCTTTTGCTACTTTATTTTTTCAGTCTCCTTTGCTAGTCTGACATGTCCTAAAATTCCAGGTTTTCAATAGAAAACCTACCAATACCCTAAGCATGCAAAATTATACAGGCAGACCCACTTCTTAGGTCGTCTGAATGTTTGTGACAACCACAGGCACTTCTTCCAGCTTCATTTGGGAAATGCCCTTGTTGCTGGGTACCACAGGGCAGAGCCAAAGGTCGGTGTTGAAGACCAAAATTTGTGATTTACGTGATGTGTGCTGTTACTTCCTGAAAGGAAGTGTAAACCCTTTATTTACTTTTCCTTCCCCATTTGTCTTCAGGATGCTCAGACACTTTAACCCAAACATACCTGTAAAAAGAACTTTAATGGGGTCCGTGTTGCAGGACACAGAGCTTGGTAACGCCTTTCACGTTTGGTAGGAGTCAAACATGAGGCACACGATCATGAACTCTATTTTCAACAAGAATTTTGTCTCTTCACTTAATGGGCTGCATGATGTTCACTTAAAAAGCAGATGTTTAACATCTCTTTTATCCTCAGTTTTCAGAATATGGCCCCATGCTGTGAGTACACACAACTTCAATTTGACTTTACAAACCTGGATTAGTTTATCTTTGTGTTTGCTTTGGAGTGAAGTTGTTATATCCCTGTTTAGTGGAAAGGAAAAGGAGGCACACAGGGAATGAATTTAGAAATTTCTGGTACTAAGGCTCTGGTTTGTTTGGTGTGCACAGTATTAAGTGGCATGTCCCACCTCTGAAGCTCATCCCTGTGGATTGCAGCTCCAGCTGTGATGGGTCAGTAATTTGGCTCTCATCTAGCATCCATGGTTAAGGAAATGGCTTTAAGGACCTTGCCCAGTCCTATTAGAATTGTTGATATAGAAGCAGAGACAGAAGCAGTTTTCTAAGGTGGCACTCAGAGATATTTGCTATGAAACTATTTTTTTCTGCCTGTTGGAGGCCTCTGGGTTTATTAGTAAATGCCTTCCCAGTTTGATTGTAAGCAAGACTAGACCATACTTTATTCATTTTGGCAAATCAGTTAAATGACTTTTCCATCACACGGCTCCTTATTTGATTTAACAATTAATCATATCAATGTGGAAATTGCACGTCAAAATGTTATTGCTGAAGGTGACAAAAAAGCTTAGCTTGGCTTTGCCTCAGAGGCTGGCATTTTAAAGAGAACAGACTCCTTTTACCATGCCAGCTTGGACTAACCCAATGCCACTGCCAGAGGCAAACAGCTACTACACACTATTCTTTACTCCAGCCTTCCCTGTGAACATCTGCTTTTCCATCATGGTTTGTCCCGGTTGTCCTTACTTTACCTTCTATCCTGGAAAAACCAAAACTAACCTAAACTGGGAAATTCCCACTTCACCCTGGTCTCAGTCTGTATATTTTTTCCATGTCCATTTGCCAATTTTTTTGTTTATTCCACATTTCAGATTGAAGGCTCCTTTTAATCTGCTGAACTGGTGCCAGGAAGCAAAGTCAGCAGAATGACAGGACAGAGAAGTTCTCAGCTGTAGTGACTGTCTCCTTCTCTGGTACTGCCATTTCCAGGAATGCCCAGTTTCATTTTTTGTAGGCCTGGGTGAAGGGAGTTGGCACCACTGCCCTTTGAGGATGCTGTCTGTAACCTGCAGCATTTCTGTGTGCAAAGAAAGTGAAACAAAGGAAGAATCTGAGGAGATTTAGTGGTCATGCTGAAGTGGTGTGACTTCTCAAACCTAAAACTTGGCCATATTGCAGCTGTTTCTTTGAAAGGGGAGCAGAAGGCATTTTTTCAACTCACAACCCATATTGTCTACCAGATATGAAAAACTGCAATGATCGGTGTTTTCCAGTTCCCCGCTTTCATCATCCTCCTACTTTCTCTCAGCAAACTCAGCATTAATTTCTTCCTGGCTTTCTGAGTGCTTCCAGCCACCAGCAAGAGCAGCCAAGCTAAAATGAAAGGATCAAGCCAGAAGTAAGGGCAGGTGCCTGTGTGTCAGCAGGGGCTCTCATCCCACCTGCCCTGTGCAAGGTCAGACCCTCTCAGCTGCATCCACTGTAGAGACACACAGGTATTTTGCTATTTCCCAGATCATTGTTATTCTCAGCCCACATGATTCACCCTCTGAATGTTGAAATGCTTATTTTCAATAATGAATATTTCACCTACTGAGATAAACAGCTCTCATTTTACGGAATTATATATAGAGCTTGATTGCACACATTTCACTTCCAGATGCTTGCCAAGTGCAAGGATGGCTGAACTTTACAGTTCAGAAGCCACGAATCAGGCCCTGAAAGTCAGGAGACTGCCTTTAAAATAAGAGAATCTCAAAGAATAATCAGTGTTGGCAGTATTAATTTGCTGCCTGGTTTCTAAGCCCTTGGGGATTCTATTTTCCCTTTGTAAATCCACAAGGACAGAAACTTTCACGTTTTTTAATGAAAGAAGAGATGGGGTAAGCACAGGGTAAAAAGCAAAGAGACCATGAGAGTTGACAAGACTGACAATGGCAGGCATGCTCTGCAAATACAGTGAGAGATGAGACTTGATCCCAGCCTTTGTGGCTTGCACAATGCCTTGAGAATTCATGCTGGTCTCTGCATTGAGCACAATTTTGCATCAGAAACCATCTGCAAAAAGAAGTGTTGAAAATATCTTATGTTGTCCTGGTAGGCAACGGAAGTATTTTCGTAAACTAGCGTAATTTTGAAGATTTTGTTTTCTCTTTCTACTGCAGGAAATGCTTAGAGGTAGAAGGGAAAGGCAAATGTCTGGCAGAGACCCTTGTTCTGTTCTCTACTTTTGTATGTCTGGCTACAGTGGGGCGCTTCTCTGTAACAGGACCTCCTGAGCTTCTCAGTGTTACTTTAAAGCCTGCTGGGGAAAAGGAACAGTACACAAGGAAATGGAGGTTCCCCAGGTGGCTGTGTCTGCACTCATCTGCACTTGGAGCCGTGGCTATTCCTGCACTCATGAGTGGACACTAGTCCTGCACTGACAGAGCTACAACACTCAACTCCTTTTGTGAATGATGCATCCTTTCCCACACACAAATATATCCTCTAGATTTCTTCTCCGGCCCCTCTTGTTCCTTAGCCCTTCGTGTGTTCGTAGGGGAAGTACCATAGGCCAGGAAAGCAGCTGGAATAGCACTAAAATCTCTTGTTCATGAGAAGCAATGTGTTCTCCATGGGGTTCTGCATACAGAAACACATCTGGGGAAGGGAAAGGTGTGAGAGGGACAAAGAGAGGGTCTTATCATTTAGGGGAGAAGACTATCTGACAACCAAGGTATGGAAGAAAGGAAAGGAGTAGGACTGGACATAGAAAATGGAAATATTCCAGCAGTAGGGGTGGTGGGGGTTGGTCTGTGTAGGAAGCAGGACTGCTGAAGCCCAACCACAGGTGTCACTCTATGGGCTACTTGGAAGTTGGAGTTGCTGCCTGCAGAGTTTTCCTTTGTTCTTGGTGTCTCAGACAGTCTCGTCAGCTCAGTACTATTCCAGGTTGCTGTGCAATGGAAAAGCCCAAGCTGCCCCTTGGCTGAAAGGGATATAATCGTTTGCTTGTTCCTTTACCCTCTGGAACCCTGCACCCTCTGGAAATTATCATTTAAAAATAACAATAAGCCATTTTTTTTCTCTCCTTTATTGTACAAGCATGGCACAGATCTGTAAGACCCTTGAAGCGTTGCATAGGTCAGCCTATTCTTTATGCTCGGTGAAAGAGCAGCACTTCAATGTTACTCATTTTTATTGTACTCAAAGTGGTTCCATGTACTTGACATACATAAATGATTATGATCCCTCCCTGAGAAGCTGCTTGGACACTGTATGAAGCACAGGAAAAAAGCAGCATGCAAATGCCTAACTACTTGTGTTGTTCTGCTTTCTTTTAGGTTACTCTTTTCAAAAACAGGATTGTATGAGAAGAGTGCGTTTAATAAATACTCTGGGCTGAGGCATCATTAAATGTCCTTCCATTTTATTCTGGGTTAAAAAAGGAAAAGAAAAAAAATAGCAGGTCTGCAGGGAAGCTGAGCGACTTGGATGTGGAAGAGATCTGGCATGTCATTATGTCAAGGTTTCTAGTGTTACCTAGAACTTTTTTGCAGCTCAAGGGAAGAAACTTTCCAACTGGATAAATAATAACCTTGAAAAGGCACCAGACAAAACACGCAAAGTATAAGATATGAAAAGAGATCAGCAAAATAACCCCTGGCTTACAAGTCCAAAAGCGTAATGATAATATAAGCATTGTCAAAAGTCAAGCTCAGTTACACCTTGGAAAGGCTGAAAATGTATACACTGGAAAATAAAACCCCAGAGTCCTGAATGGGCTCAGGTCAGAGGGCTTGGCTGCAAGATTCAGCATCTGGGATAAAAACATGGTATCAAGTACTGGACTGTATCTATTTTCTGTGTGACACCAGGCAGATAAAGAATGGATAATGTACCTGTGTTTAAAAGGCAGCAATAGAGATTTGGAGGGCATTTTAGTCCCATTGCTCTTTGTCTAATTCTTTACACCTAATTTTTAAGGGAGGAATAATTCTTAAAAAATGGAGGCAAATGTAAAGAGAGAACTGATATATGTGTTTGGTTTCAAGATGAAGGGAATACTGGAGATATAAGCCCTCTGAACTTCAGTAAAGCAATCAGAAGTCTGACAGGTGAGGAAAAATAATAAATTAAGAAAGACTGGCATTTGTGAGGGAAATTATAAGACAGGTGAAGAGTGATGGCATCAGGCAATATGGAAGAAGAGGCTGGAGGAAGATTATTAACGAAGCTTCTCTGGGACTATTATGAGATGAAGAGGACTTGTGAATGCAATTTGGTCATGCAGCACTGTAAACTTGTTCGTATTGTAGCCATGGAAGATGCAAGACTGCATCCAGAGCTGTGTTTTCCACAAAGATGGAGAATCCATGCAATTAGTATTAGCTCAGGAGAGATCTCATGTGAATCACTATGTAATTTTGGCCATCCTTGTTCCAGAGAGATGTTTTACTTTACTCTAAAAAGTAAACAAGCTCAAGGAAGTGGCAGCAAGGTGATAATGAGAATAGGTACTGTCTGGAGAGAGGAGATTAACCAGCTTTTTGTCACTGTCTATAAATGTGTATTTGGTACATGAAGAAGGGAAAGGTGAAGCACTATTTAACTCAAAGACATCTTGATAAATTAGAAGACAATTATTAACTCTTTAAAGTAACCTGAGTTGGGAAGGGTCTCCTGGTCAAAAAAAGTGAAAATTCTAATTCTTCGTCACTTGTTGACAGGGATTATATTATGTCACTGAGATAGAGAACAGATAGAGAAAATAGATAATAGATAGAGAAAAGATAGCGAATGAACTTCATATTTCTGAAGGTCCCCACTTCTGTGCCCCTTCCTCACCCAGACCTCCACAGCCTTTGCTGTGTCAGTGCACTTAGAGGGACATGGGAAGGAATGTTTTTTTATAAATTTGGTCACACATATTGTTATGGTTCATCAGAGAATAGATGAAATTCCCCATTCCTGGAATGGCACACTTGGATCTTGGCCTCCTAATTATTTTTCAGTCCTCCAAGCAGTACTAGTGGGCAATGGCAGTAAGTCTCCTCCCCTGTCCTCTGCTGAGGGTTGCACGGGGCATTATTTGGCATTTCAAAGCTCATCACAGTTCTGGGTATGTGCAATTATTTCCCTCTTTGGGAAGAAATACAGACATTCTGGGGTGAAAACAAAACCCAAACAGTGGCAATGAATACTGAGGGGTCCTTCAGGGTTGGGAGTCCTCACATACCCATATGCTGGAAATAATTGGTTTATTACAAGCTGATGAGCTAATTCAGGCTGTGACCACCTTGTTTCCTTCTGGAGTGGGATGCCATTGCTTCCCGGGACCACCAGATGCCAGACTTTTACTGCAAAACCTCAGCCCTTTGACTGCACAATGGAAAGAAATGTTTTATGTACTTGCATTTTCCCGAATCCCTCCAGTTTTGTTTTCTGCAAAACGCTTGTAAGCCTTTTGAGCGTCGCGCTCCGTGGTTATTTCTAAGTGTGTACTGTAACTTGTTAAGATCATTTGCAAACTAATTGTAGGAGGTTACTGAGAAACGGCCTCTTTGTAAGCTACTGGCTCCTCTGACAAGACGGTGACTTGAATTTCTCACTTCAAAATCGTAATAAAAACTGGGCAGTTAGAAAAAGCACTGCTGAAATGCACAAAAGCAATACCGTAACACTTGGTTGAGAGCAGCAGCAAAATGTTCGTATTGAATAGATCAAAATCATTTGCATTTAACAACTTAAGTGTCTTAGATAAACAGACAGCAAAATAATTACAGCCACTCTTATTTGCAGAAATGTTCTTAAGAGAAATGTTTATTCTCATGTTTTTTCTCTAATGTGCGCTGTAACTATTTCATAGTTTTTCTTCTAATATACACATATTTTGTCTAAATTTTACACTGCACAAATGTACCTACTTATATTTGATTAATTCTAAAATTCAGTTATTGCAAAATTATGCAATTATGTTTTTGCTATTAGAGTTGTTAATGTTCTCATTCCTATTGCAGAATGTATTATTTTAACAAAGAGTGCACTGGTTTATAAAATTTAGAAATATTGAATTAATTTGTAATGAATTGACCATTTAGTGCAGAATGAAAATATTGAACTGTGAATCCTCCATACTGGGCCAAAGAGACAGCACACTGTGCCATAAACAAGAAGAAACATACACAAGCACAGGCACAAATAAAAGAAACATAATTTTGGCTAAAAGAACATAATGGAAATGCAGCAGTACAAATAAACAGGCACATTATTTTGTTACAAGCAGCAGAGAATTGTTCCAGTTTGAAGTTGCTTTCAATTATTTTAAGGGAATATAGAATTGTAAAGTGTAGCATTATTGTAGATTTTTTTTTATTCTCTCATCCCAGTGTATATAAAGCATCTCTTGATCAATGTGAAGTCAATTGTTAAAGCTTTCAAAAGCAAACCTTCCAGGGAAAAACCATATAAATATATTGGAAATAAATAAATATATATATATATATATATATGTATTCCCCTCTATATCCTCTCCCTATATAAAAGCAAAGAGTATGCAAATATCATAAGACATTAATAAAAAATTCTGACAGTTAAAGCAAAGGGTCTCATTAATAATTAAAATACAAATTATGACAGAACACAATGCTTTATTCTATCATGAAATTATGTTGGTCTACAATTATGATAACACTGGTTCTCAATTTTGCATTATTTTGTGGAAATTAAAAAGAAAAAGGCAAAGCAATATTGTTTGGGTGCTGTCAAAGAGAGCAAAGTGATATGAAATATTTACTATAAAGGCTTCTCAAAAAGTGTATGCATTATTGACACATAATCAAATAAAAAAATATTTCCATTTTTACAGCTCAACTATGATTATAACTTTGAATTCAATTTCTCTCTTAGTGTGAAAATTTTAAATGCAAGAATATGTAATGTATACCAGAGTAGTCCAGAGGCTTTTTTTATCATCATCTCTCACTGTAGAACCAGGATTTATTTGAACTTGACTGAATTGCCCATGGATAGCAGAAATCACTATTTGTTCTTGATTCAAGAAGAGTCTTTTTCTTGACATGAAAATGTCAAAAAGTTTCATAATGATAGTTTATGATGTCATTATAATTCCTCTCCATTCTTTAAAAACAGAGCATTAAGTCATTCCATTACACTGCCTTACGCTTAATCTTTCCCTTTTTCTCAAAAAAATTGACATATTTATCATTGATTTTCCAGCAGATGTTGTACTGGATGCCCTTTTTTAAAAACTACCTCGGTTAATCTGACCTCTCTTAATGATTACTCACATATCCTCTAGTAAGTGAATAAAACTTTTCTTTCACAGATAGTAGGTACTTAATCCTCATTATTGAGAATATGCTGAAACCTTGAATACTTGTCACAGATTCATTTTATAATCCTGAGGTTGGTTTGCCATCAGTGATTTACACGGGGGCTGTGCTTGCAATAATTGATTCATTCCATACTTAAAGTCTACTGCTGTCATTAAAATGACAGTACAACACTTGCTGTTGCAATTTAGATTTACTTGAAAAAAAGGGCTTCATTCTCTCCTGGAAATACGTGGCACTGAAACAGGATAAATCATCCTGTGTGTCAAAATAAAATGACAATGACTTGATTCTTATTCTCAAAATATTAATCTAGAAACACGTTTAAAACATGAGCTACCTTTTGGGAGGCTTGATGGAAGTTTAACCTGCAATTGCATGAACGATGTGTTCCTGCCTTTTTTGTTACTCTACCTTGGTTCAGAGAGCATTTTTTAAAGCACTTTAAAAATCTGCCTTTGAAAAGGAGTTTTAAGGTACAGCTCCTACAGTTAATCAGCATGTCAGATGCAATGCCCCTCGATGCTAAGCTTTTATAACACACCAGGCTGCAATTTCGGACTGTCAGTGACGATGCTACAAATGAGAGCGAGTGCACATTTACAGTGGCCCCAGACAAAACTGTTCAGGCTGCTTTCCCCCAGTACGTTTTGTCTTCTCTGAGACCCAGAATCTAATGCAAAGCCTTTAGCCAGTTCCTCACACTGACAATGTGACACGCAGCTTTCATTTTCTTGAGTGTGTTTGACGAGGGGATTAACTAAGTGCTGAGGTACAGTAGAACCCTCTAAAGGACACAGTAGTGTATTCCCCTGTAGGGCCCAGTTTTCTGAAGCTTTTCAGGAAAGGATTCCTGGTGAATGCACTAATTGTTACCCAGAAAACTACACTAGGTTAAGATTTCTATTCAATAGCAAAAAAATATTATAAATGAAAAAAAGATTTTGTATGACTCTTCCAGTAATATCATGTCAATTTTAATGAAGCTTCATTATAGTTCTCAGATAAGTCAGAAAGATAATTGCCATTCATTAACATTGTGGTTCTACCCATAGCTGAAAAAAACATGCTGTAAAATGTTAATAAGAGGAAATATTCAAATATATTTGACTGATATGGACGGAGACAGTGTGAAAGAATTAATTAAGCCACAAAAAACAGCATCATCGATAGTTTAATAAACTATTGAGAGACAAAAAAAATTAAGAGGTTACAGCTAAATAGTATCCTTTCCAACCTTGATGTGCCTAAGTAGTAGACCACATGCAAAAGCAGGAGGTCACTTAGGACTCAATTCTGACCAGAACAGCAGCTCACACTCCTCCCACCGAGGTCTCTGTGTCTTCTGTGCTTATTCAAGGACAGAGCAGGGTCTTCATCATTTAGGATATCTTTTGCACAGCACAGTTAAAGAGAATAATTTGGCCCTGACTGTATGATCATTCTTGATCTTGGAGGGCTAAATTTAGCTCTGAATATGCCATAATGTAGTTTTCTGCTGTGATAAAATTTTGCCTTGTTTCCACTACTGTTGATTCAGGCAAGTGAAAGAAAAATTGCAAATAACTCAGTGTTTTCATGGAGATTATCTTGAGGTTGGGCATGCCACTATTCCAATAGTTGATATACTGTTAATATTGATGTGAAAGGAAAAATTGACTGATTGTTTTGTGGTTTTGAAGACATGCTGATTTTTGCCTGTTTATGCAACCTGAGTTCTGCAGTTCAGTGTCCTTTAACAACTGGAGTTCTGTACATACATATGAAGAGCAGGTTTAAATTACTGACTTTATTTCTTGTTCCTGACTGGGCCTCCAGAAGCAAATCTTGCAACTGAAGTTTCAGTGAGGAGGAAAATATCCCTGTCAGAGTTAGAATCACTCATGAAGAGGAGCCTACAATGTAAATAATCACAATTGTTGGGGCTGGAGTGCTTAACCACCGCAATGCTTTATTGTTATTCACGTAAAATCTTTTATAACTTGATACTCCACCACAGAAACACGTATTTCTTCCAAAAATATAATCTATAACGAAACCTCCTGGTTTTAGTGTGGTTACAAGTTTTTGACAATTCACCTAAATATGTCTCTTTAAATAGCTTATTCTAGTTCTGAAACAGAGAGAAAAATTTGCAAGTAGCACATCTCATTAGTGGCAGAACTGAAAGACCCCACATAATGGGGCAAATCAATGTATTGAGGGAACTGATAATCAAGAAAAATAAGTGTTTTGATAGTATGTTCCACAAGTCATTGAATTTCATTTAAGTAATCTTCTAAAGAAATCTGCTAATTTGGAAAAAACAGTGTCTTGGACAGATCTCTTCTTCATTCAATGAGAACCCCAAAGTGTTTATTTTTCCTGAAATTTAAATTCTTTATTGGCCAATATTAAAATCACTTTGTGCTAATATAGATTTATAGCAAATGCTCTTGAAGTATGCAAAAAAAAAAAAAAATAGAAAAAGAAATGTATCCAGAAATGAATTGATTACAATTATCCTTTGTATTTCTGCAATTAAATACATAACTAGAAAATACTGCTGTCATTTAATTCTGTAGGAAATGCTTTGTTAATTTGCACTTAATAACAATACAGTGCTTTTTCATTGAAACACTTTTCTTTCTGTTCCCCAGAAATATCGATAGGAGACCTTCTGTGTTGCACTGCATGCAGCATTAGAGGCATTCTCTATTGACTGGTTTTGTAAAAAAATAGAGCTGCACATGTTGCCAGGAAGTTTTGGGTTGGTTTGGTTTGTATGTTTAGTAGCAGCTGATTCAGTTCTTTGCTTTTCATAACAGCTGAGTGGTGTGTTTTAATGCATCTTAAAGAAATGCATTATTTTGTGCCTGAAGTGCATTCAAAACTCCGTGTGTGTGTGCAGGGCTCTGCCCTGGTACCAGCCCATGTTTCTGTGCCTGTGGCTTGGAGGACACGCGTGGTTCCACCTGCCCCACTGGGTGGTCTGATGAGTGAAACACTCCTGGTGGGAGATGGTAGAGGGGGAGGGACACTTTGCCTCTGGAAAATAGTCTCCACATCCAAAAAGGTTAGAAAATCATGGCTGTAGGAACAAAGATGCTACGTAGCAGGATGTGATACAGAATATGCTGTACTGGTTGTAAATCACAAAGCAGCTGAACTAATCTGCACGTAAGGAAAATGGCACTCTAATTCTCTGTTGAAAATCCAGACAACATTCTCACCTTGCATTTCACTGCTCTGGTGCTGTTCTACAAAGGAGAAGAAAACTGATTAGCAAAGTGTTAATCCAATAATTGTAACAAATAATTAGCTTTGTAATAATTAGACAGAGAAGCATATAGAATAAGAATGACATCAAATATGAATTCTCTCCCTTCTCCCTCCCTATCACGTTCACGACTCGGTATTTGGGTACAAATATCTTTTATAGGAGAAGACAGACAGTGATTTCTTCTTTTCATACAAAAATATTCGAAATAAATAAATTGTAAACCTAATACTATTGTGAGCTGAACACTCAATAAAAATAGCAAGGCCAAGATGTTTTCTTTGACCTTCCTTTCTTCTCATTATCCCTTCCTCAGGACATTCACTCCTTGTTGTGACCCTTTGTAATTTCTCTTTTATTATAAATTGTTAATATAAAAATGCTGTGGCTCATGAAGCTTCAGGTATGATAAATGCCATTCATGTCAGAAATAAAATCAGATTGACATGCCAGAAGAAAATACTTTTAAAACTGGTGAATATTCAGCTCGATAGGATTCCCTGCTGCTTGGACCATCTTGCCTCAATATATTTCTTAGGTGCTCTTCAGCCAGAGCATCTACTGTTGCAGTTTTAAGGTGTGTCATGAATGGTGCTTAAAAAACCATTTTGCATTTCAAATTTTATGTGGACTTTTGTACTTGTGTTGAAGCCACGTAACGTGACTAACAGCCAAGAAGAGTGCAAAATGCAGACATAAACTGGAGATGGCTTGTCTGACCAAGAGGGACACAACCACCTGGCAGGAAAGCTGCCTTACAGACCCCTGTGTGGATGAGCCACACCAGCAATGCCCCGGGCACCTAGGGAGATGCCCTCAGCATGAGATCAAAAGGATTATATTGCCTCAGTCAGGGCCTGGTTCTTGCACTGGGGGCTCCAAGGAGCTCCTGGTCCTTAAAATCTGTCACCCCTTTTTTGTTAAGCCCCTCCTGCTGAGACCAGGCAAACTCGTTATGGGTGCAGACCCCCTGCCAGGGCGCTGTGCCTGGGGGAGAGCCCCTGGGGTGTCCCCACCCCTGTCACCTCTAAAAGAAGCTGCTTCAGAGTCTCCCCTCATTTGCATGGGGAGATTTAATTTCCATCCCTTAAATATGACGAATTGCCGAGATTTCCTTCAGTTAATGCTTTTAACAGCTCCCAATAAACTTCATTAATCAGGCCAGCTCTAGGCCCAACGTGCAGCCTGGAAGCAGCTAATTTGCCTGATGAGCCCGCGACTTTAGTGAATAAACAGGTGGATAAGCCGAGGGTTTTATGGCCTTAATTACACTCTAATCAGTTCAGCACTTGGCGGGCAAAAGGGAAGAGGGAAAAAAGAGGTGGCAGCAGAAAGAGCATCAGCAGCCACTGCTTCTCAGTCCTTCCCTTCCCACATCAGCTCTGCTCTCCTGCTTCACCCTCTCATCTCCTGCTTTCCCCTTACAGCCTTTGTCTCTCCCCTTCTTCCGCCCCTGCTGTTTCCCCCCTTTTTCTCCTCTCTTTCCACCCTCCTCTCTCCTTCACATGAAAATCATCATCTGATGGAGAGAGAAGCTATTTTGTTCTTTCTTTCCTGCTACTTGCTGCCTCCCCTTTCCTCTTTCTTTTTTGTTGCTCCGTCCGTACCTCGTTCCCTCTCTCCCCTCTCCCCTGCCTCTGGCCCCTGCCTCCCCCCACCACCTCCATCCCTCTCTCCACCGCTCCATATTCTCCCTGTCACAGTTAGGCCGCCTGACAAATCACTTCAAGGGCAGCCTAACTTTGAAGGACAAGACAAAGCTTTAGCATATGGTCCAATCCCCAGATGTTTGTCTCTCTCTCTTGCTCTCTCTCCCTCCCCTCTAAGAAGGGCTACTTGGGAAGCCCGGATTCTTTTTGTTCCCGCTCTCCTCCCTCCCCCCAAGTTTAGGTGGGGGGCTCTAACTAGCAGCGAGGGCTGCTGTTCCCTTTACAGCCTCCCCGCGGGGGGAGCGGCGCGGGCAGGGGGGAGCGCCGCTGCTTTTCCTGAAGCTCAGGGATGTTTTTCACGGCACGGGGAGGGGCCGTGGCGAGAGGACGCTCCCGGCTCTGGTCGGACCTGCCTGGCATCGTCATGCCCGCTCCCGTGCGGTCCAGGGTGGCAGCCGTGGGAGGCGGCGGGATGCTGCCGCATCCCTGGGCACCCCGTGGGGAAGGAGAGCCCCGGCGGGGGCCGGGCCGGGCGGAGGGAGCGAGGGAGGGAGCGGGAGCAGCCAAACCCTGAGCACTCTGATCTGCCTGGTTCTCCGTGTTTACTTTCAGGATTCAGCTGAAAACAGCTGTGCCAGCCGGGCATCCCCTGGCAGCGAGGGTCTGGCGCGGTGCGCCCGGCCGGCTTCTCGCCCCAAGTTGTGTCCTTCGCAAGGAGCAGTCCCTCGCACCGTGCTCCGGCCGGCACCGAAACCAAAACGCCGGCCCGCCAGCCTCACCGGGCTTTAAAACCCCACAAAAAGCTGCTCACGAGGTGACCGTGGCTCAGCCTGGCCGTGAGAAAGCCCAGCCGAAGAAAAGGGCATCGCTGCTCGTGTAGCCGGCTCCTAAAACCACAGGGCTCCTTAGAGGCAAAGCGTATTTTTTCCCCTTACAAAAACTTATTCTGAGGAGGATTTGTTTGAGCATTTTATCTTGGCTGTCAAAAGCATATTAGGAGAATAAAAGATTGTATTCTCCAGTACCCCCTTCTTAATACAGTTTTTCATCCTGTACGTGTAACAATATTGAGACTTAAAAAAATGAACTGTCACAAAAGGAAAATGGATTTCATCTTTGTCTGTCTGTTTTCAGAGGGATTAAAACGTTCCTATTATTTTGGAGGCTGACATGATTTTGACTTGAAATTTGCATGGATGTCTTTATGATGTCTCCTGTTTAATTTGTTTTTAACTGTGGTAATTAACACTTTTCCACAGCTTTGTAATAGATATCTGTAGTGTATATTCAATTTGATTTTGAAAAACCCTTGGTTTATATGACCAGCATATATTATTAAATGTTACATATTTTTTATAAAATCAAACACAGAGCATCCTTTGCAGAGAGCATTTCCTTTAGACAAAACAACGTCTTGCATATGTGAATTTTTAAAGTGGAGAATTAGTTTAATCATCTTTTAAGTGCATTTTCTTAAAGCTTTTTTGATCAAAAAGAATTATGAGGAGGTTCCTTTTTTGTAAAATTATCAGCGTAAAGGATACCCTTGGAGAAAGTTATACAATGACTTGTCTTTTCATTTTCAATGTTTGATGGCTCTAAGAATGCTGAGTGTACTCAGTGCTGGCCTTTTCTCTGTCTTGTTGTTACGATAAAGTAAAACTCTGATGCTTATTTTTGGGTATAACGGAGCAGAAATGGACAGCAAAAACTTGCAGCTTTTGCGTGCAGAACCCAGATTAAATTGGCTGCCCCTTAATCAAATTACATCTTGTGTGGTTACGTTGCCTTGATGGAATTTGGGATCGCACTGTCCTGCAGTTCCTTTCCGGGTCTGCGTCTTGCGCTGATGTTTGATAATCAAAGCAAATTAAGATATTTTTTAAAACGCGTGACAATTTCCCTCCGCCCCCACACCCCACCAAGTTCTGGAAATTCTCAAAGTGGCCCTGGAGAAATACAAATGCACAAAGCGACAGGCGAAGCCGGGCCTGTGCTCAGCACTCCATCATTCCTTGTCACAGGCGCAGCCACTATGCATTATCCTGCCGTGATTGATAGAGTGGGTTTGTGCAGACCGGGGAGCTGGGCACGGCTCAGATGGGGCCCTGCCGCTGTGGCTCCCTTCCATACTACCTGTAGGGAGCAGGAACAACTTTGCTGGGGTTGCCACTTCAGCACTGGTCAGAAATTTCACTTCTCTGCCCACAGTGCAAAGGTCGTATTCCCGAAAAGGTAAATGTAGCTTTTAGTTTTACTGCTCCAAAAGCAGGAGGAAGAGGAAAGAAGGACAGATCCTGCTCCCATGAGTAAAGTCACAATAATGAAATGGCTTTCAGGTTATCACAAAGTTTGTTTCTTTGCTTTATTTGAGAACTTCTTTGGTGGGCAGTGTACTCAAAGACTTTTCCTTATCTTTCAACTCATTTATTCATCAGAAGGAGCTGACGGAAGGCCCACACTCTCGGTGCAGCGCTGCCCTTTTAAGATTAATCTGGTGTCAGTATTACTGGTCAGAAGACTAGAATAAAATATACATAAAGTAGATTGTTATATGCAAAACCAAAACATAATAAAATTCTATTCCCGGGATACAGGTGACCAGAAAGTCTGCCTAAAGGGGCTATTATTGCTGTAGGATGGAATGTAATAATTTATGCAGTTAGAGTCTTTGACACATTTTTGTTCAGCTGGGGAAAAGAGTTTAGGTTTCTTCTCCTATGATCATTCAAGATCTTGCCTAATTGATGTGCGATCAAAGATGACAACAATCTCACCAGTGTTATGTAAAACTGTAATATCCTCCAGTTCCTTCATTTCTTCCTGAAATGGCCAAAGGCAAAATAATTTGCATAAAAGGTCTCAATTTTTAAAATGTAAAATTTCTTTCACTGGGACGTCTGCGTGATCCCCAAAGATTTCTATGGATGTTTACAAACTTAATCAAAATGAGCATATAAATATTATTGCGAGTGATTCCAAGGGGGCAAACAGAGCTTTGTTTTCATTTAAAGTATTAACAAATTGAAATAACATGGAATGACACTTTTAAAATGTGATTTTTGTGTTCACATCCGTATTTTTAGTTATTATTTGCTGGAAGGGGCCACTCTCAGATACTAATCGATGAATCCTAATTTATCATCCTGTAAACTCTCCCCATCCCCCATTTAATTTCTCTGAGAAAAACTGCCTTGAAATAGGAAAGAAAGGAGGCTGTGTATTATACCTCAATAAAGGAAATTGGGAAAAATATTTTCTACTACAAATTGCTTTAAAAGTAATCCTTGTATATTTTTCTGTGTGGTCGGGTTTTGGGGGTTTTTTTTGCAATATTGATAACAATCAAGAAGGTTAAATGCAGCAGCACTCATTTTAGACTCTCCTGTGCTACAGTTTGTGCATTTAAAAAATTTGCAGGTAGTTTTATTGACTGCAGCACCAGCAAATGTGTACCCACTTTAACACCCTTGCAATTTTGGAAAGACAACTTTTACGTCATGAGAATTTTAGCTGAGAAAGGAGTATTTTTTACTTTACATCTGAGGTTTTTTCAACGGGGAAGAAGAGTATCAGCCTAGTTTTCCATATATTAGTGTATATGTCCGTGTGCAGGCATGAATTGTGTATAACGTGCTTGCACAAATAAGTTTTGCTGTTTAGGTTTTTAAATATGAAGTCAAGATAGCAAGTTCGTCCCAAACTTCAGTTCTTCCCCTGGACCTCTCCTGTCTTCCAGCATTTTAGGATACGTTCCCCTTAAACATTTACTTCATGTGGGATACTTAACTGTGGTTTAAAACCCTGCCTTTGCAAGTGTGTTATACCTAAACACGTGAAAATGTGAAGCAGCTACTTAAAAAATGCTTACCACTGTAGAATAATTAACATCACCCTGGAGTAGTACATCATAGCTAATTCAGTGAGCCCTGCTTTACAGCTGCCACCAAGCAACAAGCAGTAGTTATAAAATGCTCACGTATCAGGATATTCCTTTAACACCTCATTTATTACTGTAACATGAAAAATGTCCCCTTCCATTTATTATGATATCACTGCATTAAGGGTTTTAGTCACAAAGAAATGATTTGTATATGCACACATATAAATCTGCAGTTTCCTTGTAAAACACAGAGAATTTGTCTAACGAGTTATCTCTGATGCTAATGAAATGGATGTGTGTTGAAAGGCAAGAGTTGAAGAAGTGGAGTTGTATGCGTAGGTAAAAGATAAGGGAGTAATTTTGTGCTTTTCTCTGTGTTTAATGCTTGTTTTCTGTGAACAAACACGGCCAAAAAGCAGCTGTAAACAGCGACGAGAAACACAGACAAACAGACACGCAGGCACACACACGAGTGTAGGTTGACAGTCCATTGCCTTTATAAACATATGATAGACCCAGAGGCAAATTCAAAGCTGCCAACACAACTACTAAATGAGTCTGCCAAAGAGCCAGATGCTGCAGCTGGAAAAGCATTTTCATTGTCTTAGCAGCTGCATACGGCAATTGCTGTCCCGAAAGGAGGGGAAGGAATGGAGAGCGTGGTTAGCAATTAAATGGTGCCCAGCTATGCTTCTGTGGATGTGTGCTCGTGGGGGCCTATGTGTGCAATTATGACAGCAACTATGTTTACTAGGGGGAGAGATTTATTATTTTTTATTTTCTAATGGCTTCTTAAAGGCCAATAATAGAATTGTTTGGAGAGGTCATATTTTAAAGAAAACTGAAATGACTGGTTATGATTTTCTGGCTTTTTACAGTTGCTAGCTCCGAGAGAGCAGAGCAATGCTCACCTGAGAGCTGTTTGGGATCCACATGAAGATACAGCCTTCCCTCCCACATCCCCTACCCCTACACTATATGGAATTTTGATTTGGGGAAGTAAGTTAGGGTAGTTCAAGTGTTGTCAAAGCACAGTTTATTGACTACAAGGCTCAGAGAGGATGTTTTATTCGGAGCCCCAGAAAGCAACCCTCTAACTTTAACTTGTGCAGGGCACTTGTAGAGCAGGGGCGACTGGGAGAGCCTGCATGGCAGAGGGACCATGTGATTTCACAAGGATTCAGAGCGCAGCTGAACCTCTGCTTGAGTTAAAGAACAAAAGGAGACTGAACAAATCTGTAGAGTAGGTTTTTTACCTAGAACAAAAAAGGGGAGAAAGGAGAGTGGGAATGGGGGTGGCCATCCCCATTGTTCTGGTGAGCAGCCTGGGTTCTGCACTACCATGCTGCTCCATCTGGCCCCTCTACTGGCTGTGCAGGCCCTGCTAGCATGAGACAATATATATTTGAATTTACAGTGACTTGCAAAGACAGATGTGTGCAATTTGTAGGACTGGTCTATGCGCAATTAAGAAACATGGTAGCTGAAGTGGTGTTCCCATTCTTTTTCTAAGAAGCTGCACAGATTTGTGCTGTGAACTAATGAAGAGGTCTTTATACAAAATTAAAGATTGGGAAACTATGTGCTAAAGCCTCCTTGGCTAGATAATTACTTTTTTATCATTATAATGGCCTGTCATACTAATAAAGTTTTTTTTCCCCAAAAAAAAAGTTCATCAACCCTGCAAGAAAGGGGACCAGAAGACAAAATCAATTGAAATCATTATTTCACAGGCTACATATATTTTAAAATGTTTCTGTTTAAGTGGTTGTATATCATTACATGAGATTTGTATTATAAAAGTGGTGAATTATTAAAAATCCCAACCAATGAGCTAGGAGTGGATCTTGGCTGGTGTACAGTACAGATAGTGCCCCTGTGTATGTGTGTCCATAGGTAACTGCTTTTAGAGGAAGCTGACTTGGGCATGTATTTGCGATATTAAAGTATTGAATCTGAAATAGCGTTGCATAAATTAGCTTTCGGATTTGTCTTGAGGAAAAGAGAGGAAAGGAACTGTCTGCAAAAGAGTAGTTGCTCATTTTCCTGCTCTTAATTTTTACTGGGAATCTATTATGTTCAATATCCAGTATAAGCAGGACTAAGTAAGGGTTTTCTCTTTAAGATAATGGTGCACAAAGAATGTGAGTTCCACCATACTCAGAGACAGCAGTTTTCCTTCTAATAAAACATTCACAAACAGGTAAGAGATTTTCAGTGAGAAAATACTGCTTTCATACTTTTGCCCTGCAATCCTTCCCTCCCTGACCCCCTGTTGTTTTTCTTTCTCTTCTGGATTTAGTGGCTGCTTCATTTTGTTTTCCCTAAGTCAGCCGTGGAGCAGAATTCTCCTAATCCAGAAGCGGATGCAGAGAAGTGACAGAATTGCAGATGGAGCTGGAATAAAAAGGAAAGAAAAAGAGAAGGCAGTGTCCTACGGGAGAAGTTGCAAGGTAGATAAAGAACTTTTGTTCGCCGTTTGGTGGAACAGTCGTGTCTCCCAGTAGGCTGAGCAGGCTGGCTGATACATCCAGAGGGGACGGGTGTCAGGCTGGTGCAGGTGTCAGTGGCTGCCAGTGAGTGATTGCACCATCAGCCTCCTACCGTGATCCATCATGCGGGCCCAGCCGGTGAAGAATCACAGCCTCGGCAAGGTGCTGAGCCCAGCAACATATCATTAAACAAGGTTACCACCGGCAGATTTGTTCCCATGATCAATCTGGTCAATAACCGTTCCACCTCGCTGTACATTTTCCCCCCTTAAAACATAAACAAGTATTATGAAAGTGGTGGCAAAACAATGCAAAGCCGTAAGAAGACTTCATTTCTCCAATGGCAAGCTGCAGGTTTCTTGTAAATCCCTTATAAATCAGGAAAAATAACCTTTCCTACGAAAATTTATTCTCAGACTGAGCCTCTCAGCTAAATCGTATTTTTTGACTTGAAATTGTTTATTTCTGACTCATTCTTAGATGGATTTTTTTTCTTGCTAATTTTCAACCCCCAGCATGTAGTTCTAATATGTGTTAGGATGTGGTGTGCTGTGTAATAATTATGTCAGTTTAGAGTTATCCATAAGAAATCTCCCAGAAGATGGAAATAAAACACTTCTGTTATTGCTTTGCTTTAATTCTGGTTTGTGGTATTAACCCTCTCTTAGATCTGAACAGTTCTCCTCCCACCCTGGCCCACCCAGCATCACTGCGCTGTGCAAACACCCTCACTTACAAAATCCTTGTGTTTGTGTTCATGTGAGTGTAGAAACCTCCTCTGTATGCTCGCAGGGCTGCTGTTTGCCTTTCCTGCTATGATGGTGGGCTGCAAACTCCTGGGCAGTAATTGGGAGATCTTGGAGTCCCACATCAGGCAGAATCTCACCAAGAGGGCTATTAACACAGTCTTTGTGCTGCGCTCAAGTGGTTATGATATGAGAGGTGAAGGCCAAATCAGAGAGCTTTATAAACTCTTAGGCAGCAACAAATAAGCTGAATTTCTCCCCAGCAGGCTACTAAGCTTTAGAAAATGAGTAAAGGAGGCTATGGGGAAAAACGGAGCTGACGTTCCTCCATCATCTCTTTTATGAACACAGCAAAATACTATACTGATCACAAACGCAGAAAGGGTTGAGAAAGGATTGTCTATGGTACACAAAAAAGTAGACTGTGACCTGGTGTCCTGTCTTCTTTCTAGCATCTTCCAGTCTAAAGGAAAAATAAGCCAAAGCAAACCTCTGCTGAAATGGAAAGTAATTCTGAGATGGTGGTTTCCACTGGTTTGACTAAATCGGTTTCAAAGCTTTCCCATTTAGACAGGCTGACCATGACTGTGAATGAATGGCTGTTACTGAACCTGCCTGACCTTCCCATCAATAAGGGCGAGGCTGAGGGCTCAGGGAAAATGTGACACATGCTCTCCCCTCCCTTTGTACTTCAGGTCAGAAGTTGCCCGGGGTGCGATGTCAGCACCTCCAGCCAGACCCGTATTCCCCACAGCCTCCCAGCAGTTCACGCTCCATCGCTGCTCCCAGCCCAGGGGCTCCTCAGCAGGACTGGTACCTCAGTCACAGCGCTGGTGCTTTCCAGGCACCAAGGAACTGTGCTCCTTCACAGGCCCCCAGACATCTCAGGCTTGCTATAACTGTAGTCCAGAGCCTGCAACATACTGGGATGTTTGTAACAGCAAATTCTTGCTATGGGCAGAAAGGACAGGTAAAGCCAAGGATTTATTGTGAGCACAATTGAGATCCTGGCGGTCTGATCAAAAACTTGTTACTAGTGTGTTAGTTCAGTTCTTACAGAAAGGGGAAAGAAAGAAAGCAGAGGAAAAAACAGAGAGAGGATGGAAGGAAGGAAGGAAGGAAGGAAGGAAGGAAGGAAGGAAGGAAGGAAGGAAGGAAGGAAAGGAAGGAAGGAAGGAGAGAGTACTACTAAATGGAAATAATAATAGTAATGACAATAACAATAACAATAACAATAATAATAATAATAATAACAACAATAGAAATTAAATAGTTGTGCACATTTCCTAGTACCTTCCCATTTTCCTGGTGCTGTGCTCACCCTTCCACTGCTCCTTTGGGTCCTAGGGTCAGTGGCAGCAGCCTGGTGTGTATGGGTGCAGTGAGTGACCAGCATCATGGGTCCTTCCTGGGGAGGAACAGGGAGTTATGTTGGCAGTTTCTTCTTCCTCTCTTGAATATCCCTTTGGGACCACGTTTAACTGTTTCCTATTTTTCTTTTACACCTTGGGCTGCAACTCTGCATTACTATATGGCTTTACTGTATACAGTGCCTTTCATGTATGTTGGACACTATTTCTTTCTCTTTGTTACCCCTGAAACACATTCAGAACAGTTCCAGGGCCATATTTCTGTCACTGGTGGTTGGTGACAGAACAGTTGCTCATAGCCTTGGGGTCTCCAGTGCCAAACTTGGGCCCCATCTCTTATCCCACGCTTGCATCATCTTCATAGCTTCTTGTGTTCCCAACTCCTTAAGGCCTCTTTCCTGGCACACCAAACCTGTGTTTCTCTACATTACTTCATTGTGTTAGAGTCCTAAGTATCTCATCCTGCACGGGAGAATTGCTTGTTCAGTGTTAACTAGATAAAAACTATGGTTGTACTACCTAAAATAATCTAAAATCACCAGGCATACTGTGATAATTTTACATAATTGAAAACATGGATCGGTCTCCAAATCTAGGCTGGCAGAACAGTTATGAGGTACTAGGTGCTTTCTAGACTGTCTCTTAGTTGGATGTGTCATTAAAGGATTCAAGAACCTTCTGTGTTTCTGGTCAAGCAGAAGCAGAATTGGAGCTCCTCCCATGAGTTCTGATGCTTTCTTTGGCACTGAAGTCCATAAAAGTGACAAGAAGTTTGGAAATGTTACCTGAATGTTTGGTTTTGAAGAAGTTCAGGACCCTTCTGTTTGGAGTTCACATGTCTAATATTAAAAGACGTTTCACAGTATTGAATATTTTAAAATAATACATTTTCTTATATTACAATTTAAAAGTGGATGATCCACTGTCTGCACTTGTGAGTTTGAGAGGAGCTTTTATGTTATCATATTATGGAAATAAATTCAAAGTAATAGAGAATTAATCAGTTGTGGGGCTTTTTTATCCATGTTTGTTTGCTTGTTAGTTTGTTTACTTATTTGTTTAACCTGCAGTGAATTCATTTGTGGCAATCATTGCTGGTAAAGCTGGTATCAAGACCTCATCCCCACGATCTGCCAATAGTGGACTCCCAGCCTGTATTGATATATGCACTAGAGAATTGATTGCCTGCCTGAGTAGATAAGAACATGTATTGTTCTTCAGTGGGTGTAGTGCATTACTCTTTCCTGGCTAATGTGATCTCAGAATCCTTCTCAATAACACCAATCAAACCAGATGACAAAATATAAATTTTATGGAGTTGTAGTCCTCAATTCATAATCCTTTGTAAAAGACAAATACGGATGAGTGAAGTTTCCCATAATGAAAAAACCATAAAATTTCAGAGTCAGCCAAGGTTCTCTTTTTGATGCATTTCTTATGCTCATTCTTCTAGCTTTTCTACAGATTTAATTTCCTTTTTCTGACAGTAATCCTGTGATTGTAGATCTAATTTTCCTCTTAGTTGGTAGAGAGCAAGTCCCAGAACTACCGAAGCTATTTAACGTGGTTAACACCTGAATGAGTTATGGCTTCAGTGTTGCATTGGTTGTGGCTTCCTCATAGCCATGAGTGGTTCTTGTGGTACAGGAACATCAGTGATTGAAGAGAAGCCCTGTAATAAATAGTCAATAATTCTGTAAAAGGATTTAAAATATGAATTACGTTTACCCTCATATTGTTACCAGCATTTTTTCTTTGTTACTAATCAGAAGCTGAAGGACATAATAAACTTTAATTGTTAAACATATATTTCTCATCATAGTTGCATGCCCATTGCTCCATTATAAAGTTATTTCTAATTCTGCTTTTTTAAGATGGGTGTTTATCTGTTTGCATGCAGATCCCAGAATGCCAATACACCTTTAAACCCACAAAAACAGGGAACTTCTTTATCCTACCCAGTAGAACATTATTCAAGGTCAAACTAAAACTTTGTTTTCATAATCAAAACAGTATTACAGCAATCCTGAATTCCCTGTTGCAAACCATAGTAACATACAGCCCACAAATCAGAAATTCTGTAAAAAATAGCCGAGCTACATCCTAGTTAAAATTTATTCTCCATGGAAATTTTGTATGAAAATCAATCAAAGAATTTTTCAAATTCAGCTGTCATCTGCTGCCCACTATAAATTTAACCCCAACAGAATACAATACACTCTGCATGGTGTTTCATCCTATGTGTACAACTGTTGTCTTGAAACTTCAGTCGTAGAGAGAATAATATGTAGTGACAGGAGGGAGTGAAGAAAATTGTCACAAATAATGCAGAACTGGAATCCAGAATTAACTTCTACAATTAGTTTCTATAGATTTTTTTAGCTATTCCTTCACAAAAAAAAAAAAAAGAAAAAAAAGAAAAGAAAAACAATTCTCATTGCTCACAAATGATCTTATTATACCAGAATTTTAATTTTTCTTAAGTTAAATCCTCATTACAGTCAATGGGGAGTTCTGCTGAGAACTGAATGGAGCAATACAGTCTATGGAATGAGCTGACTGAGGAGGAATATTGCTGTTTATAGTGGCCATTTCACAGCACTTGTCATTACCTTTCAATGGCAATAAGGTTATGAGGAAGCAGGGCTGTGAAAGATGTCCTTCCCAAAGGTGGGACGTGGCTCCATGCCAGACATCACGGGCAACTGCATCCAGTTTGGAAATTGTTTCTTAGCCAAAACAAGCTACAGCCTCAGGTTTTTAAAAGAAGTAGAGTGTACAGATGTAGTCCATCAATGACATCAAAAATTGTACCTAGATGATTCAAATTCACTCCGAATGAACTAATTCTATTCATAAGAATGTAGAGGTCAGTCAGCTGCATATTGTAGATCAGTCCTCATTGAGATGACTTTTACTTTTTTTCCTGTTTTTTTCCTCTCTAAATCAAGAAAATGTGTGTTTGTATCTTCGAACAGTTATCCTTTTTTTCTTTTTTGTTTTTTTCCTCACCTTCCTCCCCACCTTCCAAAATGCCTTTTATTTTTTAGTGTTTCAATAATATTTTTGCTCTGAGGCATATTACCCCTCCATTGATTGTCTTCACTGCTGTCCAAGCCAGATTTAATTGATAATTTTCTAAAATATCTTAACCTGCACAAAACCTGTGTTGTGCCACAATGTCCTTTAGTCATTACTAAATTATCATTCCAAATTTCAAATCAAGTGAAATTTGAAAATCACAGTGTCTCTTCAGTGTTAAGTTATTGTGGGGAACCATGGCTGGCTTCAACGTCCAATATGTACAAATTCCAAGGTTTCCATGACAGTGAGACTGAAGAATTAAAATGACAAAGCAACATTGAAACAAAATCTTTAGAAGTTAGGAAGATGAAATTAGGTGAACAATTCCACCAGTAGAAATGTATTTGGGTTACATAAAATCAGCCCAAATTCATACCCGTCCCTGGATAAACCTACTAATGCTTTTGGGTTGTATTCCAATTTTATAAAATGTTTTCCTATTCCCTTTTCCTATTTGGGGAAAAGAAATAGTCCAGGGTGATCAAAATGTGCTGGTATGCCATAATAACACTTGAAGCAGGCAGACCAGAATTTCCCATGGAGAGCATTTGCAATGCAATAGCAGTGTTCAAAATTCTGTACTAGTTCCTCTGAATTCCCATTTCAACCACAACTCATACTTACATGGAATATGGACTGACCATGAGAAAACTGACTGTACACAAAGTTGTCTGTAGGGGTGAATAACCAGAACAGAAAGGGAATGCTGCTTTCATTATTCAGTTCTTTCATTTCTAATAATTCATGGTGCTGGGAGAACACAATTTTAAGTGAGATTTAAAATGTCTGAAAGCAGACAGATAGATAAAATTTGCAGGTTCATTAATAACCCACATACAGTGCAACCCACTATCAGGAGCCAAATTCTGAAGCAACTTTCCACACCTGTTACCTACCTGTTCTTTGCTTTGTGCTGTGTTACCCTCACACCATAGAATAGTTTATTTTTTATTTGACTGCCATTAATGTAAGTGGCCATTGCATTTCTGGAATATTCCCCAGTTCATATTTACAGAAATCTCCACCTCAACAGGAGAACAGGATTGAAATACATTAAGGAGGGACCCTTCTTACCCTATTCAGCTCACTGCAGGGTGACCACCAAAACTTATGTAGCATTAAGAATAAAGTACATTTTGCTGGAAGCTGAAAAGAAAATACATTTCATGTGATAAAAACCCTGCAGACACACAAAGGAGCACGGAGAGACAATGAATGGCAGGGAGACCCCAAATATCCCCCTGCCACGCTACTCCCAGGCATGAGTCACCAGCACACTGAAAGCCCACCTAAGCGGGCCCAGAGGAGAAGAAGGCAACAATTGCATCCAGAAACCAGGCAGGAATCTGGCTCATCTGCAGAAGTTATTGGAAGTCCTTGTTCATACATGGAAACAGGAACATTAAGAGCAGAGAGAAAGAGTCTCACATTCAAAGGCAGAATGGAGGAAATAAGTTGGTCTTAACATTGAACAGATGGGGACCAGGAGCCACGATACATTGATAAACCCAGAGAAATTTGGTGAGATCACTGATCTTCTCCAATAGATCTGGATTTGTGAAAGAGAGACCCTGAACATCAAGGACAGCTGTGCTTGAGCGTGCAGCTATCACTCTGAGTGCATTCTTACAGCACAATTATACGCTGTGAGGAAAAATAAAAGTTTTTGTTTGCTAGCAGCCTCCCTTATTAAGATGCCCATGCTCACAGCTCGCTTTGCCTTCGTGATATTCCACTATTCTTGTGTCTTGTAGCAGAGAGAGACGTAAGCCTATCAGCTCAGTGCCCAGCAACAAGACCTTCCCTGGCTGAACATTGTACCAGCAGCTTGGGGTTATCAGAGTGTGTAGGGATAGCCAGGTGGCTTATCAGAGACCTTGAACTTGGTACATGGTTGGAAAGACTGCTTGATGCTTTTATCACAGATGTTTCTTTGGTTGGTGTGTTCTTCCTGACTTGGCCTAAATTCTTATCAGGAAATATTTTTTACATACTGATTAAAATCAAGCAGTCTGTTAATGGGAACCTGATTACCATCTATTTTTACAAATACTCACAGAAAAAAATAGATTTTTTTAAAAATGGGAAATACATAAAGAAATTTTATGTTACTGGAATTTTATCGTGCAGAACTTTTTCACTTCTTCAGTGCCAGGAACAGAGCAAATTAGGAAGTGACAGAGAAGCAGGGAAGAGATTTGTTGGAGGTAGGAAAAATGTCCATCTATTCGTGGTGAAATAAAGCAGTGTTTTGAAAAGTCTGCAAAGAAATTAGACCTTTCAAGTGACCTGGAGATACTGTCCTTGGTGCTGCTTAAGGACAGTTATCTGTACACAACAATGGGCTATCAGAGAGCTGTCCTTGCTGCCAAAGATACTCCTTGGATCATTCCGATGTCCTAAGCTCCTGGAATCTTCTTTTTCTTCTCTCATTTTCACTTTTTCTTTTATACATATTTAAATAGATACATATATGTAGTTATTTTATATACATACACATACCTCATGCAAAAGTCTCTGTGAAACTGTATCAAATAAAAATTTTAAATAAATCAGTTTTGTGTGATTGTACAAATATATATGTGCATATGCCAATCATATATACCATAAAATGTTCCCAAATTAATACATGTGTTACACGGTATCATATGTGAATGAACAGGTGAATATTTTCTAATTATTATTTATAACACAACATTCTGCAAGGCTGGATTTTGCATTTCTCAGAACCATCACTGCCTGAAACAGAGCAATAGAGACAAGGATGCAAATTAATACATAGTTAGCTCCTAGGACATATTCTGCATCTACACTGTATGAAAGATATATCTAATATTCATAATATTCGGGAAATTCTAGTTACTCTTTTTTCATTTTTCTAATTCATCTTCGAAACTCAGAGATGCAGGATAGGAAAAAAACCCAGCTGACTAATATTGAAGGATGAGTTTAATCATGTTTGAAAAATGATAAAATTAGAAGTTGATGTGGACAGAATTTAAGAGGACTTTGCACCTTCATAATTAAGACATAAGATGATCAGCAGACAAGGTCACAAAAGCAAGTTTAAGTCCATTTGTGAGTATGTGCCAATTTGGCAGATACCCTACTTCTGAAACATTCCTTTCTGGCAATTCTTGGCAGATATTTTCAAGAAAGATTATGTCATTAACCTGTTTCAGTATGTAAACTTTTATGATAGAATTTGTATATCTTTATTGAAAATCTCTGTTTATTTAAAATTCGTTGAATGACGAAATAGAAACAAACACTGAAGGAAATGTGATACTGCTGATTTAAAACCACATCCCCCCAAACCCAAACATTCCCAGGGTTACCATAGCTCTTTTCTCCTGGGTGGGTTCTCTGCAAAGCCTCTCTGCAGACCCGATTCCCCACTCATGACCTGGCCACAGTAAGGGCCGAAATAATTGCGATGGGTGGTGGTAAAGGCATCTCAATGCATGTTAGAGGAGCTTCACACAGGCTTCTGCTCACAGATACAAAATGTTTGCCAACCATTCAGCCGTGCTTTGTTCTATCCCTAATACTGTAAGTCACGGGGGAGCTCTCCCCATGCTTTTCCTTGTTAGTTTTTGAGGAGGCAAAATCCAGGCAGCTGGTTCCTGTCCTGTGATCACACTGTTGGCTGAGTTTTTTCTCTTGTGTATCTATATGCTGTGCCAGCCAAAATTTACCTACTACTGCTTTCACACAGACCTCATAATCGCTTCAACAACATATGCCAAAATTTTTTGCATACCCTGTTCATGAAGCCTTTTCTTTCCTTTTTCACTCGGTTCACACCTACCTGCCTGACATTGAACTTCAGAAATCAGATTGTTTAGTCCTGGGGAGGGGACATGCACAGTTTGCTCACAAACACAACACAAATACTTAGAAGTTGCCATAGACATATTTCTGGTCACATCTGGAGAACCTGAGTTTGAACGCTGATCATTAGCTCATCAGTAGTTCAAACAACAGAAATAAAGATTGGCTCTTTAATAAGCTCTCTAATGCAATTTAATGGCTTTTTACCAAATCTAAATTTAGGATCCCACCTAAATGCCTGAGTGTTGTTATTAATTGAAGATTTTTTTTCCTCATACTTATAGGAAATACATTCTTCATGTTTTACAATTATATCAACTGCTTACTCTTTTGAAGGTAGTAAGCAATGACTCTTGGCTATTCATAGAGCAACCTTTTAATAAAGCAATAGGCTTCACCCGTGAGTTCATCTGTTTGAATCACAGGTTTTAAAACCACAATTTTACCTTTTGTATTTGGAAAAACAGAAACAATTTTCCTAGTATACTTGATTTAAAATATTTTTTCAAGCCTTTTCTCTGTGTTTTTTCTGCATTTGAAGCCTATAATTATATAAACAACTTGTTGTGTTTGAAATTAATCATCTTAATGATCATAACCTGCAATAAGAAAGTAGTACTGAAAATGGCCCCAACTAGAACTTCTAAATCCAGCTTCAAATGTTTCTCCAAAATCACATTTGAGGAGTCATAAAGTACAATCCTAAGATCCAGAACATGCAGTAGTGAAGTCATATTGCCCACCTGTGGGTAGAGACCAGGATGAGGAGAACTGTAGCTGGGCAGCAGGAGTTTCTCCAGAGAGGACATCTGTGCTCTGCTGGAAGGAAAGGCTTCTCGCTGTGCCCGGTGGAACTGCTGGAAAGGCCGGGCAGCAGGGTCAGAACCCCTGCTGGTGTCCAACACCCACAGACCAAAGCCCGGTGCTGGAGACCCCCACAGGAAGTGCAGGGGCTGGGGGACACCCCCACGGTTGGCAGTGAAGGGACAGATGTAGCCATGGGCTGCTCACCTGGTCGAAGCCGTGCGCATGCTTGAGGACAATGTGGGGTAAGAAGTGATGTTCCCATAAAGGATTCTTTCCACACATAGAGTTTTTGGCTCAAAGGCAGCCTGTGGGTTCTAGGGAAGACCATCAGCAGTAGCTCTGTGTGCCTGGAGCCCTGAGACAGAGCTGCTTTGTGATGTTCAGAGCGCAGCCGGCAAGCGGGACCCCACACCTGTCCTCGTGTCGTGAGGACCTCGACTGGTGGCAGCAAGGAAGATGCACACAGGACCTTGTTCATTGGTACAGGTAGCCCCTGTTTTGGAAGGCAGAGTGCCTTTTCCCTTCCAAGCCCTGCAGACAGGAGGTCCTTCTGCTCCAGCTTGCATCTCATTTGATCAGTGGAGCCTCTGTCACTGCAGTGCTGATGGGAACATAATTGCTCGCCTGAAAGAGGATCACTGGGGTATGAGATGCACTGTACTGGGGCTGCGGTCAGGTTAGAAGTGTTGACATGCCAATAAAAGCTCCATGTAAAAATGTTTAGTTAGTATAAAAGGCAACGAGGAAAAGTCTAAGGAAGGACTAGATGTCACGACAGCTAATCCTCCTCTCTGGTATCTGACCTCTGTAAGGATGGAAGTAAAAGAAGTTAAATGAACTCTGCATAATTCTTTGTGTTTATCTGTCATGAAACCACCTCATGATTCAGCATTTGTGTCAACCTGTTTGGGGGAGGCTCTGCTGCAAGAGCAGAGGGCTGTGGCAGACCAGGACCGAGGCATAACCCGCTGGAATCCACGTGAGAGAGGACATTTACTCGGGTCCTGCCTACGCTTTGTCTTTTTTTCCTCACTGATTTTGTTGGCTCCAGATTCTGGGTGTTTGAGGACACAGTCATTTGCCGTGCTCCAACTTTGAGGAAGAATTTTTCAATTTTTGACAAGGCCCTTAGAATCACATTGCAGAAGAAAGGGTGTATTATAATTATCAATATCAATAGTAATAAAAGTTTATTAAAGGCCATTAAAATGAAAGGGGATGGCTATAGATCCCATCACTCTGAATTGACTCCCTCCTCTTGTGTTAATTAGAAAACTCAGATAATGGTTCTATGGGGGAGTGCAGGGGAAATTTAATTACGAAAGTTTAATGGGCCACTATCTACTTCCTGCCAGATTAAAAACTGATGATTTACACTATTTTAGATACTACCGAGGGCTCGCTAACAAAATATGTTGCAGAACAAAGAGTAATGCAAGACTTCACCCAGAACGTTTTGCTCATTTTTAAAACAAAGATGTAATAATGCAGACCTGGAAACCAAACAGCTGTGACAGAGCCATTACCACCAAAAACTTAGAGGAACTCTGAGCAGTCTTTGTTAGGTTCATCATTTTTTGTTTATTATACATAAATAAAAACCACATTTGCATAAGCAGAAATGTCTACCCCCTCAAAAAAAGAAAAAAAGCCAGCCTAAATTAGCTAAATTAGCTGTAGGGTCATTTTTCAGTTATTGAGGTAAGCTAGCAACACTGTTGTTTTTTAAAAGTTCTAGGATTGAAATTTGTGTTCACAAACAGTCAGACTCTTCAGTCTGTGTTCTTATTCCTACCAAATTTCATGACAATTTTTAATAAACAGACATCTAGTGAATTATCATGTAACTTTTTTTCTTAAAAATAAGTATTTGAAAATTTAATCAAAATGCTTATGGCATAAGCATGAAACAGATAAAATTAGTAGTCTTTTTCAGAAGCCCCAGACAGCCAATTTATGGGGAGTTATAACTAGACAGAACCTCAAAACTATTCACTTTTTGGAGAAAGTTGAAACCTGGCACCTGAAATTAGTAGCTATTTTTGAAACATTAGTCTTCATGAACTCATTATAGGAGTGATAATTCAGCAAAGTCTGCAAAGCAGCTACAGGAATCTCTCTTCAAGCCCTCTTTTCTACCTGCTGGTTCCATTTAATGCAGAGGTTGGTTATTAAATTTCTGTTTCTATTTAATTTAGTGGTATACTGTGAAATTTAACTCCTGTCCTTAACAAGCTCTATTTTTAGTGAAAGCACTGTATCATATTCAAGTGTGCTCAAGATAAATTTTCAGTTGTATTTTATTTTTAGAATTAAATGCTTAAATTTAAAGGGGTTTTCTACCCAAAAACAGTGGAGAAAAAAATGTGATGTATCAAATGCTGTATTTTAAAATGAGGGTAGAAAAAAAAGAGGAGAAAAAATTGAAGAAGAAGCTATGCCCAAAAGCAAAAAAAAAAAAAAAAAAGAAATCTAATGTACTCTGTTTCCTTTTCTGGATAGGTTTTGGTGTCCAAAAGTGGAGAACTCAGCATTATAAAACCAGGGCTGGTTGTCAGTTCTAATTTAGGTGGATGTAGACAGTTTTATACAGCAGCTTTGTGCCTGGAGCTGTCTGTCTTGCAGTCAGAGGCCCACTGTGTCAGCTGCATGTCCTTGAACATTTCAGGTAGAATGTAGCTCTGGGAATTGCCATCCTCCTGGACTTCAGGTGTGTAAACAAAGTCTCCTACCTTTACTAATTTATTACCAGGTAATGAAACAATATAAGGGAAAGGGGAAAAAAAAGGTACTTGAATATCAGTGCTCTCCCTATTATTCAGAGACCTTAAGCCACCTGGGTGTACACAGATTGGGAACTACTCATTATTCATGATATTTTCCACAAAAACAGGGTTTGCCTGCCTGCACTTCAGTTTGGATTTCCCATCGTACCCCTGTGTATAACACAGCTGCCTTCAGAAATTTCTGTTTATGCAATGGGTATCAGTTACAGCTAAATGCACTTGCATCAACATAGAATCCAGCTTTTAATGAGCATGATAGCCTTCTGCGTTTCAAAGGTGCATCTAAATTCAAAAATAGCATAAGGAAACATGACAGGGCACTATGGATGTCTAGACTTCCCTTGTCTAGACTTCAAATATGTAATGCTGAATGGATATCGAAATCAAGTGGACGTCTTCAGAAATATAATTGAGAAGAGCATGCATAGGAACATTTGCGTGCCTTGCCTTTTATTTGCAGTGAATGATTCACAGCTAAGCTCTGTAAAGTATTAGTCAGTTCACATCACTGTAACCACCAAACCTCAGAAAAAAAAAACAACTTATTTTTTCAGAAGTTACTTGGACAGCTGTTATAGCTATAGGACTTAATTCCATTGGCAATTTAAATAAAGAGAAAGAGACAGAGAAATAAAAAATATTTAAGTGGATTTCAAGTGAGGTGTTTGGGGTTTTTTATTGCTATTCTTTATTTGATTAAGGTAGAGCTATAATTAGTCTCAATGCACTAATAAATTGCTGGTTTTTTCCAGACACTTAATAAGGACCATTCATTCTCCAAGGGGATTGCAACCTGAAATCTTGCTGAAAGACTGGTGCTGCAACAGAGGACAAAGAGAAAAGAGGTGAATTAACTGGGAAAAATGCCAGTTACTGTCTTGATCACATGAGTGACCATATGCTAAATGACACGGTAAAATGAATGGATGCACAGTGTGTTGATTTAGTTGCTTTCTTTTCCCGTTTCTTTCCTGTTTGATTGTGTGTGATGTAATTGCTCCACATGGCAGAATGTCCACTGCTTCCTTACCGTGTCCACTATTGTGAGAATCACTGGAACGAGGTCCAGGCTTGGAGTGGCACTTATTTTACTAACACGAGGGATTGAAAACCCTGCTAAAGGGAAACAGAGCTGTGAATTTCAAGGCTTCAGCACTCTGAAGTGCTTTGGGCAAGAGCCCCGACTGGAGCAATTGGTGGAGCTACTGTAACATCAGTACAATCCCTCAAACACATGTAGGCTAGCGAGGGCTCTCACCCCTTTATGGGGACTGGCACGAATTTGGGGTTGGCTGAAAAGAGAAGCCAGGGATCTTTTCTTGGCAGCTCCTGAAAAGCCAGACACTTACTCGAGCACGAACGTGGATCTGGCAACCTCTCTGCTCTGAGTTGTGTCAGATCTTGGGATACGGATCTAATCCTGCAAGATGGTGAAGAGGACTCATGTACTGCCCAGCGTGTCGGGCTCCTCCTGCCAAGTCTGCACACAGATGTTACACGCGCTTCCAGCTGAGAATTCAAGTGGAGAGTTCCAAGTGGAGAGCTCGGCAATCGAATGCCAAAGCATTAAGATGCAAACTCTGCTCTCTTTTCAGCAGAAGAAATCCAGAAATCTGGATTTAGTACCAAAGATGGAAAAAATGCCACGCTGTTGCTAGGTGCCAGTTTTATTGGTATACTTGTAAAGGAGTTTATTTCAATATTTTCAGGAGTCTGCCTAGTCCCCCATGATTTGTATATGGAATATTTACAGGGGGGGTTTTCCCATAAGTATATAATGGTAAATAGTTGTCAAAATAGGATTAAAACCTCCAGTTTTTCAGCTAGCTCTATGACAGATGGCAAAAGAAGGGATGAATGCACAGATAAATACAAATATAAGGAACTAATATGACTCTGCTCTGCATTCCCAGAAAGAAGTTTTTGGAGAAGATGGCTGTCGCATAATTCCGGGTTATTTAAATTGAAAACTCTGCACAGGAACAGCCGCTTTCAGTTATGTGTTTGTTAAGTCCAGCCACCAGAGGATTGTCAGCAGGGACTGCAGTGTTAATCATAAAGGAAAGGCTTCTTATGAGTCCAGCCACAGTTTTGTTTTGTTGGTTTTTTTTTTAAATGCATATTTATTTTGAACAAACAAGTTACCTAGACAATTAAACAAGTTAAACAAAAATTATATTGTTTCAGGCAATTATCCACATGTGTGCTGACCTCATTTGGGGAAATAAAACATTTCACATTTTATTACCCAGAGTGTCAATGAAAAAATATTCAGCTGATATCTCATTAATGGTTTCATTTTCCCAAACACTGTACAAAGTCACTGCAATACAATGCCAAGTCAATCTACCCATTCGATCTTATATAACCTTCAGGGAACATTAATAAAATTCTGACTCAGATATGCCCTCTGTCAGTCTCTTTTTAGGCATACAGGTGCTTAAATGTCCTTTACAACCCACTGAATGGGATGTACATTCAAATTTAAGCACAAATGTCAATACTTTTCTGGACAGAGATGCTTGCTGGAATGAAGGCCTCTGCATCAGAATAAACATAGTGGTTGATAAGAGTGTACACAGAGAATTTTGATTTGAGTTTACACAGGCTGGAGTATCATGAGGTTAGAAAATCAAACTGCCAGAGCAATTTAGCGTATTCTTGTACCACCACCTGTGTTCCACCATTTCCTTTTTGTTAAGAGACTCAACATGTATTAAAAAGTATCTTTAAAGATTTTCAAATGTTCCATTCAGGAACTGAGTTTTGTCAGTGAAGGAAAAAGAGCTTTTACAATTCTCTAGCAAAGTCATTTAGGACTCCCAGAGGAAGACTGGAAAAATCTATCAGCTATTGTAGAAAGTGCATTATAGTGGAAGGAGCTTAGTATGAAACACATGCAATCAATGATGGGATACTTGAACTTTGCTTGTACAGTTATCTCCTTAGGGAAGGTATTCTGTAGGTGTTGAACTGCTTTTCATGAGATCAAGAAGCCACAGAAAGAGATTAAAGTGGGTTTTATTAATTTTTTTTTTTTTGCTAAGTCTTGACAGAGTGAGGAGGAGTGTGGCAGACTGTTCCCGACTGCTGTGATTTAGAGTCACCAGGGCAGTTGTGAGGGCTCAGTCACTGGATATAAGGGGTCCCAGGCAGGTAACAGTCAATGTGGGAACTGGAACCTTTGAAGTGTGATGTTTTCCTCTTTTTTAGGTAGCCTGTCTTGTTTTGGAGTGTTCCTTTGGCTCATTTGTGAGATGGAGAAAGCGCCACTGATAATAGCTGACATTAAAAAATCTGATTTTCCAGCTCCCACTGTGTAGGTCCCATGGATTCTCCTCACTCCTAGCAATGCCTTTGTCCTGCTTCAGTTGCTTCAGTGCTCTATTCAATGAAAAGGGCAGGAAAGCAGTGCTGTCTTAGCTGAGCACTTTGGCAGTACTGAATCTTGATGAACCTTACTTGTTTTCCCTGTCATGGTGAATCTCATGGGCTTTGCTGTACACTTCTTTTCCACTCCCAGTAAAGTGGAGAGGGTTCCCCAACAGTTTTGTGCTTAGAGAATTCTCTGAGTATTAAAGCTACCGTTTTTAATCTATTTGTATGTGCTTTTTGGATTGCTGATATAAAGTTGTCCAAAACCCACTAAAATAAATAAAAGCCTCATCATGATCTTGTAGTCAGATTTTTTTTTTTTTTTTGTGTTTGGCAAAGGGAAGGTCAGACTTGCAGACTCCACAGTCTTCAAGATGACGATTATTTTTAAATAACTCGCTACAATGATGTTTTCACAAATTGGTCCAAGAAGAATATGTTCTATTCTGAACATAGCGCACTTTGTGTCTCATCTGGATGAAATTCTCAGAGGAGGGAGAACAAGCAGGGTAGTGCCTTGGTTGAGAAGACATCTCAGGGAAAACTGCTCATTCAGAGTCTCCAATATGGATGTGTGAAGAGAAGTCAGACAATCAGTCTTCAGCCTCCTTCTGAACCCAGGAGAAAAGTACACGGGACCTGTCAGGTTTTAATTGCAACTCTCATCCCAGAAAAAAGGAGGAGTTGCAAAGTTTGTGACTACATCTTTCAATTACATTTTAATGCAATAATTTCCTTTTCTAAAATTATCTTTCATTTGCAGGGAGCCTTCCTAGCACGTTTGAACTTCCTGTTTTGAGACAGATCCAGCTTTTGGCATAGACCATGAAGGCAGCTTTGCAGGGCACCAGACCAATGGAAGAAGAAGTCATGGTTACCTGGAGTACCAATGACTGTAGCTAAAGCCCACCCTGCCTGGCACTGTCAGAATATCTCCCTAGGTCTGTTCTCTGTACAGCTTCTCAACTCTCTCCTTCAGCCCAGAGAGGAATTGCAGGAGCTCTCTGCTTGCCCTGCCCTGCCCTGCCTGACCCGGGCTGCCCGTGGGTGCTGGAGGTGTCTCTGCTATGGATGGCCCCGGAGGGAAGGGAGGAGCAGGGAAGTCTGTCCTGCTGGGAACTGTGAATTGAGGGTGTGAGAACCAGCCTTGCATTCATGAAGGAAACATTATCGAGACAGTTCCTCAGTCAAATTAAATTTTGGAAAAAGGATCCTGCCTTCAGTGAGCAGCCTGAAACTTTCCTCTGTCTGTACACTCTGGCCAACAGGAGTCTGTCTGATAGACAGTGATGTAAACATCTCCATCCCAGGAACCCTGAAGATGGATCCTGGGAGGCCAGGGTTTGCTCACCCATGAGCAGAAAGAGCAAGTGTTTGAAGAGAAGCCTTTTCGCTGGTGCCAGGGACATGGATCAGACGTTAGATGATGATTTTGTTTCAGCATTAAGATGCTCTGTAATTGGTACAGGTAACGAATGAACAGCTGTCTTCTTAATATCCTCTTTAGGATGAATTAGCAAATCTGTTTAAGGTTGTGTTAGGATTGATTGTTTTGGTATTAATAGGATGATTTAACTTATTTTGTGATCTAATATGCTTCCCAGTACTGTCTAACTTGTTGATGTGATCCAGCCTGACAGCTGACTTGCTCTTTTTGTAGGTTAGTAATTATGACTTTACTGACATACAGTTTTCAATGTTATTTTTGTTTAAGTAGCTTGATAAGAGGAATAAAATCAGAGCTAGGCGTATTTTTTTTCAGAGTAAAATAGGCCTCAGACCTTTGATGGCCTGGGTGTAGATCAGCCAATCAGCCTAAAAGCTCCCTCCAACAAGCCCTTTGTTGTCTCACAGGAAAAGTGTGTGAACTGGAGATTTACTTGAAACCACCACAATAAATACATTTGTTCAGGGAAAATTAAAAGAGGTGAAGCAAGAAGCCTGACATGACTTCAGTTTTGAGGAAAAACCTGTTTGTGTCTAATACATTGCAGAAATTGCTCAAGAACGTTTTGTCCTTGTGTAAGGATTGCCCTGTAATGCTGCTAATGTCCTCAGGTTGAGACCCTGGGTTATCAGCTGTGTATGTGCCGATCATGCAAGTTAAAACTGATTTTTTTGAAATGTAGTTTTTATCTGTGTGAGTTCATGACACTTGTTCCTTGAAGCCAGATCTTCTCCTTCCCCTGCATTTTCTTTTCTTTCTCCTTTTGGCTTCCACTGCGGGCTGAACATGCGTCTCAGTGGCAGTGAAACCTCCAGATGGCACATTACCAAGTTCTCATAAATTAGAGCAGGAGAGATGTGCAAGGCATTGGAATTCTTTGAGATTTAGGTTTATAGGGATTACAATAAATTCAGTCAGATGGGGAGAGTCGTTAGGTACCGGTGGAATGCAGATAAGATTGTGCTGCTTTTATGTTTTTACTAAAAATGGCCACGAGACAATCTCTTGAAGGCTGCAAAAGGTGTTCTGCACTTGGAGGTCTCTGTGATTTCCCATGTGCAAATGCTGTATGGAAGGGAATCCAGATCTGGATCAGAAAAAGGAAACAATGCCCATCATCTCCATACAAGGCGTGCCATCCTGCCCTGTTTGCACTCTGCCAAATAATGGCCTCGAAGACCCATCAGGGCAAGCCCCAGCTCCAGTTAAACACGGCAGCCTCTCTCCCTAAGCAAGAGCTGCAGAACAAGAGCCTTCCGGTTCAGACACAGCGTCATGTTGGTGTCACACCACACAACCCTTTCCGTTGTCAGGCTCAGAATCAGCCCGGCTGGGTATGAATTTACTCCAGTTATTAAGAGCTAATTAAAGAAAAGCAATGCCTTGCAAAGTGTGAGATGAAATAAAGCACTCTGTTCTGAAGAAAGCCCGAAGAATGAAAAGGGTGTTCCTTGCGTTTCTTCTTATGCCGCCACTTTGTTTCACTGAGGGTCAGCACATCATTCCTCCTAATCACCCGGTTAGGCCCCCAAATGTATCCCTGTTAAGTGGAATTCTTTGCTAATACTGTCCTGATTAATTAAGAAGCAGTCTTTCCCGTTCAGTGTTATCAGTGACCTATCACTCAGTGTCACCATCCTTCACTGTCATTAAGTAGAGTATGCATATACTGTAATAGGTAAGATGATTTCGGAGACAACTATTGATCCTTTCCCAGTGGTCTATTGCTAGTTAATGAGCGTTAGTTTCTTTAATGATGTTTAATGTTGGTGAGTTATTTTTAAGTGATACATGGCCTGACCCTGGAAAGTGCTGAACGCCCTTAACTCCCATTGACTTCAGCGAGAGTTGAGGGCACTCACGGGATCAGCACATAGGACTTGTGTCTGAAATGGCAGCAAAAGCTTCTTTCTGCATCCAGGCAAGGGTGAGCAGTGCTGTGAAGCCAGAGAAAGAGCAGGTTCTCATAGAAGAGAGTTTAAATTTCTGTTTTCCTTTGTGACATTGAAGCGGACAATTTCTTCACATGGCGGACACCGCTGTTCTGCAAGATCTTGCCTTTTGCTTATTTTCTTCCAATGCCTCTCACTGTCCTATAGCTTATTTCCATGGCCAAGATAAAGGAAGAGGCATCTTGCAAACTCATCCCCCATTCCTGCTTGCCTTCCCATGTTTCCTTTTCTTCCAAATTAAGCCGACAGGCAGTCTGTCACCACTACCTTAAGTTACTTAAACTCTAATGAATCTTTTCCAGTTGGCTTTCATTTCTGTGCTCTGCTGGAACTGCCTTGATTACCAAAAGCTGCCTCTTGGCAAAATCTCAAAGTCAAAGTTTCTTCTCCTCCTCTTTGACCTTACCATTTTTTTTTTTTGTAAATGTAACACTGTTCTGCTCAGTGTACTGTTCTGCCTGTTCCTTCCCCACTGCCTCTTCTGTTTGCACTGCTATTCATTACTTTATCATCCCTTCGGTGTGCATTCCCCCTCCTTTTCCCAGCACTCTGTCCACAGCAGTCTGCCCTGTGACCCCCTCTTCAAACAATCCAGATTTCAAAAATACAGGACAAAAAATATTTGCCCTCTCTCTCTCTCGGTATGTACAGTTCATTCCCATATTATTTGGTAAGATGTCCAAGCTATGTAGCACATAAAATTCAGTTCTAGGTGATTTTCCAGTTTTCTCTTACACAAAAGAGATGATGTCCTTAAATCCTTGCACATGAAAACTGTACAGGGCTAGGGAAAAAGAACCTATTTGGCTAGAGAGAATAGAACTTGTTTCCCAGAGATATGGGCATCACTGATTTCTGTTACTGGGAAATGCCATAATGTTTTGCATGGAGACATGCAAGATACTTTTGGTCCTTTTTTAAAAAAATAATTTTTTTAAAAAAAATTTTTTTAAAATTTTTGTTGCAAGTATTGTGCATTGTAAGTTATGGTGGTTGTACCATCTGACTTGACAGAAAATATTCCCTCTCTGAACAGCTGATAACTTCCAAAGAAATTCTAAGACAGATTAGGTGTGCTGTGACGTGTGTACGGGCCAGCTGAATTTATCATTCTGGTGGGTAACTTCACATACAGGAGAATGAAGAGAAAATACATCCTTGGCAGGCCTGTCCTGAGGAATAAGTATCAGAAACAGCTCATGTTAGAGTTAATCCCCAGGGAAGGAGATCAATGCGCAGATGATGCAGTTGTAATAAGATGATAAGTTGTACAGATACATATCTTTGTCCTCACAAGCATAATTTATTGCATGGATCTTGCCTGTACAGTGGGAGTGGATGGGGAAATGCAACTGCACAGTGTGAGTAAGTTTAGAGACACTTTTTCTTCACCTCTGCACAACAGGCTGCTTTTTGTCCCTTTGTCTGACGAAATCACCAATTTGCCTTTTTTTTTTTTTTTTTGGTTAACAAATGAATAAATGTGAAAGAAGAACTGCAGAAATCCTGAAAAAAAAGAACAGGTTTCTCCTTTTGCTCCATTCCCAGGCTCCTGTTTCGCAGGCAGCAGAGGTGCCGCGGTGCTGTCCCGGCCCCGGAGCATCCCGAGGGCTCGGCGCGCTGCCGGAGCGCGGGTCCCGGTGCGCTCCCAGCCGGGCCTGCCCCGGGGGCCGCGCACTCGCTGGTCACTGATCGGCTAAAACAGCCCGAGAAGGGCTCCGCTCCCGACAATGCTTCTTCTCAGCAGCACTGACAGCCCTCTGGATGAACTCGCACCTTGCAGGGCTGAGGAGTAACCCCGCTGACCCCGAGGAGGGCGGCAGGGGCTGGACGGGGTTGCTTGTTTCGGATCCTGGCGGCTTTCTTTGCCTCCAGGTACCACTCAAAGGGGGCTTTATGCTGGAGAAAGGGTTAACTGGGATTCTCTATAATTTGTTCCTATTTCCTTTCCCTCCCTTCAGCTCCTTCACAAAATGTTAATCTAATTGTGATAGTATCACTTTGATGACAATATGACAAGACAGACAAATTTGATTTTATTCTCCACAGAGCAAAGCATATGCTGCTTGGGAGACTTTGACAGAGAGAAGGACATAAAACAAATGGAGTTCATGAATATACAATTTTTATTGTACACAGTAGTGACATCCAAACTTCAGAGAATAGGTGGGTGAGACTTATGCTTTACTATTGAGATTAATGGGTACGTAAAAAAGTGCCAACAGAGAGTACTACAGTTTATGTTAAAAATGTCGACGTGGATAAGAATAATTTTCTTCTCAAGATGAATGATGCATTTAATGGCTGTGAGACATTCATGGCCAGTAGCAGTTCCTCAAAAGTAATTTTTTGTTGTTATTGTAAATTACATAATCTTAACTGCAATTATAGCCCTGTTTAGGTAAAGGTCAAGTTAGTACAGTGGATGGTTATAAACTAAGAGGGAAATTGGTAAATTTATTCCCTTGATGAAAGCTTATGAATGATTTTAAGCAAGATAATTTTTTTGTAACTCTATTTCTACTTTAATGTAATATAGCAAGTAAAGACAGCACACATTAACAAAGGGTAAATTAGATTTATCTAAGTAAACATGTATCTGCAAAAGGAGTAGTGTTGCTGTAGTAAGGACAGTCTGAAGGTTAAGTGTTCCATGTAAATGGTATAGATTCATTTTCGTGGAAAGCAAAAGGAGGGACAACCTCTGAAAAATTGCCTTTGATGGAATGCAATCTGTGCTCTCCTGAGCAGCACACGAATAGTCTGCAACACATGAAACCGTACCCACCTCTCGGTCATAAGAAATTGGCTAGAGTCCTTTTGGTTTCAAAAGCCTGCCCTTAAACAATGCAATCTTCTTCGCAGCCCCTTCAGACTGATCAGGTTTGTTTTGTTAATATCGAGGTTAAAAAAGAAAAATCAAACAAAACAAAGAGGGAGAAGGTGCTTTGTATGCTGATGGAGGGTGTTATGGGTCTTAGTGCTCACTTTGCACTTTGTGAATGAAAGCAGTTAAAGTCTTGGGAAGCTGTCCAAAAGGAGAAGGAAGCTTTCCCAAATCAGTGGCAAGCTCTTGCTCTGAAGAGCCTGCTGTGGGCTATTTCACATTTTCACAGTATTTGAGTGAAGCAAAAGCATCATTACACAAAGTTGCCATTTCTCTTCTGCGAACTTTTACCTACGTGGGCCATCACTGATCAGTTTATCAGGCTGCTTTAAGTATGACTCAGGGTCTTCACTCCATCAGAGCACAGAGATGTTATCTTTTCCTATTTGTGTCTCTTTTGGAGATGCACATATTAGGTAATTAGCAGGGGGAAATCCCCTTTCTGTTCCTGTTAGATGCCAGAGACCTTCAAACAATTTACATAAAAATATATGTAGTACACAGTCTCTAATAATAAAATAAAGACATTGCTACGTGTTTGGGCTTTTTTTTCCCCTTCTTTGACAGATGAACAGCAATGGCTTGTTACTTGAGTTTGCCACCAATTAAAATGCACATTGGATCAGCTCTGGCCTGTCACCTACCATTATTGGGAAAAGTTGGCTGGGGTCCAGGTTTTAGATGGCTGGAATTTTTTTTACTTGGCCATAGTGCTTCTCATCTCTGCTCTGTAAACTCGGCCTGGTAATTGAGATGCTGGGCAGTCCTTGCATCTGCTTTCTGGGGAGTTGCCTCACTTCAGGCTCCTGGGAATACCTAGTCATTTTTGTTACATGCATTTTAATTGTGGCAAGAGGAATAGTCTCCCTAATCTGCCCTGTGTAAGTATTATTTGAGCTGGTCTGGGACCGGTACGGCACCTTTGAGCCATGATTAGTTTAGATATACATTGATTTCCAGAATTTCTGTTAAATTTCTGTTTCACCTCACCTGCCACTGGACCCTTCTAATCTTAAGAGTAACAGTGAATAAGGAGAGATGTGAGTTCATCAGCAACAATGAGTTATTATTCATTTTAAATGTGGACTTGAACAAGTCCAAAAGAGCATAATCCTGCCGAATAATAAATAAAAAGCATTTTGAGTATCTGGACACAAATATGAGCTATTGCTCCAAGTCTGAAATGAAGATGAAATCCAATGGGGGGAAAGAAATCGGAGCAAGATTCACAAATTCATTTAAAACCTTACTTTCATGAATTACCTGCCACAAAGCACTTTGAAACAGCAAGACCAGAGCCTGATTGTGGAGGAACTGTACCAATATTTAACGAAATGAAGTATGAAATGGATTATCTTGGAAATCAACGAGAAATTCAATTGTAAGTTAGTAAAATGTTTAGATAAAATTTTCTGAAGTGTTCTGGTTATTGTCCTCTTTTATGAATGAGCCTTCAACTTAAAACATGCTGAGCTGCTGAGGAACCACAGCCCTTGCTAATGTCACCTCTTTGACACTTTTTTTGTGCAAAGGTAAATAGCAATAAGATGGAAGGCAGTAGAAAATAAGGTCCATCTCCACTGCTCATTATTTGCAATTTGTGGAGTGTGACAGTGTGTTCAGCAGTATGCACACCAGGAACACAGGAGGTCTTTGCCTCCAAGAGCTTGCAGTCTAACACAGGTACAGATAAGCCTTAATATAAACCATTTAGTGAAAGATTTAGGATGGCATTTAAAAAAATTTTTATTGATATCCATATTGTCAAATTTGAGATGGACATGATCTTTGGAAGGATACAGACACATGGAAAGGCCCAATATCAAATGGTTTCTGTTTAGAAGGGACTGGAATGATAAGAAGGTGCTATCAGGAACCCTAAGATCGAAGAAAAACTTAAAGGCAACCATGGAAGTGGACTCGGAAACACACAGGTGGGCTCATATTAAGCTGGCATTTTCGTGGGATAAAGCAGGCAAAAAGATCCAGTAGAGAGAAGATCCAGTGTGTAGACCTGTGCTGAGTGATCAAGGGTTTTGAAAATAAGGCATAGTCAGCTAATATGGAATAAGGGCTGAGGAATAAGAGGTTTTGGATACAAAACATTGTGAGTTGAGTGGTTTTTACCATTTCACAGAGCCCAAGCAGGGCACTTTATATAAATAATGCTTTATTTTATATGTCGTGGATTTTCTTCAGTCTAGGTGCTGCAAGGTGCATCATTATAACTAAGAAAGAAAAAAACTACAAAACCAGACTTAATGTATATTTGTTTTTCACTAGAGTTGGTCTACAAATACAATTTTCCCCAAAATTGCAAAATGAATGAAATTAAATCCAGCAAATTTGAGGTTGCACCTACAGCTTTGCTGCTTCTCGTGGACTTTGGCCCATGCCAGCACATGCATATGCACAAGAGGTGAAACTCAGCTGGAAGCACGAGCAACCTCTGCTCCATCCAGATAATAAAAAGCACCATAAATATGGGGGCAGTGTGTGATAGTTCCCTGCGTGGAGCTGGATCAGCCTGGAGATGCTGCTAATTTACATTCCTAACACTTGCATTGGGTTTTACTGTACTTCAGCGTTAATAAAAATGGCTAATTAACTGAAACACCCCCAATATTGATGGTGTAGTGTAAATGCCACCTCTGAAACACACAGGACGTTCTTACAGCAACCCATTCCCGGGAGTGCAGGAGCCCCTGGAGCAGCTTTCCTTCAGCGCGGATTTGCTCCGGGGGAGCTCCCTATTGTGCTCAGCTCCAGAGCTGCGGCTCTGCCGCTCTCCCTCCGCCGGCCACAATCACAATTCTGTGGGAAAATTTGCAGAAGGCCAGCATAACTCATTGTTGCACTTGCATAGTAATTAACAACTCCAGCAGTGGCGAGGCGGCCGCCTCTTCCTCTTGGCTGAATGTTAAGCTTGACCTGCTCTCCCCTCTCCCCTCAGTTCACAACTCCTCTCATCTTCCAAAATTACGTGAGAAAGGATTTTTCATGCTATTTGCATGTTTTAGAGCATCCATCATTATCATATGCACTGACAGCTTTATACTTCAGCTGTGACAGAGCTTGAAAAATGCTAGTCCTATCAATCAACGTATTGTAGGTTTCCAAAATGAGACCTTCTCCAGCTGACATTTTATTTTGCTTTTTCTTTTTCTTTTATTCTCTTCTCCTCAGCAACAATCTACGGCTTACTTTTGCTTTTCATTTAATTGCACAATGTCTATAGATTTTAAAACACTGCATTAGAATGAAATGCTTCTGACCCGCTTCAGATTATTTGATTGAATTTCTTTGCCATAAATCTTGTCTATTTTCATCACAAATACTGACCTCGGAGTTATTTTAGTAACTATCCTATTTCCAGTGGGCTTAGCTTCACTTGCCCACGTTATTTATGCACATTAATTTCACTCTCACCTCTCAGCCTCTCAGCCAGGTAACAAAATAAGGTTTCTCTAAATTTTGCAAATATTTTATTCCAGTTAATAATTCTAACTGGAAGTAATATTAAACTCAAGAAATCCATGCCCAATATGTCCTCAGGCTGCTTTTTCTTACATTATTTTGTGCTGTTTCTGAAGTCACTTTTTAAGCATCTCTTTGCCAGTGAGGACACTAAGCATTAAAATTTTGAAGCAGTCAAAGATCTTTTTCAGCGTTTATGTCAATTATTCTCTCTTGTATCCTCATCAAACAATAAGATAAATCACTGTTTTGATAGCTAACATTATGGTTTGCTGGTAATATACTCAGCCTTGGGAAAACCCATAAAGAAGCCAAAAAAAATTTAAAAATCAATCCTTGTGATGGTGTTGTAATGTTGGAAGTTAGTTGGTTCAATATTAGAGTTTGATTATATCTAGCAAAAGCCACACTTATGTGAAAAACAGGGAAAACAGAAATTTTATTCACAGAAATAATAAAAAGAACTAGTCTTAGTGTAAAAATAAATTGGAAAAGCTTCTCCATTAAGTTTTGATCGAGAGCCATGATAGTATGGTTTAAACCACTTGTTTATGTCTGAAAATCTTCCTGAGTAAAGACTCCTAATTGCTGCAAACTGCCACATTTGCCTAAGGACATGCAGACTGGAAATGAAAATACACTGGAAAGCAAACCTACTAGTATTTAATTACTGATATTTTTGGTGCCACACTTGAAGCCATAGCCTGACTTTATTGAAATCAACGGGAGTTTGGCCATGGATTTGGCCAAGACCAGGACTTCTCCACCCACTGAAATCATACAACAACTCTGGCTGCAGAGTTGCCTCTTCCAGAGGTGAGCACAGACAAGGAGAAAGAGATGACTTTGAGGTAAGTTTTCTGATAAAGTGTTCATCCTCTCCAGTCCCACTGCTGTCAGGTTGCAGCCCAACCTCAGCTGCTTTGTTTGTTGCAGAGTTTTCGAGGTGGCGATTTTAATTAGGGATTTAGCATGGAGTTATAAAAACATTTTGTTGGCAGGCGAGATTAGCCTTGTTTGCTGATGTCATTGTGGAAATATGCAAAGGACTAAATCCTGAAGATTTTATTCAGGGCTCAGAAGGCTAAGAAACCCATGAAGTTTATGGCAGGAATAAGTCTCCACCCTGGGAGAGGATAGGGATTGTGAAGCTAAAGCCTCTGGCCAAGAAAATCCTCACATTCCTAAGTCCCCTTGAGCTGTCATGGTATCTCTCCCCCTGCCACGGGATAGGGTCAAGGACCAAGTGAAATCACAATATTAGAGCATGTTTATTCTTCTCCAGTAGATTTTATAATCAGAGGACAGAAAAGGTGACTAAGATGCAAGAGCAACAGAGCAATTTGTCTTCTGCCTGCAGTTGATGCAGGTTTCACAGAAGTACTGAACAATTGATTCAGTGTAATGCTGAATTTTAATCAAATGGGAGAATAAGCCAACTTTTAATCAAGATTTTCCATAATGGATTATTTTCTTAATTGAATGAGTTCAGGAGACAAACAAATACAGCCTAGTGCTCAATGGCATTCTTCAAATATTGGTAAGCTTTCAATCCCAAATCACAGTGAAAGGCTCTGGAATAAAACCTCTACAGAACACAGCTGAAGGTTACATTCATCTTCTTAAAATAATCCAGAGTATGCAGGGAAGACCACTGACAAATTAATTCATATTTCAACACAATTATGCCCACTAAAATGTACACTGAGGAGACCAATCCTAAAGGTCAGTTGTAGATCTAAATATGAACCTGGTTACCTATTTTTCAGTAAAAGAGGCAGAGTGATTTTGAGAAATAATTTACAGAAATGTCAAATTTACTCTCAGTAAAGATGGAAAAACTTAAAATCCAGAGATTAAAAAAAAGGAAAGAAACAGAGCCCCTGACTGTGTTTGGGTGAATGAATAATTTTACAAAATATAGTACTGTACTTTTAAAAATTGAATATATATTTGCAATGGTGAGTGAGAAGCATACGTAGCACAGTTGATGTATTGGTTTGACACATTACTCTTAAAAGAGAAAAAAAATGTATTTTCAGTGCAGGTAACAAGATAGTTTCTTAATGGAATTACCCCAAGGAATGATAAACTGTGAAAGAGAGTAGGAAAAATTAAAATAAACTCCATGAATTCCTACTCTCTCCTGATAAAGCACAGAGTGATTCTGTGGCTTATCAAAGCCCCACAGAGGGGTTTTATTCAGCAGTCTTTGTGCTGATCTTGTTCAAATGTGTCTTTTATTCTAAAGGAGTACAAATTGCATAAAAAGTGTCTGTTTGGAAATTCCTCGCAAAAGCCCTTCTGCTTTAGGGAGTGACTTGGTGTCAGCTAGCATGTTCCTTTAGGAGACCTGCCCAATGAAAACACAGAAATATATTTTGCTCTGCCAAGGGAATTGAAGGTAGTGTCCTCCCTCCTGCAAAATGTGCCTCGAGATCTTTAATTATCACCAGTGCATTTGAGCCATCAGGCCAAAGCTGACCCAGGGAAGTGGCTCCCAGAGCACACAGGCTTGTTGGTTTAGTTCAGTGGTGAGAAGGACTTTTCTACTCAGCTGCAGAGCCCTTAAAGTAATGTCTAAATTTTCTTTGAAGGCCTCTTATTTTATACATAAACTTCTTGACCTAAATGTTTCTGATCTATGGAATGAGAATTTTTGCAGATCTGTTTGGAGAAAGTTCTGTAAAACATTAAAGAGAGAGTGATATTGGCATCTTGTCCTTTCTCCTTACTAAAAGCATCACACTGCCTTCTGAGTGCTTCATTTTAAAGCCTGCAGCAGCTAATAACATACACTATAAAATGCATTTTTCCTTTTTCAGTAATTGAATCCTATTCCTGAGTCCCTGTGGAGTTGTTTCCTTTTGTTATGTAAAGAAAGCTGAAATACCCCTGTCAAACTCATGCTATTGACTATTAGTAAATATCAATATTTGATCAGCATTCTCTTTTCCTGTCTCTCCATTCTCCCAACAGCTATGACTGAAGCAGAGCCATGTGAACAAGGCAAGAGTGCCACATATTTTGGGATTTTCCTGCTTGCTTCCTTCCATTCTCCAAGAATCTGCTCTCCAGTTGGACACCTGTCAGCAACATTTTGCTGTCAATATATTATTGCTCTGATAAGTAACTAAAGTTGTAGAGGCTAATTAGGGATAAAAATCTATGGTTTAATCACTAAATGTTGGAACATTGGTATAGAAAACGTACATTTATATTTTAATGGTGGGCAAGGCTAATTCTCAGGTACGCAAGTAACTGAAATGCCACCCAAGCAAGTAAGTCTTTCCTCCAGAACAGAACAGAAGTAATTATCCTTTGATGACAATCATTAATGTACTTGATGGTATGAACCAAATTCTGCCCTTAAGCACACACAGATTTTGCTGCTTAAATAGGGGCATGACTATATTCAGAAAAAAATATTATTTAAATTAAAATTTCCAAAACATGAAACCACTGTCCATTCAAAAACCTCAATTACCAATAGTCAAAATTTTGCTTGAGGACTTTTAAGAAACTTTGATTCAACAGAAGGTTTTGTTTGAAAGTCCCCTGAAAACTGAAATCAAGATAAAACATTCCTACATAATTGCAAAGGGATGATTCAGAACTGATATAATCCCAAGCACTGAAACATGGACACTGTGAATTTTATTTGCTAGCAGGTGGAAACTGCTGCCAAGCACTACAGCAAATGCCACTGTTTGATCTGAAAGGACAACTGCTCTGAGCTCTGGAGTTAAGATTAAACCATCTTAAGCGTATTAAATAATCATAGCTCATTAAAATATATTAAAAGAGTTACAAATTATAGCTCCAGAGTTCTGCAGACTCTAACTAGATTCTTTCATACTTTAGTGGATGAACTGAGGACAAATGTGCAAGGATACAAAAAGAGAAAGGATAAAAAATACTGAACAGCTATTGCATTGTTTGGGGCAAAAAATACCAGATGTGTATAAGGAACAGTCTAGTCCTTTATTGCAAAACGTCTATAGCTTAACATTCTACCTGTGGCATTAGCTATAAAAAGGATACTTTTAAACCCCTAAGTAAGTAGGATAATAGTATCCTAAATCTAATAAAATGTGACATCAGATATCAGAAAATATGATTTTCTGCCAACCAGGCTGGTAAGCTACTTTATGTGACACTTTTCAAAAAGAGAACATTCTTCCTGTGTCTCTTAACATTGTGTCTGAAGGGGTAAACTGCCAGTTAGGGGACATGTGTGACGATGAAGAGACCCTCTGTGCAGCTGACATGTTGTCCACTCATGTATGGCTGCATGTCACCTCATTTTTGCTGTTGTAGGACCTGGGGCAAGTATTTGATGCAATACTGGCTTTTTTCCTTCTCACTCAATATTTATTTTGTCTTGCTCTTTCCAAAGCTCTGTAAAACTGCTTTGATAGGGAGAGGTGTGTGGTTTTTTCCCTTTCCCTTTTTCTTTTCT